>VWZD01006204.1:1585170-2022853 GCA_013396695.1 Sakesphorus luctuosus
CCCCCCCTTCCTCCTCCTCCTTCCCGCCCCGCCGCCGCCTCGCCTCCCTTCGGCTCGGGCCGGGGGCGCCGCCGCTCGCAGTCGCCCTCGGGAAAAGTTTCTCCCGGCCCTGGGACCCCCCTGCCCCGCTCTCGCCTGGCGGGGCCGGGTGAACCCTGGGCAGTGGAGGGGGATCACCGGCGGCAGCACCGCGGGGGGGGAGAGGGGCTGGCCCGGGGGGGGGGGAAGGAGGGAGCAGGGACAAGGGGCGACCTGCGGCGAGCGGGGGGACCAGGGGTGAGCTGCGGGATGGGCTCGGATTTAAACGTTCGACTGAGGGGCGAGGAGTGAGCTGAGGGACAGGCTGGGGTCAGAGGGTGACCCAAGGACAGGGAACGAGCTGCGGGATGAGTTGAGGGATAAACGGTGAACTGAGGGACGAGGGACTGGCTGAGGGATGAGTTGGGGGTTCAGGAGGACACAGGAAGAGCTAAGGGACGTGGGAGTTGCTGAGGAATGAACCATGGAACAATCTGTGGGTCTGAGGACAAGTTAGGGAACAGACAGGGGATGAGCTGGTGATGAGTGTGCAGGACACAGTGGCTGGGCAGCTAGAGCTGTAGGGGGGACATGGAGGAACCAAGGGTTAAGACTCATGGAGCTGAAGGAAGGAGACCCTTCCTGTTAATTACCCCCTTCTCCCCATCTGTCCATCTTGTTGAGGTTTCATTTGGGATCTGTGATGCAGGAGAAGACTGTAGTTCTCTTCTTGTTTCCCTGCATTTTTAGGTCCTCTCCTATCTCCAGGGTCACCTCGGGCACTCACCTGGGACAGGGGCCAGCTTGGTGGCTGACCAAGTAGCTGTGCAATTCCCAGTCCCAGAGACAGCACTGAGGAAGGTGTGCCTGTATCAGAGCCCCAGCACAGAGCACTGACCATACCATGTATTGCAGTGGTAGCAGCACTTAATCCTCCTGTTATCAACTTTTATTGCACACATTCAGATATTGCAGCACGTTACCATCGCTCCTGGGTACTTCCTTCCTTGTGTGGGGCTAGCTTTGCTCCATTGGACTAACTTACATCTTCAGCTGCTTTTACCTTCCCTGGGGGATAGCCTCCAGTTCTGGATGTTAGAAGGATTTGGTGAAATAAAACCTAAAGAAGTCTACCAAGATTCACAAATAAGGGAAGAAATCCATGGAGGCGATTCAATGTTAGTGGGAGCCGTGGAACTAAGCAAAGCCGAAAGACCTCCTGCCACCTGCTCCCACTTTTGTTCCAGTTCAGTCATCACCAGGGATAGTGGCTTCCTCAGGCTGGTACCTCCAGCAGTGGCAGGCTGGCAGCTGGGTGTCTAACACACCCGTCAAAGGCTTCTGCACAGGCACTTCAATGTCCACCTTTCCTCTGTTTTCTTGTGTTCCTGATCTAATTGCAACAGCGGAGCAGTTGAAAATTAACCTACTTCCACCTGGCCCAAACAGGTTCTTTTAGACGGGTTGCTGGTCTCTGGCAACCGCTTTGCCCTACCTTACGTAGACAAGTGCTAAAATAAATATCATCCTCTTAAAATGTAGCATAGAAACGTCACTTAAATTTAAGCCATTTAAAACCAAAGGTAGAAATCCCATGTGTAGTGCAAAGCCTCTTAATGCAAATAGTCAGTCATGCATTGCATGCCTCGATCACACTCATATCGGTGTCATTTGTGTCCTAATAAAATCCTATAATCTTTTGCGTGCCAATTAAAGAAGGAAGATAGCTAAGTCTAGCTGCTTCCTTGGGTAATTACAGGCTAGCAGGGAGTCAGGCAGTTATCTGCCCTGGGTTTTGCTGGACTGTAGATTACCAAGGGGTATTTTCTCTCCTGTTTCTTTTAAGAAACAGTACAGTGTTTTTTCAAATGTATGGTATTTTCAAGGCATAACCAGGATCCAGGGGATGGATGTAAATGAAAGATCTGGACTTTATATGCACACAGTTAAAAAATGGATTGAGCTTAACTATTTTATTTGCTTTACCAATATTTTAATAGTCACCTTCTAGAAAGAAGCATTTAGACTGAGTTCAGTAAGTTACTTTAATATTTTTGAGCCTGTCCTTTAATTTACAAAGTACTTTCTGTCTTTCCTATAAGTACATCATAAGGGTAAGTCATTTAAAAAAGATAAACTGGGGCATTTTTAACAGTGTCTCTTAGTAGGGCTCATCTCAGTCCCATTGTGCTTTAGGCCCTGCATCATTAATATGCATTTGTAGTTCTCTTTTTTTCATTCACTTTCAGATTTGCTGACCAACAAGGACAGTGGAAATTGCCTGTAAAGTTCTTTTCTTTATTTCTCATCAGCAGGGTCATCAAGATTCTCATCCCGCTTACATGTTTATGTACGGGAGTTTAATGTCACTGTGAACGTAAACTAAAGGTGCCTTCTGGGCAAAGTCGTGAATGCTGGGGTTTTTTTCAGTTAACTCCACAAATTCATCAGCACTATGATTGTGCATAGTTATCCTCACTTTTTATATCTGTGTATTTCATTGAATGATTCAGCAGAAGGGTCATCCAAAGGAATTAACAAAATCAAGCAGTGCACATGGGAAAGGATGCCTTTGCTTGAAACAGCATCTCTGAATCAATCCTTCCACCAAGGCAATTTCATGTTTTCAAAAGAACACAGACCTGCAGTGGGTTTTTTTCCCCCCCAGCATCAAATGGCATTCCACACAATGATATTCATCTTGTTATAACTCCAGGTGAATGATAATGGATCAGAGGGAATGAAAACAGATGGATGTTAAAACAGACAATTCCCCGCCACAAACCTGGGAGCCCTCCACTGCTGCCTAGTCCATTCATTCAGTGGATAATTGTATTAGACATTCCAACAATAGAGAGGCCTTCTTCATTAATCCTGAATTTACTGAAAAGAAGCTTTGCAGACTATAGCTCTTTCGGTGCTTAGACAACACCAGGCAAAATTTACCACATGTCTAAAACTCAGCTAGATTGAAAGTAGCATAGAAAATTCCAAAAGCAAGAGAGATGGCTGAGTGAGACCAGGGAGCAGGGCAACCCAGCGGCAGTGCTGCAGGTGCGCAGAAGACACTTGAAGGCCTTTGCAGCAGAGCTGCAACTTAGGTGATACCAAGAAAATGTATCAAAAAGCTTTCCTTTCTCTGGAGTGGAGGTGCAGCTAAACTTACCAATATTGCGCCTGGGATTGGTCTGATTGTCCCTTTTCAGCAGTCAGGGACTCCAGCTCGCCACATGAGCCAGTGAATGCCAATCCCTGCCATGTGATGGGGCACAACCATTCCATAACCCTGGTGTGCATCAGGTGACTGAGGCTAAGCAATACAGATCAAGTCTCTTACCAGCTGTCTTGCGAGTCAGACCTTGATTACAATATTGACATTAACATTTTAATCACATGCATGCTGTTGCAGATTGTAGTGACCAAGTTGCTGTGCCTTTGCTTTCTGAGGTAGAAATTAGACCCTTGTTTGCAGGTTGAGTGAGTGCAGCATCAGAGCAGCAGCAACCATAGCAGTAAACATGGCACTGCTCTTGCCACGAGCCTGCCCCTGGACATTAACCTTGCTGGCACTGAACACCTCACTGGATTGGGGACTTTGTTCTCAATTACTCTATTCCTCTGTCTAGGGCAGGATTGGAAGTTAAGAGAAGAGAAAGGCGGTACTTTTGTATTCTCTGTAGCCTGAGGCGATGTGAAAACCTACCCAATCCCGGTGTAACTATCATTTTCGATTCCCAGGTAATTTAATCAGGGCACAGTAATCCAGAGATATTTCCTTCATCCAGGGGCAATGGAAGCAGGCCTGCTCCTATACCTTCTCTGCCCTGTGCCATCAGAGGGAGGTGAAAACTTCAGTGCAAACGAGAATCAGACACCAAATTTGCATTGTTTGTCTCACCCCAAACGTACTCCACAATCTGTTGCACATGCTGCAAGCTGAGTCTGCAAGGCTTTGCTCTGTTAAAGACTGTCATGTCCAAGGTGGAAGGACAAGCAAAAGGTCAGAATAAATAAACTGAATACAAAATTGCTTAAGGCAATAAAAGAGACCACAGACTTTCATTGCAGCACTGACATGCACCAGAACATACTCCAGGATGTTAAATAAACTGGGGTTTGTGTCACTGAGCTTAGTTGTTTTCTGTTGTTTCTCCCCGGGCTACCCCAATAGTTTGCTAAAATGATCAGGCCTTAAATGCTTGGTATCCCTTCCACAAACATGGGCTGCCTTTATCACTTGCTTCATCATGGTCATTTGCACTGAAAATACATAATCACTGTCAGAGTACAAAGAATCATTACGAATAATTAGTTACTTCCAATATGGCAAGTCAGTCTCATAAATCTTGAATATTTGGCTTTGGTTTTGGAAAGAGATTCCTTAATGGCTACACTTGTGAGACTCTGTTAATTGATATAAAATTGTATTCAAAATTAAATTTGTTTTAACAGATCTAAATCACCCCAATAAATCAGCTTCAGCCTATGTGTTCTAAGGGTTCAAGTACACTTTTTTTTTGCCTTTGGGAGAAAGGGTGCACTTGCAATCAATGAATTGAGGGCTGGATCTGACCCTCCCCTCATTAACTAACTGCTTCCATATGCTGACCCGGGGTGATTGTGCTGGTCTGAGAAGCCATAAAGGAAGGAGTAGAGGGTGATGCCTCCCTCCCCAGCCCAGCCGTGGCAGCTCTGGGCCACTCAGCCCTCCTGCCAAGCAGGTGTGTGGGGAACATGGACTTTTATCCAAACTCAGCTCACAGCCTCAGCTGTGGAGCAGCCAGTCCGTAAGAAAGGAATCTCCTGTCTCTGTTCTGAGTGGGCAAAGGAGGGGGAATTTTAATAAAGAGAAGGAGTTCAAGTCTATCTGTAATAGTCAGATATCGAGGTTTTATGTTATTATGGGTAATAGCAGTGTGAATGGTAGTTCTTATGATGCTCTTTCTTTCTTCAGAGAAACCATCTTTTTCATCTGATATCATGGGTGAGAGAAGGTGACAGTTAATAGCAATAGCTTAATTTTACTTTTACTCTATTTAGCTCCTGAAATTGTTTCAGGACAGGGTGTTATTATCTTTATCCTTATTTTAAACTGTAGAAATGGAGCTCCAGAGACAAAAGCCCAGTATTAGTCTCCCATAATGTCTTCAGTATGCTGTCTTCCTCACCTAGGCAGAGGTGAGCCCAAATGCTTCCTGAGATTCTGTGTGGTAAAACCTGTTGGAAGAATTCCCCGTTTGCATCCTGTCTGCCTCTACTGTCTGTTATCTTAAATCTCTCTCTAACTTTTTTTTTCTCCTCCAGAGATTCTTTCTTGCCTACTTCATCTCAGTAAAACTTTCCCCACCCTTCTCCTAGCTGAGTTGTTGCCTGTATTTTTGCCTCTCTGATCTCCCTCAGGTTCTAGCTGTGGAACTTGTTCCACGTGGGCAGGCTCTGACTCCTGCCTGCAGCTTTATGAAGTGTGATGCTCTCTGCCCGGGATTTGCATGGCATGGCTCGGATTTCAGAAGGCTGTGAGCCTCACAGGGTATGTGGTGCCTCTTGCTTCACAAGTGTGAAGTCTGAAAGCTGCTGTGTCTTTTGTCAGGCCCTGCAGCAGAATGATCGCTAGCTAATACTATGTCTTGCTTGACTAGGTAGGCCTAAATCCTGTTGGACTCAGTGATCTATTTAATGATTCTTTTACTTGCTTTTAGAACATTGTTAGTGCATAGCCTCTGTCTTCAGTGCTCAGTGTGTCGTGTGATGTCTGGTGTTTAGGGGTGAATAACTGAAAATCTTCTCAATCAGCTTTATTAAGTGCAACCATTATAAATGTTGGGAATTTTCCTTGGATAGAAGTTGCTTCTGTTTCCAAGTGTCTTGTGGGCTGTGCTCAATTTACTCTTAAATTTGTTAAGGCATTACATGTCATTTTAGTCCCTCAGTGTATATTACCAATCAGCTAATACTTCAATGAAAAAAAAAATTAAAAATGCACCGACAAACAGCAAAAAACTTCACCCACCCACCTTGGGAAACCTGAAAGTATGTAAATATTATTTTCTGTTCTAAGCCTGAAAAGTGAGGGGAAAGCTAGTAAAAACTAACTCAGAGAAGATATATTTGGCAGTCTCCAACTTGAAGAGCTCTCCTAATAAAGGCTGGCAGGGTGTGCAAATGGAACTTAACACATGGTCATGATAAACAGGTGCTAAAACATTTCTGCAGTATTTCTTCCATTAATATTTTGTTTCTATAAAGCAACCATCAGGAAGATGTGTCATCTTAATTACAGTATCTGGGAGCAAGGAATTTACTAGTAGCTATGTAACTTGCTAATAAAGGCTTCCCTGCAGTGGGGATTTTTGTTCTCTCTGTACCACCAGCAGGCTAAGACCTAACGTAGGCTGGCAAAATCACAATGCTGCATAGTTTACAGTGGGTCGAGTTACCCCTTCATGGCAAGTAGATGAGCTGGACAAGTGTTAAGCAGGACTTCACCCTCACTGCTGTCAATGCTTATAATGGGAAATTTATTCCCAGAATGGGCAAGGCTTAAAAAATTACTGCACAGTTGTATGTCCCAGTGTCTTTGGGTGGTCAGAGCAACTTTGCACAAGCCAAATCAGAGACTATAATAGTCAAAAGTGATGGCTGAACTGCCTATAATGACTTCACAAAGAGAAAGGTAGAATGGAAGCAAGATAAAAAGAAAACAGGAAAGATGTGAATGGATCTGTTAGAGGGAGTGTGTAATAAGGACTGAATTACTCTTAACACAGAAGATTATTTTTCACATCCACCTCATACCATTGCTAATCTTTTGTTGTTCTTCATCTGATTCACTGATTTAATTTCTCTTCTGCAAAGGAAGCAAGGAGCCTCAATTAACTGAGGGGGCTGTGAGGGCCTTTTGAATTGTATTGAATTTCAGAAAGCATTTTACAAGAAGGTACCCCGCCACAGTCTTGTGCTATAGGACTTCCTTTGGAAGCATATATTTCTCCCCCATAAGTCTTTTGAACAGTTTTATACCACACATGTTTCAAGAGAATTAAATCAATAACAATCTGTACCTTTCTAACCTGAAATGCAAGCTCTGCACTGCAGGAGATCAAGCTATGCAATTAACTGTTGTCCTTTCAAAGGAATTCTGACAGATATTTATAGTTTACTGTATTCCATTTTCCTGCCATTGGAATATAACAGTACAACTGTATGCAGCTGACTGGAACTATGAAATAATTATAGCAATAACTATTTCCTTCTCTACTGGGGAAATCTTGTCAAGTGCTGAATGTGGGAACTGCTGATGTTCTCGCTCCTCAAAATCTGGTCCTTACCTTGGGGTTATTGTGCAGCCCCAGCTAAGTCAACCAAGAGAGAATTTTTGTTCCATTACCTTCAGCTTTTTCTAATGTCATATTCTAAATCTCACGTTCATCTTGATTCCATTACCTTCAGCTTTTTCTAATGTCATGTTCTAAATCTCACATTCATCTTGATGTGGAATGAATCAACACTGTACAAATAAACGCACTTTTAAAAGCTTTCTATATTTGGGCACGGACAGTGTATGAAGTAGAAAGACTTCTCTGTAGTAAAATAAGTCATATCTTTGTGTGGGAGTTTGGAGCAGTCTGTTAAGAGGAAACTATGCAATATTACCAGAAGTGAATAGATTGGCATTTGACTGCTAAGCACTTTGCAAATTTCAATATAAAGGCACTTATTTCATACCCTGAGCTGTCACTGTAACTTATGTGCTCATGCTGGTGACTTAGTAGCATAATGACAGGCCATTGTTACTGAGCTAATTAATTTTAAGCAATCTTTCCTAACAGTATACTTGAAAATGACATTCATTTGCTGCAAACTTAGAAGACATGGATACATCAGAAAAATAGTGTTGCTGAATCTTTGAGCTACCTCTCTTGCTGGCTCAGTACAAGTGTCTTAATCAGGGGATAGTTGCTGTGTTGGGCACTTTAGGTGTCTCTTGCCAACAGTAATATCCTCAGCTACTTAAGCTTTAGGGCTGTAAACCTACTGAGGAGCACTGTGTGTTCCAGCCACCCATTAGCTTGTCCACAGGACCATTTTCCCTCACTTGGGGTGAGTGTCTGCAGATGCTTACCAGGACCTTGCAAGCTGCAAACCAGGCTCAGATACAGCTGTTGCTTGACTAAGGTGCTTGGGGGAGCAGTGTGGTAGGCGGTTATGGTGTGATTTTAAAAAAAGCCAAAACCCAAAAGTTGAGAGTAGGCTAAGTAGAAATGTCTTCTCAAATCAAAGGAAGTATTGGAATTATTTTCCTGGCAATGTTTGCCGAGGGGTAGGAAAGAAGACATGTCCAGATGCCCTCCATCTTTACCCACATGGACTGGGCATGAAGTTAAGCCCTTCCTCCAACTTGAAAAGAAGGAAAATAGGGAAGAGAAACTGTTCTCACTTTGTTCTCACAGGTGGTACAAACAGCTTGTGGCTGTTGAGTAATACTGTATTGTACAGCTGCCTCAGAAAGTGATGGTACTGAGTCACTCCTAGGTAATAATTTTGTTTTGGAATCCCCCCAACTTGTGTTAAGACTGGGTGGATAATCAGTGGTACTGTAACAGAAGGAAAAATTCAACAATCACCCTCTCCCAAGTTTACATGTCCTGGGAGTATTGTCAGAAATGTCAAGTCCACTAGAAGGAAAGAAGGAAACAGAGAATGTCTTCTAAATTAACTAGCTCTGGGAACTCCCCATCAGTAGTAGTGTTCTTCCGTATGAGGCTCTAGAAGGCAGCAGTCTGACTGCTGGACACTCTGGTATAGCAAAGCACCAGTCTGCACCCCAGCCTGTGTGACTCAGCTCCTGGGAGTTTATTCTGTGCATAAAAGGCAGGTTTGGGTTTTCTGCACCGTGAGCTGGTGTGTGCGTGTGGATCAATACCATAGCTGAGAGCTCTCCTCCTGAGAGGTCTGCAACAAATAGTACATTATTTATGTGCTCTTCTCATGTTTCTCTGCGTGTTATGTAAATACTAATCAAGGTGAAATTGGACTCAGCCATGTCTAATTTTGACTTTGGTTTACTTTGGCAATATCCAAGCAGAAATCAGCCTGATGGTCTTCTAGAGGGGCCCTGAGGTTTTCTAAGCCTTTGCATGAGCTTAAGGCAGAATCCCTGTGTAGACTCATAACTGACTTGGAATCCCAAGAGCTAGTGTTGTGTTGTTCCCAAGCCTTGCCCTCTCCTTTGCTCACAGCAGGAATCTGAAAATACTACATCCTGTCCAGCCATTGCCCTTTGACCACAGCTGATGTTACTCATTCTGATAAGCAGCAGCATGTTTTATTCCATTTATTCAACTTTGTTAGCTTTGCATCCTCTCCCTGCATACTTGAGTTTTTCACTTTGTGTTTGCGACTCTCTATGTGTTTTTATTCCAGTTGAACTGGGAGCAAGTGATTTCTTTGGGAATATTTCATAGTTTTCGATTTGTTTTGTGGTTGCAGCAGTCTAGTGTTGGTTGTTTTATTTACTTATAACATCACTATATTTTTTGACCTGACCGTAGATCTGGAAAAAAAGTGCTTTGCTGGCAGTGTTGCTATCCCAAGTCTCTTGTTCGTATGTGGTGAGAGCTGGTGCACTGCAAGGCTGTTCTAATGTGCATGGGTGTGGCTGCTGGGCAGGGCAGCTCTTAGTTCTGTGCATGGTGATGGTTTCTGTGATGAGCATGACTTTCTCTATTGGGAAATGAACTGTGAACACCTACTCATTTTTCATAGGCCAAATTACAGTGATGTTTCAGCTCCCTGAATTGCCTACACCTCAAAAAGAATGTCCCTTGGACCCTTTAGTGTAATAGTAATGAAATATCTGGGGCTGGGCAGCTATTCTGTCAGCAGAAACCACCTCTGTAAATTTAACCATTTGCTTTCTGCCTGGCAGACTTCTGTTGCACTTGATGTACTTCTTCACCTTTTTATTTTTTCACACTTGAGGTTGAGCCTTTGTGTGCTTCTTGCTTAAGTTCTTTAACTGTGATTAAACCAAAGGAAGAGGATTTGAAGTCAGTGAAGTTTTACTTAGACTTCTGTGTCACACTGAAAAGCACAAACGCAGCAGCTTAGAGAAAAATTAAAGAAGACATTACTATTTTTTCTTGGGAGAAGGGGAAAAGCATTACCAGTAGCATTGCTGCTATAATAGAGAGTACAAATTCAGACCTTGGAAAAAAAGGAGCCCAAAAGCTTAAAGAATTTAGTCCAAAGTTGGAATTCAGATGCTTCCACATTTGTATCTTTGGATGATCATTAAATTCTGTTTGAGCTTTCTAATCTAAGAGTTCCCCAGTGTTACCTTTGTGCCTGAGATTTTTTTTCTTTCCTTCTGCTCTAGTTTAAGGGTATTCCTGATTTTGTCTAGCAGACACAAAGGATGCTTAGTGCATCTTTTGACTCTCCAAATAGCAGGACATGGCCAGTAATAAACTTGTAATGGAGCACTGCCCAGCAGATGGAGGGGACAGGGCCCTTGATGAAATGAGAGCTGTGGGACCTGTCTTATCAAGCAATTGTCACAGCTGTCTTCCTCTTCTAGGATGACCATGGAGAATTCATGCCAGTGCATTAACTTCTCCCAGTGAATCAGGTGAGTGTCTGCATACAGAGATGACTTTGGTCTCTCTCTGATTTTCCTATCTTACATCACAGCGTGTGTGTATACGCAGCTGTCTTTTGTTGTTTTCAGAAAATAGAAAAAAAAAATCCATTTTTCTTCAATGAAGAGCTCTTTATGTTCTGAGATCTGGACACTGTGGTCAAAAATATGAAAGGTTTTCCTTAAAATACAGATTTCCAATGCAGTAGGACAGAAAGAATACTGCCAGCCAGTCAATTTGAGCTTCAGAGCTGTGCAGGTACTTAGAAGTGCAATCCATCAGATCCTCTGATCTACAAGTCTGGCTGAAATCTTGCAGCCGTCAGCATGACATTACTCCCAGTCACATCAAGTGTGACGAATCACTAATAGATGTTTTGAAAGGAGTATTTAAATTAGCTTCCCAAAATTCACCTCGAGAATACAGGATCTGTCTACAGCTTGGACATTAGGGTGTGATTTCAGTCCATTTTGATAAATCACTAACATCTGGGGGGTTTGTTTCTTTTTTTGTCCTCAAAACTGCCATTTGAATTTTCATTTAGCTGGCCATCAAACAATCCTGTGTTCTGCTGTAGCAAACAAAGTGTGTTGGCAGGTGACTAAGATCAGAAGGAAAACTAGATACATTTTTCTTGGTAGCTGTGGCTTTCAGTTCAGAGCAAAGGCAGGCATTTAAAAGCATGTAATGAGGATGCTGTAGGATGTGTGTAGGTCTTGCGTCAACTCTGATTAACTTTGCTTATACATATAGTTCAAAGTAAACTGCCACGTGATCAGCAAAATTAACTCAACCATTCAGTCATCCTGAGCAGTAAAAAAGAGCGTGTACTGATTCTGGATTCCTTCCGAGAGGGCAAAGGATGTTCATAACATGTTTCCTCAAAGCAGAAGGAATTAGAGTTGGCATCTGCTGAGTGCAGAGTTCTTCATTGAGACAAAGTTGCTCAGCTTTACCCTGAGAAGCTGTCTCTGAAAAATAAATGAGAAAAAAAAAATGCTGGTGAAAAGGGTGATCCTCCAATAAATAGAAGGAATACGAAAATGCATATTGCCAGTAAAGATGGGCGTAGGGATTTAGCTGTGCCACTGTGCTATGTATGTTACTTTTGGCCCAGATTCGGATTCTAAGCAAGAATGTCCAAAAGTCTGAGTGTCCCTTTTATGTCTGTCAGTTACTTGCCTCAGTTATCTTTTCCCCCCCCTTTTGGATTGTCAGTTCATCAGGGAGGTGCTTTAGGGGACAGTAGGACAGAGTGCTGGAACTCGTTTGTAAGTACCTGTTTTATCCTCTGCAAAAGCAGCTGGAGAGAAGGGATAAATTACTATAAATTGCCAGTCTATGCAAAAAGGTGTTTGCATAAATTATTGGAGAGCCCACTTGAACTTGTTGAGCAGTGCTCCCACCAGCATTAAGAGGTCACTTAACCCTCTGTGCGGCCCTGCTGCAGAGCCCAGTCATGCATCGCAGAATTAAATGAGTTCCACCATTTTTCTTCTGAGCATTGCCCAGAACTGATGCAAAGTGACATCTGACAGCACAGGCAAGGCAGTGACAATGCTCTGAGACACTAATAATAGCTGTGGAGCTAGAGCAGTTTCCCTCTATCCTTATTTTTTATTAGATTCTCCCCACTTTGGTGAGGAAATGTTGTCATCCCTGGCACAGTTTGTCCTTGGAAACTACCTTTGCTGAGCCATTTAATTGCAAGGCTGGCTGCACAGTGGAGTCAATGTGCTAGGAGTGCTCCCCCAGTCTCTTTAAAGAACAGCCGATACCTCATGGAGAACTTTGAAAAAAAACCCACATTCCTCTTGGATGATCCTTGCCAGAAGTTAGGAGCAGTGAGGGGTGCTGACAGGGAGAGGCTGAATCATCTCTGGAACAGCATGGCAGCAAACACCCCTAGAAAGGCAAGCTGCAGATCCTGTTCAGACTCCTCTTCCCCCCTCCATTTCCTTTGTTACTAAGGAGATTTACATTGAAACAAGCTCTGCAGGAATCCTCAGGTTCCTTGAAAGGCGATCTTAATATGTCTACTCCTTTATAATTAGTGAAGGAGAGAAGATACTAGAAAAGGTTTCTGTGAGGGATTCTTGGGGTCAAATTGCAGTAAAAAGGGGAAAATTATGAGTAGCCCTCAAAACCTCAATCGTGTGGCTGTGGTCAATTTGATGGGAACCCAAAGGCAATCCCAGGGTCAGAGCAGTGATGTGATTTGCTTCACTAGGACAGAAGTAGATCAATCTTTGTTATTGTATTTGTGTTTTTGTTTCATGATCTCCTGCTGTAGTTGTTTGTTCCTTGCACTGTTGCCCATTTCTGAAGGTTATTTATCCTCTTATGTATTTATCTGTTATTTATTTTCTGTTTAGCTGTTGGACTCGATCTTATGGGCCTTTTCCAACCTAAACAATTCTGTGATTTTGTGATATCATCTTGCTGTATTAGAGTCAGCTGTAAGACTGTGAAGAGCAAATGAGATCCAGGATGCCTGGATTTAATCAGATAGTCAGGTATTATTTATCAGTTCTCCATGGAAAGGGAAGAGAAGGGGAAGTGATTTTTTTTTTTTGAGTACTGGAATTACAGGACAAATGGATGCCTAAGGAGGACCTTACAGAAGAATTTAGGCACCTAAATCCAAAAGGATAATCCTCACTGCTCCCGCCTACCTCTGTAAGCGGCTGAGTATCACCACCAAGAGGGTTCCTTAGGTACTTAGAGCTCTTCTCTGTATGTCTAGAATTATCCAAGTCTTGTTGATGCCAAACTGTTCAAATCTGATCTCTCTCCCAAGCCCTGTCAAGATTAACAAACTGGGCTTTCTCCTGCCTGCCTCCTGAGAGGCCCTGCTGGTAGCACAGGCAGAGCATGCCTGCAGCTTGTCTCTGCACCACCAGCACACACACAGCTGCTATTTATGTTCCAAAGCAGAGGAAGAGTCAGGGATATCCTGCTGCTATAAAATAGCACTGAATATTAAATTATAAGAGAGGAGCTGTTGCACAAGCAATGGGGGTTTGTCCAGTCTCCTGTGTTCCTCAACTGCAGCAAACTTGGCTGACTTCTTAGGTTTCCTTGCAATATCCTCAGCTCTCCCATCTTCCCCATGTCCCTGCTGTCACTTCCCTCTACCTCCAACATCTTTATGCATCTCTGCTACGTTCCTGGCTTCTTCCCAGGGCCCCTGTGTTTAGCCATGTCATTCCTTCTGTCTGGCCTACTGCTGGGAGTGATAAAACCCAGTGGTTCAAAAGGGGCAGGTTGTTGGGAGCAGTATCTGTGCTGGGCAATTTGGTATTGTGTGTGTCCCAATTAGAGAAGTTCTGCAAGAAAGTGAGTACTGAGCAGTTTTCCAATGCCATCTTCCTGAGTCCATGAGGCAATGAAAGGTCTGGGGTTTCTTTACAATTGGGCAGTCTGAAGTCATTTTGAACTATAAATTGTCAAAATTTAGTGCATGTGGTGGACAACATGGAAAATCCTTTGAGAAATGGAACTGTTGGAGAATGTTCAGGGTGAAGGTGAATGGAGAGAAAGCAGGGAGAAGGGGGGAATTGATAGGCTCCTGTAGAAGAGTAGCTGAAATCTTAGATTAACTGTTTCTTCCAGTTTGAACCCCCGTCTCATTTGCTGGTGTCTTAGCGTGTATTCAGCAGGCTAACAGCATCAGGTCCTCTTTCACCTTGGCAGCACCACTGGTGATACTGTTATACACCTCTATGGTTACTGATTCTTTTTTCCAACTGTTCCATACCAGTATTTTTTCCCATGTTGATTATGCAGAATCTTCTGACCTTTAGAAATATGGCACTACTGACTGCTGCAGTGGAAACCAGCCTTTCTATTTACATCTCTCCTCAGTTCCCAGGGCATTACTATGAAACACACTTTATTTTTTTTCCCCCTACTAATATATTATATTCTTGTAGACTTAACCCTCAGGAAATCAACATCTGCTGCCAATTATTGTTCTTTAGCTGAGGTGGCTGAATCTCCTGCCTTACAGCAGTGAAGGTCTAGTATTCCTTTACCCTGGGAGTGCATGGACACCATCAGGAAAGGCAGAAGCTTTTTGTGAGATGAGGACATTGGCATGCTTCCCAGCACCTGCTGGTAGCACAAAAGTGTATGTTACAGGCTGGGCTGTACAATCCCATGGTAAAGAAACACTATGAGTCTATTAAACACCCACTTTAAATTGCACCTTTGATCAAATTCCTAACCAAAGGCAGCGTTGCTGTGTAGTCCTGTGTTAGTGCTTTGCAAATTACATCTCCAGATGTATGAGATCTCTGGAGACCAAAAGGGAAGGAATGTCATGCACACAATAGAGCTGGAAAAACCTTCTGTCTTAATGGTGTCCTATCGATTCTTATCTGATAATCTCTCCTTTTGAAGGTATGTGGAAAGCCAAAAATAAGAACAAAGCAAACCATAGACACAGACTTGCCCTGACCTGTCTTCTAAACCGTATCTCTGTGGAGCTCTGCTTGCTTGCTATACTTGTCTTGCTGTGACCTCTCTCTCATCTTGCTATCAAGCTCACTTGCTGGTGTGAGAAGCTCCTCCTCCCTTCCTCCTTTTCCTCTCTCCAACCTCTCCTGTTTGTAACAGCCTCCTTGTGCTTGTCTGCCTTATCCACTTTGTCTTATATTTTCAGCAAAGATTAGAAATATCTTTTCTTCTGAGTCTCAAAGTTCTGAATTCCTCTGTCTTCCTGCCACTGCTTATCTTGCTGCTGTATTTTTAAACTCTAATACACTCTAGGATATGGTTGTCACCAGGGACACTTGAACAAAGTAAGAATAGTGTAGCAACCTTCCAAAATACTCAGCAAAAGTGCTTTGTCAAAAGAAGAAAGTTCAAGCATGAAAATCTATATCTATATTTTTTATTTGTTGAATAGTGACAACATATGATAGCAGAATGCTTTTGGAGGATGTTAACTGCACTCAGCCCCCATCTGAGATACCTACAGATGCTTTTGTGGTAAAATCCATTCAGTTCTGACCTGTTTCATATCACTTCTAGTTGAAGCCTCTGTGGGACTGGGAAGCTTGCAACAGCTAATTACAAGCAGTCTGGAAGGTAAAGAATTTCTGTTAGCACAGTGTCTCTGACTGCACAAATGAGATATCCAAGCAGAAGGAGGAAGTGTGACTTGTAGCTGGTTTCAGATCAGGGAAATGGACTCTGACTTCCCTTCCCAGCTAACAGCAAAGGCTGTGGGCCATCTTTCCTCTCTCCAGTGGTTCGCTCCAGATACATCTTGGAAGGTGTGACAACTTTGCATTACCTAGTGAATAGATTCATATCTAGGTGCTCCAAACCCACTATCAGTGAGTCTTTGAACTCTTTGACCTTAATGGAAAGGCCCTGAAACACTTCAGTTTTCAGAGCCAAAAGAAGAGAAGTACCAAATTTTATTTCCTTCAGCTGGGGAGGCTGGAAACACGTTGTCTCACAGCACTTGAAAGCTCTAGCCTAAAACCTTGGGCTGACACCGATGTGGCTTAGGAAGTTCTTACTGAATGCAGACATCGAGACTTTCCATTTCAAACTTTCTGTTGCATATTTTACCTTAAACGAGAGGCTGTCAGACATTATGGGGATGGCAACTAACATTTTCCTTTCCTATTGCTGCCTGCTTGGGCTCATAAATCGCTGTATTCTGAACAAGGAGCTGTTTCTCTGGGGTTATTTTCTCTCTCTTTAGTCTGCTGAGTTATACTTGCCCTGCAGACAGCTTTAAGATACATATCTAGCTTTTCAAATGAACCCCTTGCAGTCTCTGACATTCATTATCACATTGCAGTGCCCATAACTGTTTTCAGGAACCCTGTTGTTTCTCGAGGATTGGAACATTAGTAGTGGGCAGTACAGTCTCCACTGTAAGTTGTTTACAAGACCATCTTACTGTCTCCCCTCTAAGTCGTGTGCTCTTTGTGGGTTCATTTCTCTCCCCGTTTCAGGAGACATTATTACCTTCTCTATGAAAGCTAAACACTCAAAAATGTGAAACTTGTCTGTTAGAGAATCGCAACAAGGTTGTGGCCTCTGCGGTGTCTCAGCCCCCAGAAAGCACTTCCCTTCCTCAGGGGAGGAAGATGCCCAGAGCCTGCCCCAAAACTGGCAGTTCCTATTCAAGCCAGGGGCAAACTTCCACCTGATGTTAACCCTGTAGCACCAGTGAGATAATTCAACAAATTACATCTAATGCTGCATGGATTTTCTAATGCTGCATGGGTTTAGTAGGAAGTTAATTACTTTTTTTTTCTGACTGGTTTTATTTTAGGGGTGGTAAGTTGTTGCTTTGATATAGGGGGAAAAATTAAAAGAAAAGGCACATAATCTTTGCATCTTCTGGAATCTTGGGTTTGTTAGCTGAATAGCTGCAATCCATTTGTGTTACAATGTAGCATAAATAAGAGGTGCCACCAACTGAAATGTAAACTGAGCAAAATGTGGAGATCTTTCAGTACAACCTGATCTGAGTGGTTTGAAGTGGGACTGGACAGAACTCCAAAGTGAGAACACAAGGTGCTGTCCTTCAGGTCTCAGACAAACCCTGGGGCCAGCAAAAGTTGTAAACCTAAGATGCCCAAGTGATCTTAATTTTCAATATAAGTAACATAATGTGTGTGTTATTGATGCCAAAATTGTTAGGAAAAGAGGACAGGAGGGAATATGAAACCCTGTAGAACAGGATTAGGCAGGATTAAAGTCTGAAATTATCATGCTGCACTGGGTAGCAGATACTGTCACAGCCAACTCAGGAAAACTCAGTGGGACTCTGGACATTGCACATTTTCAAGCAGCAAGTCACAAATCTATATTCATGTGAAATCTTCTGCACTCAGTCTGGTGGGAACAGAAACACAACACAGCTTCAGGTGCTGTTTTAGGGCAATAAAGCACAGGTTGCTGCCTTGGAGAGACAGATCTCTGCTAGGAAAATTGGAAAGGAACTTGAATGATGTATGTAATTATGTTTGTTTGCAGGGCTGTGTAATTTCTTCAAACCCACTGAGAATCCTTAAAACCTGAGATTAAAACCAGCTATAGATGTATTTTTAACAACAGTTGTCTATATGTAATTATATGTACATACCTAGCAGTTGGTGTAATAGTTGCCAGTTCAACAGTCCAAAGCACATAAACATTTACTTACCTTTTATAAATTAAACCACATACTTAAGTGCTTTGCTGGACAGGGATGTACTTAAGTATTTTGCTTAAATGTTGGGCTGAATGAGGTCAGAATGAATTTGAGTTCTTCTCGTCTCAGTGTTGCTATGAAACCACTTACCTTAGGGCTGACCTGTGCCTTGAAGACCAGCGTCAAAAAGGTGTTACAGGGATGTGTTCTTGCATCAGTGTTGTGTATCATTAACTGTGTGTACGTGGGGCATGTCCTGCTGGAGCTTTGGCAGTGTGGGAGGACTGGGACGTGTGATCCAGGTGGCAGGGCTGGTTGCAGTCTGGAGCTCTTTACTTAACCCACTGTTCTTCAGGCTTTGGATCAAATGGATCTTTGAACTGTTGCAGACTTGAACCCTGCCAGCCCCTAACCATGAGGTAACCTTTTGCTAGATCCAATGTGAGTCATAGACAGGGAGGAACTTTCTGGTTTCCAATTAAAAAAAAATGGTGGAGCTCATAGTCATGAGCAAAAGGTCTCTGTGCATTAATGGGAACCAGCTGGTGCAGGAGGCCGTTGCAGACTGAGATCTGTCTTTGTTCAAAATGTGGCCCCACCATTATCACGGTTGGAAACAATCCTTGGTGCTGACACAGTAATGACAGCTTCATGTTTTAGACACATCTAATGGCACTAAGTCCTGATCTTAGCCAGCATTTATCAAGATAAGTAAGCCAGTCAGGCAAGAGCATGGTGGGCTGACTGTACTCCTTTAGATAACGACGTGCGTGTTTCCTCTCTTGGAAGAATAATGAACAGAATATGACTGTCAAAATATTTCTCTCTGGAGAGATTCCAAAATAACTGACACTTCCATGAGCTCAGTGCCATAAGCACTGTGAGCTTCCTCACAAACCTGGAAGAAGTGGAGCTGTGGCCAAGAGTTGTGAGGATTTCTCCTCAAAACAAATCAAAGTCTGGGAGAGTTGTTTTTTCATAGCTCGTTGTAGTTCTTGCTGACAATTAGACCTCTCCTGGGAGCAGCTTTGCTATCATGGACACTAAAGGAGATGGTACAGTATGTCCTTTAGATCCTTTGAAACTGATGGACAGATCCTGGTGATTTCAGGGAGGTTGGTTCTCATGCAGCATTGTCTTCCACTTGCTTTATCTGAAATTTTCATTAGATTTATCCAAAC
Organism: Sakesphorus luctuosus; assembly: GCA_013396695.1. Classification (NCBI taxonomy): domain Eukaryota; kingdom Metazoa; phylum Chordata; class Aves; order Passeriformes; family Thamnophilidae; genus Sakesphorus; species Sakesphorus luctuosus. The sequence continues at coordinate 1,604,175 of VWZD01006204.1, forward strand.
CAGCAGCGAATCAGGCACTGCAAGTTCAACTTTATAATTCTTGGGTTTTCCTCTTAATCTGACTGAAAAATAGCTCAGTTAATAATTTGTCTGCAAAATACAGTGCGCACACAGACTCATGCAGAGCTTAATGTGCTTGTCTGGCATAGCCCCTCTTCAGCTCTTTGCCTTTGAGAATTCTGGGCAACACATCTCACCAGCAAAGAGGCTTTTTCTACAAGCTGTTGTTGGTTTAGGGAGGGTCCATTAAAAAGACATAGCTGGGAATTTGAAAGGCATTATTGAGAGTGCTAGTGAGCTTCTGTCTAACCAAAAGAGGAGTGTGGTGGAGGTGGTAGGAGTCAGCTAGTGCTGCTTGGAGCGAGCTAATGGCCCATACACACAGGAAACACTGCTCCTGAGACAGAAAAGTGTGCTGTAACGGTAGAGTAAACTCCAGCAATGCTGCAGCACAGGTCAGAGCTGGAATGTGTACATAAAGGGCTCTCCCTGTAGAACAGGTCAGGTCATGCTGCTGATTAAATGCATCCAGCAAAGGTGTCATAACACTCTCCAGCCTGGGCAGCTGGGAATTATGAAGCAGGGTTTGCAAGACTGGATTAAGGTGAGTTTATTTGCTTTGAATTCTTTCAAATATAGATTTGTCCCTGTTGAGTTAAGCTGTGATGAACTTACTTGTTACTGTTGGCAGAGGGCTGACACTTTGTGCTGGTGGAGTGCCTGTAGTATTTTTGCTGACCTCTGTTCCATACTATTCACTGCAGGTTTCCTGAATTTTATGTTTGGGCAGCCAAGAAAATATCTTATCACTGGGGGTAAGGGTTGTGTGTGTGACCTTTTCAGCTGCCAAGATCCCCCTTTTCCTGAGTGTTTCAGGGATGTCTGGGGGATGCTAAAGGTGATTGGGACAGTAGCATCTCTCATGCAGAATCTGCTGTGTATCCAGCTGCAAGATGGACAAAAGGATGCCTCCTGTAGGTCTTTGATGAGGTCAGGTAGAAAAGGTCTTTTAGTCTTCACAGTGCTACAAGGGTAATATTGGAATCCACTTATCCCTGTGTTCTTTGACACTAGGGTAAGCTGCTGGCCTAGCATTTGCTCTTTGTGAAATGTTCCATTCCTACAGAAAGCATGGAGAAGGGAGAGCAGGGTGCAGTGGTCAGAGCAGTGTTTGGAGAGCAGGGACCAAAGCTGGGTGAGATGTTCAGGTGTTTGAGGTGGAAATCTGAGCTTTCACTGAAAGCACATTACCTTTTCCTTATCCACTGTGTGTCACAGGGCTATTCATCACTTCTTGCTGTGACGTGTTGGGGTGGCAAAGCCACCTGGGACAGGCGTCTTCCTGCCTGCACTGCACAGTGCCCAGAGCTCCCCACCTGGCCCCCCATGGCACATGTGGAATAAACATGCAGCAGGAAAAAGGGAGTTCCTCATGTCTGAGCAGCAGTGTCTGGTGTCACAGACAAGGCAAACAGGTGGGTGGGAACAAAATACCAACAGTTTTCAGTGTTTGTCTTTTATCTATTGATATTTGTAGTGAAGTCTCACCCCTCCCTCCAAACAAGTGTTTTTACATGAGATGGTTTTACCAAGAGTGGATAGTAAAACTTCAGCAGTAAAATAATACTTACAGAGCTATGTGTTTGTGAGTGACTGCAGTTTTCTAGGTAAACAGTTGCTGGATTATGAAAAATGCTCTGTATGTCCATCAGAATCCGTGTGTCATGGGGGAATATCTCCCACACAGTTTCACAGAGAGCTTCTTTATAACTGCTGGTGGTAAACCTGTAATGCTATGTTAGGTTTTTATAGTTTGTAAAGGTCCCTGATTGATTTTTCACACCTTTATTTCCACAGCAATAAGATTTTACATACTGAGATGCGGGAAGAAAATAAAAAAAAATTATTCACAGGATGTTGAACATGTTTCAAAACCTGTGCCTAAATGTCTGTCCTTCAAAGGCTCTCAACCTGGGGGTGGGCAAACTAACTACAGCAGCAGTACTAGAGGGGAGCTAGCAAGTTTGCATTTGAGAAAGTAAGGAATCACTTATTTTCCCCAAAGATGAGGTAATTTGAGCAAATTCCCTGCTAAGCCAGATGCTCATTCTTGCAATATGGCTGTTCCTTCTGGTGTCTGTGGTGGGGTTGAGGGACGGGACCCAGCAGTGCTGTCTGGCAGCAGAGCTTGGCCATGCTTTGCTGTTTCATCAGCTCAAACACCACTTGCTGTAGCACTCCTTCTCTTGTTGTTTCACGTTATTTCTGTGTAGTAGTAGAGCAATACAGAAATGTGGGGCTAATTGGCTGTGTGAGGGAAAGGATCTGGCAATGTGGGTTCCAGCCCTGGTGCTCCTGCTGCTTGACCTCAGTGGCTCCAGCTGTGCTGCCCTGCACCCTCCACTCAGGCTGGAAACCCTCCCACTGCCTCTGTGTCCCCTGCCTGGCCAATGGCTCTGGGCACTGTCACACAGCAGAATAGAAGAGAACACCTGATGAGATACAAGTGACAGCTGTGACCCAGAACCCACCCTAGGAATTGTCCTCACAAGTTAATTTCAGGTATCTGCAGAGCCTTCATGAAGTTTAATGGGCTGAAGGCGGTTTTGTCATTTCCATAGCAGACATCGATATTGGGGATATTTCCTTCCATATCTCACAGCAGCTTGGCAAAAGACTGGAGTCCAGCCTGGCTCTCTGAGCTTCTGAGTAAACAAACAAGCGTGCATCCTACTTAAAAAAACAGACTGGCAATTAGAAAAGGCATCTTGCATTGTACAAACAGGAAGGGCTGTAAAACACACTTTGCAGGGAGTCGGTGGAAATGCATTCAGTCTAGTTTATAATCACAGCACAATGAAATACCCTGAACATAAATAGCAAGAAATCAATTTTCTTTAGAAAAAGTAAAATAAAGAACATTAAATGATCATTTGACTAGATAACTGCAGTTTACTCAGTGGTATAACTGTCAGCTTGCCTGTGCACAATAATGGAATTAATGCAGAGGGGGTATGGTTTAGATGTCTCCTTCTTTACAGTGACAATAACTCCCTTGTTTTCTCTAGTGAGTAGATGTTTATATTCTAATTTTGTCTCTGCAGGCTACACAGAGCCTTAAACTTGAAAAAGGGATTTGTGAGCAGCTTGCTTGTCAAGAACAAATACTAGTCAAAAGAAAGGCATGACTTATTGACCTTGGGTTCACTGAACCTTCATCTTGATGCTTCCGCACCACTAAGGAATCGGCTTCTCCAAAAATTAAAGTTTCCAGATTAGAATAGAACCTTCAACAAAGGGCCTATATGGCTTTACAAATACACATTGATTAGAGGACTTTAAAGGAGCTTTGTTAGAAAAGTGGGATTATAAAAAGCAAATGTTTGAGAGGTAAGAAACCAATTGAGGTCAAAGTTGATGAAAACCAGACTTTTGAAAATATGGAATTTCTTATTTGCATTTTGGCTGAAAATCTTTGTTCTTTGTTCTTACCTGTTATGTTATTCATTTGGAGATACAGTGACAGTATCTGGCTGCCCTACTCATCTTGTCAAGATGATATGCTGTGAAAAGAGATGATGACTTTTAGGAATACCTCAGTTTTTGTGTGTGCTCAGTATTTATATTGTGTTACCTGATTCAAGTTGGGTTTTTGCATCTTCCAAGTTTTTATAAGTTTTTAAGGAAGTTTACAGAAATATTTCAAATTTATACTCTTAATATCTGTGTTTAATAACTACATAGCCATGACATCTTTTTTTTGTTCCTGAAGATACGTCTTTCCAAAAATCAGCCTAAAGATTTCTATGCAGTGTTATGGCTAAATGAACCTTTAATAGTTTCAACTTTGTGCTCTAACTTTTGGAAGTTTCAGAACTGCAACTCTTTCCAAGGCACCTTATGCTAAGATGAAATTCATGACAGATTAGTAGTTCCTATACAGAACTATGCAGAGGAAGTGCATTCTTCCACTGCAGAACAGCATATTTGTGCACGTGTGACTGTGATGTGGATGTGTTAAATACTTCTCTTCTGTGTATACATGTCCACAAAATCAGAAAGAGTTCTGTTTAAAAAGCATATACATAATAAAATTGCACATGCTTTTCATATGCTTAGGAAACATCTTCTGTGTGGATTAGTTAATTTTGAAAAATAATTTACTGCATTGGTTCCAAAGTTTTAACTCCTCTATAGTTTACCTGTCTAATTACAAAGATATTTGTATGATGAGAAAACTTGGAAAACTGAGAAAACTTGTTTTGCTTACCCCATAATCTGCAGTTTGCTTTGATGATAGTATGGCATAATTCCTCCTTGGTGCCAGTCAAAACAAAGGCTTTGCCCTGTACACAAGCAGTACTTGTTTGGATAGTTTTGGTATTTTGAAATGTGGAGTAAAATCCAAGACAGATTATTTCCCTTCCCGTAACTGAATAATGATAAGGCTGAAAGTGTGAAGAATCTTCAGGCTTAAAGTAACAGAGGAGTCAATCCCCTTAACACAGTGCCACTGTGCTGTATCACAGACAGTTTAAAAGCAAAAGTAGGAAGAAAAAAAATCTTGAAACCTTTCAAACTGTCAACTTTTGCTGAAAGAGGATTCTTCAAATGCTGTTATCGATGAAAGTGGATGGAAAAATATTTCTTTAATATTTTGAAGCTTCTGGAGTTAGAGTACATTTTAGAAGCACTCATCTTTTCTGCAATATTTCTACTACCTTACCCCATTGACTTGAATTAATAGGGCACTGGTTTTGGCCAGCTATGAGGAGTTTGTTGTAATGGTACTGTTGAATTATGTGACATAACTACAGTTGTTGAACTTACATGCACTCACTGATATTTTTCTGCTTGGAAGAAAGCTTGAATTTTACTTTTGAAACTTCCATGGATGGACAAAACTAAATATTCCCCAAAATCATATATAACAAAACCTGGCAGTCAATACTGTGAAATGCCATACCATTTATGAGACTTGTCCGTGGCGCTGGTTCCCTGCTGGACCTGCCTATTGCCTGTCTTTGTGTTCCTACTGCACAATCGGTTGGCTGAGCCTGAGATTATGCTTATGTTTAAAGACAAGCTCAGGGTTTCTGATTTGGGATATCAATTAGAAGCCAGAGAGGAGGGAAATGTGTTTAGCTGCAGTCTTGGAGACCAGCCATTCCCTGCTTGTCTGTGTTTCCAGAGCTCTGCAGTCCAGGGTCAGCACAGTGGCTCCAGCCGTGACCAGAGCGTGTTATAGAAAGGCAACCACATCAGGGTCTTTATGCTGTGGTCTTTCTCCTTGGCTTTACTGCAGCTTTCCCCAGCCAGCAGCTGAGGGTTCTGTGTCATACCTTGAAAGTCAGTCACTTTGTTTGTCCTTTCTTGTCTGGAAAATGGGGACAATTTTTCTTTTTTGGAATTGGTTGAGAAGGCTTCATAGTTATTGCAATTAGCAATCCTTTTAGTGAGTCTGGTTTTGGTGTTACTGAAACAAAACCATCCAGTCCCTCACTTTGCTTTTGAGCTCAGAAATTGCTGAGAATTAATTTCTGGGCTGAGATGGTTTTACAGCTGCCTAGTAATCTGAGCTAAGGTAATCTACTATCTCAGGTATAAGATAAGGAGAAGAATGGTCGCAGACAAGACCACAATGAAGCTTCCAGCAATGTTTCTGATGTCTCTTGGGAGAGTTAATCATATCCCCCATATCAAACCCCTGTTTGTCCTGCATTAATAGGGACTACACCCAGCAGAGAAGTGATAAACAAGGGAGAGCATCAGCCTTCCTGGTGACCATGCAACCACTGCTGTACCCAGAGCTGTGCAGGGGGCTTTGTAATGCAGATTGCTCTGGCTGGAGGTTCAAAGTGTGCCAAAGCAATGCAAGTGCAAGCTAATTGAATAATGCAAGTGGAGGGCAAATCCCAGGGGCTGTTAAAAATACCAGCACTGAAGAAACTTTTCTGTTGGACATTTTCCTTTGCCACCATTGTCATTCCCAGACAATTTTTTTCCCCCTAGATTGGATTTCAAGTGGAGAACAGCTGTATTTTAAAGATGGCACAGTATCTAGTTGAATGCTGGTGGGCACACAGAGAAATCAGCTGCTGTTTGGGCTGCCCGGGAACTGCATTGGCTGTGAATCTTGCAACCAGGCAAGGGTGAAAAAAGGTCAAGAAGAATCTTGCTGTTCCCAGTGTCTGTCAGTAAGTAATCATGCAGATAAAAATCACACCACACCCTCAGCTCAACAAAAAATTTCTTTCTCTATCTGTATATCCATATAACATTACAATACAAGCCTCAGGGCATCTTTTGTCCTTATCTAAACAAAAGTCTTCTCTGAAAACCTTAGTCATGCAAGTTATGGCATGAAATCACCCTTTCAGCAGAAAAATGGTAATTTTACATCTGGAGTCAAAGGAGGACTGGCTTGGTGTACAAAGCTATTATGTTTCTCAGATCCAATCACCCTAAGTAATTTAGGAGCAATTCGCAGATCCGACTCTAAGGGTGTTACTCAGTGCAGGTATATATCCCCCCACGTACTGGGGTTTTTCTTGGGGTCCTGCTGACGTAGGATTTCTATGTAGCGTTGTCTGCTTTCTCTGTAGAAGGCTTAAGAAAAATGACAGACAAAAGAAATCAAATGTGAATGACCTGGCAACTAAATGCAAGCCCACAATGCCAGATCATTGTGCTGTGAATTAAAATGAGGAGGAGAGAAGGGGTTTTCTGGGGAAAGCAGGAGTTTGCACAGGGGAACATGGTAGTCGAGTTTTGTCTTGGTGAGTAACTTTAAAATGAAAAAACCTGTTGGATATGATTATCAGTTGCCACTTTTTTCTTTTCCAGATTTGGTGCAAAGTAACAAATGTATCTGCTCTCTATGGTGTGTTGGGTGACTCTTCTGTTCCACGATCCCAATTGCCTGTGGGCAAACACACAAACCAGTAAGAGGAGGCAGCTGTGTGCTCTGTTTGGGGAGTGTCTGCACGGTTCTAGGTGGGCTGTGGAAGATGCAAGTAGGTAACCAGATACAGCTATCTCCTGGGAAACAAATCTCTGTGCAAGAATCCTTTTTCAGACAGAGAACCTCTGTGGGTTCCTCCGTTTGTGTAGCATTAACGTCCACAGTTCACATTGAAAAGGACGTTAAAACAGTTCTTAAAAATAATTACACATAATGATCCTTTTCTCTGTCTTCATGCTTTAAAAATAATTTATTTGCCCTGATTAGTTCAAGTGCAGCTCAGAACGGAGCTGAGTGTTCCTGTAGAAACTCCTGCTCCCAGGTGGATGCATTGTTCACCCCCGTCTGTGTGACAGGCAGTTTAAAGGCTTGGTTTCCCCTTCCTGATATAATTTAAATGAAGGCTGGGGCCTCTCCCCTTGCGGGTGGTGTGATGCTGGGCAGAGGTGGCCAGCTGCAGGAAGGGGGCTGTGCCCAGGGCTTGCTCCTGAGGGAGAAGGAGGAAACCTTTCTGACTGGCTGAAAAGGAAAAGCAAAACAGAGCACGACCTACGGGGTGGCTGTTGTTGTCTGTTATGGCTCTTTTCCCTTTTTTTGCTTCCTGATACTTCTGCAGTGTGCATTACTCTGTGATCCTTTACTCTACAGAGATCCTATAGCATCGTCTCCCTCCCTGCTCCAGACAGATGGTAACTGGTAAGCTTTGATTTCTTTCCTTAATTATAGTGTCTCAGTGCAAAACTTCAAGAAGATCTTTAAAATACTGCTGATTATTAAGAATTGCACTCCCTGCTTGCAATGTTATTTCTTGACATTAGTCTGACTTGCCTTTTTTCCTTCCTGGAGAGGTGAAAAGCAAGCTTTTGTAGTTTTCCTCTGTAGACTTTAAATAAACCCATGTTATTTCTGCTTTAGTTATAAAAATGTTTGCTTTCCCTCTCACTGGAGACCTGGTCTCCCACCCCCTCCTACAGTCCCCAAATGCAATGGGGGTTTTGAAAGTGCTGTTTGTTCTTCTCACTTCACTGTTTATGATGGTGGGCAGTGATGCATTCAGATTATCACAGCACGGGTGAAATAATACCCACTTCTTCACTTACATCCTATTACTGCACCTCAGAGAGCCCTGTCACTTAGATTACTCAGGGGAGAGGCAATGACATACGGTCTTTTGATTTCAAATACAAACTCTTGTGTAGAGATTTAAAAGATACCCTAATTTATTTTGAAATGGCCTGTAATGTGCTGGTACTTTTTTGATTGTTTTATTAGACTGTGATTTTTCCATCTAGCTTCTATTCCCAAAGCCAACCAAATGATCATGATTTACTTAGGACATCTGTTAAATGCTGTGCTGTCTGGGGAACAAAGCAAGGGAGCTGCAGTCCTGATGGGAATATTGAAGGGAAGCAGTGAAACCGACTGTGATCTCCCAACAATAGGGCAATTTGAGCCAAAGCCTTAGTGCAATTCTTCTAGCTTTGCATGGCTTTTGCACGTAAATGTGTACATCTCTGAAATTGCTATGATTATCTGCTGCTGTTAAATATATTTATCTCAAGACTACCTCAAGCCTTTTAGATCTATTGCTTTGAATTTTTTTTCCTAACAAGAACAAATCTGGAGCATAAGCTGGAGCACTGACAGGATGCTGGGACCTGTTTGATTCCCCTACCCACAAATGCTGAGATATTTCTGTTTTCAGCTGTCACTATTAGTGTATTCTCAGTTCTCCTCCCCTCCACCCCCAGTTGTGACCAGTGCTAAGAAGGTTTTTTGATTCTTTCCTAGCAGTTGAAGCAAGCCCTGCTGCACTCAAGCTTCCTCCTGCAGGACAGATTTACTCTCTGTGGTTACCCTGTGGTTGCCACATGTTAGTTACATTAAAGGCACTGCTTCCATATCTAATGAAACAGAAATCCATGAGATGTATAAAAATGGTCTCCTATTTTCAAGAACATTTCCTGTTCTCCCCTCACTGCTCTCCCTAATTTCATGAATATGGGTTCAGTCTGTTGGAAGGGAGCTTTCGGTGTTGGGCTAAATTTTAAAAATATATCCACCTTGTTTGTCTTTTGGCAGTTGCAATAACCAGGAGCACAGGGGTGATATTGCTATTTGAAGAAGAGCAGTGGGTATTTATTTATGAAATATGAGCCAGTATCCAGGGTTTTTAATTGTTTGATGGCATTGCAAAAAGCACACTGTGTCAATAAAAGTTTTATCTCTGCAAAGATGATTGAAATCCATACAAAAAGGTACACTAAAGGGGATGATGTTTGATATCATTAAATACATAGCCAGAGATACTGAGATCTGCTGTTTGTGTGTTTGTATCTGAAGAACAAACTGTAACCTGAATAGAGGATTAGAAGAAGGTATTCAAGGCAATTTCTAGGTATGTTAAAACATCAATCCTCACAAAGTGTTGAAGAAGCAGCAGATGTTTAGACACTTCGGCCACAAAACAAGCGGCACTCAGAGACTTGAAATGGTCTGTGCTTTCACATTCATTAGTTTTGTTGTTGTCATAATAGGAAGTTTAAGAGCACACAGGGCAAGAAAAAATCTCTTTCTTTTTGGTTATAACTTTTCAAGTGGATAAATCACTGTGTAGGAGGGTTCAAATGACACCGAGAGCTGGGAACTGGAGCTGGGAGTGCTGGCTCCCTCCAACTGTTTGAACTCTCCATTGAGTCAGATCACTTTGTATCTGGAATTCAGTATAAAGTTTAGTCAGAGATGACGGCAACAGAACTCCTTCATGAGTCATCTACTTAATCCCACTCTAGACAGAGGGCTCTTCCTTTTGCTGTGTTAGTCTGTCTGTAGCTCTGTTGTCGTGCTGTTAGATGTGTTGGTTATTGCTGGTTCAGGTTCTTTTTTTTTTTAATTTTAATTAGGTTCTCTTTTTTTGTGCTTTCAGTTCTTGTGGTGGTGGCATTTGCAGCCGTTGCAAAGATTTTTTTACCCCTTCAGGGTAGCCCTGGTTTGTGCCATGCTCAAGGAGATTACTTCCAGTCCTGAAGGGAAAACTGTCTGGGAGGTTTCCCATGAAGAAGCTGATCTAATCCATTTGAGCTGGTAAAAGAATGCTGTGAGCTTTGAAATGTGTCAGACTCTGCCTTACAAGTAATACATGTCAATTCTATTGCAAGGCAACAATAATTTAAAGTGAGGATGATATCTAGAGGTCTGTAGATCTGTGACCCAAGAGAAGCTCTCCTAGTAGCAGCTAGAAATTTCTCTAATGAAATCCCAAACCCTTCAAGAGATTCCAGGCTTTGCTGCCAGCCTGAAACCTGAGTTAGGGTTTGGTAGGTCTATGAAACTTTCAAGAGAACCATGGCCAGTTTTTTATTTCAGTTGAGTTTCACAGTGGTGCCATAGGTTCATTTAAATGCTGAATGTGTGGAAATGAGCTCCTCTCCTTCCATGTGAATGTTAATTTAGTACACTTTGTTTAGCTGCGATGGCAACACAGTTTTTGGAAACGTTCTGTGTGCATTAGTCATCAATATCTGAGCGATGTTTCTATTGTGCTCATCTGCCAGTGGTCCTAAAAAGCATCAGCAATTCATCTATTCCAGCTGGGACAAGAAAGCCTGACAAACTGCAGTGCTGCATTGAAAAGCGACTAAAAATGGAATCATAGGGCATGTTTATTGTATTTTCATGACTGCAGCAGTCAGGGACTGATTTTCCAGCATACTGCAGCATTTGGGATTACCACTGTGGGCTGTCCTGTTTCATCCCACGGGATGACTCAGTTGGAAGTCGACTCTTCTGCAGCCCGTGTGGAGGATTGGCCTCTGATTGGTACTGGTGAGGGGGAGGGAGCCATATCCACATCCAGCTACCTGGCATGGAGCTAGTTTTGCTTTGACAGCCTGCTGCTAGGATGGCAATCCCCCATAGTGGTGAAGAGTTAGACTGTGTAGCGCTGAATACTTACAGGTTCAGACTAAGAGGATTATGTCAGGAGGTTCAACTAAGGTCCTGAGCTAGAACCTCATGAATCCAGGTTTGACTTCTGCTGTGAGATCCTTGCCTGACCTTGTGCTTGAAGTGTTACCAGAGGTTTAGTTTCCATCTGCAGGGTGAATATGTTATTTCTCCATCTGCTTGCCCTTTGTTTCTCTACTTAAATGAGGAGTGAAGAGGGGTCTTAATCAATGAAACAAGAGAGGGGTCTCACAAAACTCAGTTCAGCTGCCTAATGTTTTAGTGTCTGTGTCTAATAGGTGTTTCTGGAGGCTGAATCAGAGCTGCTAAATGGCAATTCCTGTTCTGAATTGCCTTGGTTAAGGCTGGTCTTTGTGAATTCCCCTTTTTCCATCACACTTAGATCAACTGCCCTGTCTGCCGGGGTTTTGGAATACTATTGCATTTCTGCTATCTGTTTTCAAGGCAGTCACCTTGGAGAGAGGTCTCTCTTCCCCACTGCAGCCTGTGCCCTGCGTGGTGCTCCTGATGCCTGCAGACCGATGCCTGTGCTGCTGATACTTGGGAACACCTGCTTGGAGATGAGTTGATTTCTCTGCAGTTTATCAAGAGGAAAACAAGGCATAAGAAAATTCTGCAGAGCAATGGTGCCCTACATCTCCTCCTGGCTAGAACTGCCCTAACGGGCTCCTCCATGTGCTTATGAGGAGGGAGACTGGGACTGGAAGGTTTTAAGGTCAGCACCATCTATTCAAAACAAGAAGAGAAGGTGTGACCTTTTTCAAATGGTAAGCTTTGTCAGTGCTCCCATTGGGATTTTCCCCCAGGTGACTGCTTAAATGTCACTTGTGATAAGCCAGGGGATTGGAAGCACTATGAACTTCCCTTTCTCCTTCATGAGGCAGCACGGAGAGATTCTAATTGAGGTTCTGTGTTTTCCTAAAGTTGAAAACATCAGAGAAGTGAATAGAAATGCATTTTTCATATGGTGTCTGTTTTGGAAAAGCTGTAGTTCTTGAAGATGTCTGTTTCTTTAGCCATGAAAAAAAATCCTGTATAGCTACAATTAACACTGCAGCAATAACTCAGTGGCATACATTCCTCGTGTTTATTGATTAGTGAACAAGCCCCCTGGGGTTTACATTGCTTCCAACACATTTGGTTCCAGCTGAATACCTGCAGTGTGCATTGATCTAAGTGTATGATTTCTCCTAAATATCAGCCATCCCCTTGCATCACAGCCATATGTGTGCTGGTGTGGCTGCACAAAACCGAGTGGCTGAAAATGAAAAATCATGTGAAAAATGAAAGGGCACCTGTTCCAGTCTCTGCTGACATCCATGAGCCCTCTCTGTCACATTGAGGTTACACCTGCATAATTCATTTGGCGTCAATAGAGCAACTTCTGATTTATATTTGCATGTGTGAGAAGAAACTGAAATCCCTCAGGGACTATGGCAGCTCAGTTCTTCAAAGAATCAGGTCTCTACTGCACAGGAGGACCAGATACCAAAGTTCAAAATGAATGGATGCTTATTTCTTTACGGCTCTTGTTTTCTTTGTAAGCATGAACTACAGATCACTGCACAGGCATTTCCGGTATAGGTGTGGCTGCAGTAATTACTGCTTATTCTTGTGAAGGAACCTGTGCTTACAAAATAGAGCAGGGTATGAAAGCAGATGAACATGCTGTCTAAAAGGACCCAGTGTGGCCAGCTGAAGTTCAAAGGTTAGGAACAGGGGGATGAGTTACTTGGCCAGACAAGGGCTTCAGCCATGTGCTATGTGGTGGGTCACTGGAAGGTGTAGCTGAGCACCCTGCTGTGACTCAGCACTGAGCAAGGGCCATGCAGTGATGCTGAAGGGACAGTGCAAGTGGTGAAGACAGAGGCAAAGGGCCAATGGATATGAAGGAGAGGAAGGCTACAGAGTAGTGCTAGTGCTGTAGGAGTAACAAGCTGGATGTATTTCAGCTCATCAGCCTCTCATCTATTTTAGAGTTGATATTAAAGTATAAAATAGCATGTGGCAAGCAGGATGGAGGTACAGACAGCCTTTCAAATCAGCATTAGGTACAGGGTAATTCTGCATTTCTATTCCTAGTTGTATAGCAGAAAAAGCCCAGGCGGCACACACGTGGTAGAGTGAGAAGAGCCTGATAAGGAAATGAGGGAGCACTAATACCCCGGGAATGGGGAATCTCTTTCTTTCAGCTGCATGAAGTGTTGGCTCTTACCAACCATGAAGATGCCACACACACAGTGCTGCCTTTGCTTTCATCTGCTACAGCTTCCCCCAGAACTTGCTAGGAAGGGTCATGCTGGGAGGACTCTGGCTGTGCTGCTCCAGACATGAAGTGGACTTGTCCTGTGAACTGCAGAGCAGCTCTGTCAGGGCTCTGGTACTTAAACTCCCCTTCCTGTAGCTCAACAGGGATGAGACATTGACCTCCCAAGTTCACTCCCAAAACAACTTACCTATAATCTAAGAAAAATCATCCCTCTCCCTTTGCTCCTGGGGACATATCTCACCAAGACTTTCTGCAAAGACCTGAAGAAATGTCTTTTTTTTTAATTTTTTTTTTTAAATGCAGCTTTTCTTTATCTATGCTATGTTTTAATGAATGCTGCAGCAGCAACAGTGAAGAAGGCTGTGGCAGGACTGCAGATGAGGGTCTGAGGATGTTGTTCTTGTTAAAAGTCAGGGCTGAGGCTTTGGTGGCAGGAGACTTGGATGCAGAAAGCGAGGAGGGCTTCACCCTGAGCTCACTTAGCTCTGCTCAGTCAGAGCAATCACAGCTGTTGCTTTGGATTGTGGAATAAGAAGCAGTCTCTGAGGTTCATTAGGCCCTCGCCTATTAAGGGCTTTAAAAACTAGGGTCAGGACCTTGAAACAGATCTGCAGTCTGGGAGTGAGCGGAGTATGTGCACTATCTCTGTAGCAAGGGGAGCATTTTGGTTCAGCTCCAAGTGGATCAGTGCCTGCAGTACAAAACCACCTGGAATTAATTGAAAACACTGGTGGCCATTTTCAGCAGAGAGGCAGCAGCAGGCCAGGAGACTGGGAACACACTGCCCTCATCCCCCGGTTACACTGGTGTAGGCACATGTGGGAGGTTTATGCTGACACTTCCCACGCTGTGTGTGCTTTGTGAACTTTCATTTCCAGGGCTGTCAAGAAAAAGTCTTCAGTTGTAATTACAGACATGTTTTATTTTCTTGTAGTACAGTGACATGCATTTATTTTAGGTATAAGAAAGCACTTTTCTGCAATGGATGTGGTAAAACACTGGAACATGTTGCCCAGATTGGTAGTGGATGCCCCATCCACGGCAACATTCAGTGTCAGGTTGGTGGGGCACTGAGAAACCTGATCTCATTGAGGGTGTCCCTGGTCATTGCAGAGGGGTTGGACTACATGACTTCCAGAGATGTAATCCAACAAACACTATTCTATGATTTGTTTTCACTCTAACCATACTGTCCCAACAAGAAGACAATGCTTAGAATGAAGACAGTTTCTTAAAATCCAGTGTGGCTTTTCTGCTCTTCGGTACCTCTCCTTCTACAGGCCACGTGCATGGCAGAGTAATTGTGTGGGATACAGGACTCTACTTGTCGAACCCATGGCGATGAAGCTCACCAGAAAACTGTCTCAGGTTTGGCCAGGAGTTTTAGGTGAATTCCAGATGTCATTAGGAGGATTTATTGGTTTGTGTCTGATGAACAGTTTCCTTTTTTTCTTTTCTATTCTTTGGCTTATGAATGTGAAAGAGTATCTAGTGGAAAGAATGCTTGTTCACAGCTGATGACTTTTGATGGTTCCCTAAGGAAGGCTCCATGCTCTTTGCTGATGAGGCCATTGATATTTTAGCATACAGAACAAAGTTAGGATGCTCTGAATATTTATAAATGTAAAGAAGGAGAATTATCTAGATGGCCTGTGCTTCATTTGTGAAGTAAAATTAGGTGCTACAAATAATAAAATCAACACATTGCAGCATTAATTTTTTGTTGGCCTCAAAATCTTGGAGGAGATGAGGGACTTCCTGCTACAGGACAGTCACAACTGGAAACCAGGTGGGGCAGTAGCTGCAAGTCTGAGGAGTGTAAGGTGGAGAAATGATGTTCTAGTCATTGTGGAAGAGGAATTGATTGTAACTTGCATTGGAAAAACCAAACTTTCTCATCAGGGAGAGATCTCTTGCCACCTGGTCCAGGCAGTTTTCTCAGTGCTGATGTTCCTGTTTCAATTAGTGCAGGTCTTCCATGTGCAGTATGATGGTGTTCTGGGTGAAATCTCAGGCTGCAGCTCATACAGACACAGAGCTGCTGGGCCAGTGTTTCTTCTGTCTCCTTTTCAGCTGATAAGACATAGCTATAAACACTCTCAGAAAACTGAGGTTTCAGGACCAAGAAATAGGATAATTTGGAATTGTTTTTTTCTTGTGTTCTGTGTTGTTCCACCCAGGTGTGGTGGCTTTCTCCTTGCTGCAGAGGAGGTAAGGGCTGTGTTCTTCAAGGGGAAATTCCTGTTTGGGGTAATGTAAATGAAAACACCATGTGTGTCCTTTTTCATTCAAATTACATACAAAAAAATTGGTGATATGAGACATGAGCAAAGGCAGAACAGAGCCTAGAGTCTTTAATCTTTAAAATCTATTTTACATGATTAAAAGGATCCTGCCTAGAGAAAAGCAAGACTGGCTATTTATATCTCCATTCTTCTCCCCACTGCTCCCCCCTTTTTTCCCAGAAAATACTGCACAGTCTTTCACATCTGAAAGACCACGGCTGGCTGCCATTAATTTTAATGCTAAATCCTCATCAGCATTTCAAAACATTATGAAAATGTCTAAGAAACTGTCTTCTAGTAGCTTGAAAATATCGCAGGCAGCAACCTAAATAATACTGTAAGTGCCCTGGTAAGTACAAGAGCACATGCTGGAAAGGAAAAGAGAAAAATAAAAGGCTTTAGACCACCAAGCAAACGTCAGTTCTACAAAGCAGGCATAAATGGATTGCAGGATTTCATGGATGCTGAGAGTGTGAATTACTGACTGAGCTACACCTCACTTACAGAAAACGTGGTTTTCTTTTTTAGAGAACACATCAAATATTGAATGCTAGTTTGCTGTGCAGTCTGCTCCATGGACAAGTAGATAAATAACCTTACATAGAGGGTTCTGTTTAGGCTGACAAATGCAATTAAATGAATGGAATATGGCCAGGACCCCCATATTAGTGCTCTGTTACACTGCACTGGTGAGGATGATGGATGTCAATTAAATTGAAATGAATGGTCATAGGTTAAACAAATGATGACTCTGTTCAAAGCACTCCTCCTTCAGCGAGGCGTTCAAACCTGTCCTAAACTTCAATACATGGTTTTAAGTCCTGCTTAAAATTGAGCTTAAGTAATTTCCTGCTTGGGGAAGGGCTGGACCATGCATTTTTGGGTTTATTTTTTTTTTAATTTGGAATATCCATGCTTACCTAGCACTCTATGGAGAGGTTTTATCAGGACAGTTATGCCTATGCCAAATTTCACTGGCGTTTCAGAACCCGCTATTGCTGTCTCATGCTCATCTGTATTTATAGTGCTCCAGTAGGCTTGGGGAACTGTGTAAGGATTTCAAAAGCTGGTGCTATTTCTGCTCTCATTGATGATGCTTTCACTGAAGTGTTACCCTGCAATGGGTTGGCAGCAGAGGGCTGGCGAGTGGTCCTTCTCCTTTGGTAGTAAGTGGGATGTTGCCAGTTTAAGATGATTATCCATATTGTTACTTTTGTAATAGTGATTTTTTTTTTCCATTTGTGAATATTTTTAAGTATCTCCAAGTGTTTCTGCTTTTCTAAGACTTCACGTGAATTTTTTATCCTTCTCTTTTTAAGAGATCTGCAAATTTATAGCCCCATTTTAATAACAACTTAAAATAAATTTAAAAAAAGACATAATTTTTCAAGAGTGGGGGGAATAAACCCTACTGGTTTTTTCCCAGTTTGTGTAGGAACTGGGAGAAGAACTTTCTCCAAGCAAATAGAGTAAAAATGTCAGCTTAGCTGGGGAATCCCAGGGTTTGGGGTAAGTGTAGAGTTAAAAACAAAGGCAGAGATAGGGAACTTTCTTCAGCTCCTGTGCTGCTTTTTATCTCTTTGATTAAACATCAGGTTTAAGTATCATCAACAGTGTGAATTCTGAAGAATACAAGAGAATGCACTTCAGGTTAGAAAGCTTGTCTTTTATTCAGGTATTTAAAAAAAGAAGCCACTAGACTATTCTTGAAATAAATCACTGAGAGGGTTATGCAGAGGCTGGAGGTGCACACTACATTTTTCATTGCCAGCTCCTTGTAGCCAAGGTATGTTGTCAAGACTAACCTTGGAAAAGCACTTCTCTCTCCTCCCTGTGCAGCTCTCCATGGTGACATCATTAATGTTGATGGCTATAATTGACCACAAAGCACAGACCTTTAGTCCCTACCTGATCTTTCCAAGTGTTTATACACTGCTGGCCTGACCACACAGCACACTAATGAGCATTACACTTGACAAATATTGTCATGCCTAAACAGGAGATAGTGATTCTGCTAAGACAAGCAGCAAGCCTGGGGGCACATCCTGCTCAAATAGGAAAGTTAGGAATTAATATTAATTCTCTTCCACTCACTAGGGGCCTGATCCAGATCCCTGATGTCAGTTAAGTCTTTTCCACTGTGAGCTTTGCTTCCCTGCTGTGAAGTAGCCCTTTAAAACAAAATACAATCACGTAGCATAGTAATAAATTTTACAGTAATAGCAGATATTGCAAACTAGTTTTTAACTAGGATCAGGACTGTTCCAGTAGCTGGATGAGGTACTGATTTCAGATGAAATAACCCAGGTCCTAATTCCTTCTAGATTTAAATATCTGAAGTCTTGGTAAGTGTTGGATAGTACCCCAAATCTTATGTGCTAGAGCAAGACATAGTGAGCAATTTAGAAGAAATGAGACCCTGTGATACTATTTGCGTTGAGCCTGTTGTGTAAAGCTCTGGGTGGCTGCTGTATACAGTTTGCATCCAGAGCTTTGGGAAAACTCCCCTCTCCCCACACCAAGGCTGCTCATAAATCCGCAGGAACTGTAGTACCTGTGCTGCTGAGTTGCCTTCTCCTTGCTATCTATATTCAGTTTTCCTGATTAGAAACAGCATCAAATGTTTTAATGACTTCTTGAGGTCCTCTTTCTAGATGCTGTGGTTTATTTTTATTTTATATGATTTAAAATAGAGAGAAATTCCTGTGAAATGAATGAATTTACAGATTATGCTTGTGTCTAAATATCTCTGGTCTGTTTTTTTTGTGTCTAGGCCTCACTGTATTTTTTTGTCATAACTTGTGATTTACTGAACTGCTGTCTCCATTTTATTTTTCTGAT
The DNA here is from genome assembly GCA_013396695.1 of Sakesphorus luctuosus. Classification (NCBI taxonomy): domain Eukaryota; kingdom Metazoa; phylum Chordata; class Aves; order Passeriformes; family Thamnophilidae; genus Sakesphorus; species Sakesphorus luctuosus. The sequence goes on from VWZD01006204.1 coordinate 1,622,500, forward strand.
TTACTCAACTGCTGCCTCCTTTCTAATCTTTTTCTGACAGAATCCTTAACATCAGATAGAGTCAGATAATCCTGAAGTTTTGGGCTAAATGAGCTAACTTTCCAATGCAGCAGAAAAACAAGATGCCAAATCAAGGGAGTGGCCAGGTCTTCAGCCTGCTACTGAGAGCTGACTGAGGGTGCTTGCTTTTTGCTTTGCAAACTTCCTTGTGCTCAGAATGCTTCTAATGTGGACCAGCCAAATCAGCTGGACTTTCCAGGGGCTCTCTGGATCCATTCTCTCCCTGGTCCTGGGTTGGGGGTTGTGTGTGGATCTGAGACCGGCATTGCTTGAGCATGAAGTTTTAAGTACCTGGGTTTGTGTATCTGTCTCAGTTTTGGTTTTTATCATCTTTCCCCCAGGTCTGAAGTGTACAACCACAACCTCATGCTCTCGACTAGCTCCTGTTTGTGCTGGCAGAGCCAGAGGTCAGGGTGCTCTCTTGGGACTTTGGGCACCCACTGCCTCTGCAGCCTCCTCAGGACAAGGATTCACGGCCTTCCCAGCTGGGGAGAGCAGCTCTGCTGACCTGCTGTTGGCTGGAGACTTGTGCTTTGGCAATGTGGTCTTGTAAGACAAGGCATTGCTGATCATTCCTGTCACCAGATATTCATCTGGGTCAGCAGAATGCAGCCAGCCCCACTGCAATGGAGGGAGTAAGTGTGACACCAGACTGCCGTGAAGTCCTGCAGAAGATTGTCCTGTCGACAGGACGTGATTTATGAGGATACATATCCAGGGCCAAGTCAAACTGAGCCAACTGATGCAAGTGGATCTTGGTATAAGTCAGGCCTAAATGCAGCCCAGAGTATTTTACCTGCTGTGGCTGCAAGCAATGGATCAGCTGCTGGGGCAGAAGTGCTCAGAAGTAGCATTTGAAGGCACAGCCCTGAGCTCCAGTGAGCTCCCAGGGTTGTCGGCAGTGCCTTGGCTGTGCAGTGGTTCCTTGGCACCCCTGCCTCAAGCATGCCCCATGTGCCTGGCCAGTCCCCTCTGGGACAGATGTGATCCTTCGCATCAGGATCTGCTAATTTAGCTTTTGGGGCTAAATGGAGAAAAAAGATATAGTTTATAATCTGAAAGAGTGAGGATTCTTTTTCCTTACAGTGTTGAAAGCAGGTGCAGGGAATGCTTTCCACCAGCCCTGCTTGCTTACCCTTGGGGAGGACATGCTCAGTGCACCCACACAGCCCCCAGATCCCGTGGGACACGTAGCCGGGCCCTCAAACCACACTCAGGGTGAGCAGTGTGCAGTAATTGAGCTGTGCATCATCTTAGGTCTGTCTTGATCCATGATGTTTGCTGTCAGCAAGATCCCAGGAGGAACTGCTGCAGACGTGTCAATATTCTGCTTCCTCTACAGAGAGGCTCTAAGCTGCCAGGGTAGGTTTTTATCTCAATATCACCTCATTGCTTTCACCTGTGTGCTATTAAACTGTTAATACATTGGGGGAAAAAACCATCCAGGCAAGTGTATTAGGAATACCTAAATGAGGTAGCTGTGTTATCCTCAGCAAAATATTATTGTTATTAAATGTTCCCACCAGATACTTGGACAGCTTGCATTACAACTGCAAAGCTAACATTTCATTATAGCAAGATATATATTCATAATGGATTGCAATTTACCAAAATACACAGAGGGGCCCAGATTTGTCAGTGTGCATTTGCTCTGCAAGAAATGCATCTCACTAAAAACCAGATGTCAGAATTAACAGTAGAGCTTTCACAGCGTAGGGAAGAAAGCTGACATTTCTGAGCTGGCAGCCCAGCTGTGTTAACGGTGTCAGGGAGCCTTTGTGTCCTTAAGCACAATGTGTAGCTGTAGAACTGCATTAGGAGTTTATTTAAATTGTAAGTGGTGGGAAATCACTGTGTTGGTGGCAACAATTGCAACCAAGTAAGGTCCTGGACCCTCTCTTCCCCCATCAGTATTTTCTCTCTTTCCATTCACTTGCCATGTTGCTGTCTAGTAAAATTGCAAGAGGTGTTAAGAATTGCTTCAGTTCTGAGGAAATTGCTGGGGATCGTTGTCAGGGTCAAGATTTGGAGAGGGATGAGGGAGACAAGTGTTTGAAAGCTCTTGTAAACGTCTGAGTAACTGTTCTGAAATGTAAATTATTGATTCATACTCTCCTGTTTTCTAATGTGCTTTATCTTCCTGGTAATTTAACCTAGTTTCCAGAGTATTTTTATCTGTAATTTTCTAGAACCTGTATTACCCATGTATTTTATCTCATCTCTTTCTCCTGTTCTTAGATGTTAGGTAGTGAGTCAGGGCACTGATTAGCTTGACTAATTTGTTGGCGTAGCTTTCTGTCAGGGGAAAAAGGATGCACTTTTTTAAAAGTAAAGATAATTAACTGTTGGAACAACACAGGCACCAGTGAATTCTCCAGTACTAGCAATAACAATGTCAGGATGTGTGTTTTCCTAAGAAATTACTCTGGTTTTCCACTAATTTTTGGAAGTCCTATGGCCTGTACTACCTGGAAGGTGGATGATCTTTGTGGTCCATGATGTCTTGGGAATTCACAGACCTGGTGGTTGGGCACTGTTTTTAGGTCTGCTCCTGCTTGCAGGAGGGAATGGGAGGAGGAAGGGTTTGGTCATGTGCAAGGTCCAAGCCTTTGGTAGTGTGTTCTGTGGAGCTGGAGGTCTCTGTCTCATGTCACATCAGACTAAGGACCATGAATTACTTGTGAAGTGGTTGGTAATCCTGGCTTCTGGAGGGCTCCTGGGGTCTCTAACCACTGATTAAAATGTGAATTGCAATCTCAGAGCCTCTTGCTAAGCAGATGCCACATCAAAGAGTGCTGATATGAGATTTGCCTGCTCCTGAGGAAGTGAGAGTGGGAGAATGCTACGGAGACTTTCTCTGGGGATGCTGCTGCATGCAGGGGTGCAGCAGCCTGAAAGAGCATCCCCTCCCTGCTGGGCTGAGAGCAGGACAGGGCTAGGCAACCAGAAAAAATGGGGATAGAACCATGGCAGAGATGCTGTCAGAGAACCATGTGGATGTATTTATCTGTTGGTGCTGTCCTGGTCGTGGTCATGGGTATTTGAGGACCCCCAGAGGAGCAGACTTGCTGCTGTGACTGTGCTGGATGGGGAAGCAGCATTCCATTTTCTAGGCAGGAGTAAGTGCTCACCTACCTGTGGAAAAGGGAGATATTCAATTTCAAGGCAAGATCATATTTCCTCTTTAAAATCCAGATAGATAGAGATTGCTGTTGACTCCAGCAGCATTATGTGACCTTATCTACCACACAGATATTTTCCTGAGGTTTTCTATTAGAGAGGCGGGCCTGGGGCTTGAAGGGCGAGTGTGGGGGCGATGCCAAGGTTTGAACCCACCCACCCACACTGAGCAGAGGTGGCTGGTCGGCCAGTATGAGGTGCCCTCTGTGGCTGACTGAGTGAAATAAGGAGAGGGATCATCTAAAGGAAAATAGCTCCCTAAATCCACAGTAGAAATGTTCAGTAAATCACTTGAGCGTGATCTCGAGGATCTCTTGAGAAGTTTGGCTGAAGGGGGGCCCAGCAGAGGAAGAAGTCCTTGGACAAATCACAACGTATAAATACCTCTGCTATGAGTGTAACTAAGGCCACAGAGCTGTCACACAATACAGTCAGCAATAAATAGACTCCTGAATTAGAGAGAATCTCTGCTGTATTTCAGATGTGGCTGTTTGAGCTACACGTATAAAATGGCCTTTGAAATAGCAGCTGTGTCTGCGTTATCTTCCTCTGAGAGATAAGCAATTATGAGAATGTTATAATGATTTCTTAAAAAAATTGGGTCTAAACAGCAATTGCTTTTCAGTGCAGGAGATATTTAAACATCAGTACCTTGAATTGATTAAAAAGCTGTACTGATAATGCAATTTTGTAGCTTGTATTTGCACTGAGTGGTGCAATGAATCATGATGAAAGGCTGGAGAGGAGATGTCTGATGGGACCTTCGGCCACTCCAGTGGCTCTGAGACAGTGTGTTCACTTCATAAAGGAAACTGCACTTGTATCAAACTTCTCATTGCTGAGGAATTAATGCTTGTGTGTGTTAGTGGCATGTTTTCGTTCATTAACAGTGAACATGGGAATACCTTGCTTTGCTTAAGGGCCTCTTGGGAGAGCCATGTTTCTAAGGAATACTCTGCATTCCTGTGCACACTGATGTCTTCTGTACGTCTCCCTGAAGGACTTTGAAAATCACACTTCTACAGTTTGCATCTCTCCTGACTGTTTATTAGTCAGAGCAATTACCTGTATTTTTCAGACTTTTCCAAATGCAAAATAGATTCCTTCCACTTGGATAGCTAACTGCTAGAGAACAAAATCTCCCAGCTAACAGATAGTAGCACTGAATTCTTCGATCATAGAAGAATTTGTATCTGCTCCTTTAATCACATTGAATCAGGGCTTTATTTATTCAAGCACTCTTGGAATCTATTCCCTTGTAGCAGGTAACTGTAGTGCTGGTTTATGAGTAAGGCTAGCAGAGAGATTCTTGTGGTTTAAGTGTGTTCATGTATCTAAAGGGCAGTGTCAGGATGTACATTGCTGTGAGCAGATGGAATATTTAACAACCTGAGCTGGACTCTGTCACTTTGTTCTTTTAATTCCTTTTTGCACTGTGTACAAAACAACCACCGAAACAACAACAACAACAAAACAGCAAAAAGAGGTTCAGTCCAGTGTGCCTTTGAGCTGCACTGTGAGCATCATTAATTTCACTTCTGCTTGAGGTGACACATACGTCTAGAATCCTTCTGTACCCTGGCTCCTGTAATTAGTCTGCTACCTCCTCAATGGGGTCTCAACCATCTAAATCCTTGTCTTCAAGCAAGTACTGACAGCCCCCTCGTGTTAAGTTTTGTAAACACTAATTTGTGACATCTCCTGTGGCTTAAATCAAAGCACTCAAGTAAAAGTAATAATACGACTGTTAAAGTGACTGTTACAGAAGAAAACGCCTGTCACCTGACGCTAAATGGATATGACACCAAGCGTGTTTCAGGAGACGCTTCTAATGAGGAGGCACTGGGGAAGCGCCGCCGCTCGCGCAGCACTGACGCTGTCAGCTCCTGCCTGGCAGAAAGGGAGAATATTGCTTATTTTGAGTCTGGTTTGCATGTTACTCAGGTGCACACAAAAGGAGGAAAATGGCCTGGCTCCTGTAAGTCTTTGTATGAATGGCAGCTGTGAGATCCACTGGTGCATCTGATCACCAAGACCAAAACACTCTTTCTGCTTGGTGTTGGACACGCAAGTGTCTCCCAGTCCTTTAAAACTTACAGGTTAGCAATGATGAGAAACTATTACCTGAAGTTATGCCTGGATTATACTGCTCTTTTCTATTTCTCATTTATCTGTCTTCTTCCCCCCCTCCCCGGCCTTTTAGTCTTCCATACTCACATTGGATAAATTGAATGCATCTTTCCTCTTTTTCCTTTGTAATGCCCTGAACATTGTTGTTGTGTTATATGGACTTTTCATGTCTGGCAATACTGGAAACAATAGAAGCGCTTGAACCCAAAATCTATGTCACACTTGTCAATTTTCAAAGAAATTTCTGTGAGTTTTCATAGTATAACTACAATAAAGACTTTCCAGCAGGTAGCTGAGCTAGTTGTACCCATTTGCTGTGTTTAAGCCTGTGGAAGGATAAAATAAAGCCCTTCTAGCATATGAGAAGTCCAAGCAGACTGAATTATCAGTAAGAGGAACCTCATGCTATGTAATTTCCTATCCCATGAGGTGATCAGGCAACAGGGGAAAAGCCTGAAGGTGTTGCCTGTGTATGATCTCTAGGCTAGGAGGGGACAGCGGTCACCACTGAGTGGTAGTTGCCCATTGGGTCTCACCAGCATGGAAACTTGACAACTAGGAAATGATCTTGTTCTGAGGGTTTCTGTCTTTTTCCATGAGCATTTGTCTGAATCTGCACAATGCAGCAATTGTGTGGAGCTCAGAACTGGAATGGGAAGGAGAGAGTGGAGATAGGAGGAGAGTTGATGCCCAGGGAACAGCCTGGACAGCTCAGCTGGGGCTGAAGGTGAGAAGTGAAGCCAGGAATACAAGAAACATCTCTGCATCTTTGGTGTAGGAGGAGGTGTTTGTTTTGCTTCTTTGACCCCTGAGGTACTTGGGCCTCCTAGAGATACTGATGGGCAGTATGTGATCCCACTGAGGTACTGGGCAAGAGAAATGCACTGGGCCCAGGGAGGTAATTTCTTCTCCTTCCTCTAGGCTGCCTGATAGGTGCTATGCAGACCCAGCTGCCCCTCTTGCCCTGATGCCCTGGGCAGGGAGGAAGCTTCTGTTTGTGGAGCTGGTGGAAAGGTGCCAGCACTCACCAGCTGCAGCCCTGGCCCTGCTGAGAGAGTGTCAAGGAGAGCTGCCACAGAGCATGTGGGCAGGGACACAGCTGGTCCTGGGGGCACAATGGCAGCTCCCCTGGTGAATTCACAGCAGCTCCCTCAGGTCATCCCAACTACACCAATCCCATTAGCAAGTGGGTTTGGCCTTGAAGGGTTAAGTTCTGGTTCTGGTACAGGAGGCAGCAGTGCCATACACTGGCCAGCTCTTCTCATTTCTATTGCTTAGTAATACTTTACTCATAGAATCATAAAATCATTAAGGTTGGGGTTAAAAGGCTATAAATCTTTCCAGGTGCTCTTCTGTCAAGAATGTTTCTAATGTCTTTCTTTTATTTCCTTTTTTAATTTAAACTGAAAAATGCACTTTTTTCCCCCCTTTCATTTCTCGGTTTCTTTATGATTAGGGAAACCCCCATGTAGTAAGTCTGATTGCTTCTACCATGGAAATATTTAGTACCAGCTCTGGCATATTTATGTTGGCTCCCTGATCAGACAATGTGCCAAGCTGTCCTTCGTGGCCTTAATTATCGCAACTTCAGGCCAGCAGTGCCTGCTTACAACATAATCCCACGGCCTAGAGTGAACCCTGAAAATGCTTAATTAAATGACATTCCACAACAGATTAAGGAGTCAGAAGCCCAAGATAAAGAAAAGGGAGACTGTGGCCATAAGAGTGGCAGGTGCTCTTCCCATTCAGGATAATGCTCCTGACATGGACTGTTTCATTTGGTGCATGTTAAAAAAGCAAAATTAATTGGTAACAGTTCAGGGTTTGCGCTTGGCTTCTTCCATTTTCAGTGGACAGTGATTCAGAGAGATCCTGTCTTGGGCTGGAGTGTGAATGGTGCTGCGGACTCTGACTGATTTCACATCAGCTGAGGATCTGCTCTGTGCTCGGGTAATTTGCCTGTCTCTGTTATGGTGTGTGAATTATGGCTTGATCAGGAAGCCCACTCATGTGAGCAGGCACTGCTGGCCCGGCCACAGAACGTGGCTCTCAGTTCCCATGGCACTGCACCAGCTGCTGCCAGCTCAGAGTCTGGCTGTACCAGGGAAGGGCTGCAGCACAGACACCCTTGAGCAGATTTTACAGCTGTGACCAGAGACTTGGTACATTTTGGTTTGGGTACCTGGATGAGGCCCTTTAGCAAAGTCAGTGGATGCCTTTGCTGCTTTGCAGTTCTGAAATCCAGGGTGAATGTCAGGGGAAGACACCAAAAATCTATTGCCTTTTTTAAAAAGATTATTTTTAAAATGGGAAAGACAATACCTTTTCTGCATGTAAGAACTAGTGTGCAGTTATTTGGAACAGACAGGGTCACACTGTGTTAGGGAGCCCTGCAAGAGCCAAAGCCCATGTCTAACCACAGAAGATCGGAGCACAAATATAAACACTGAGATAATGTCACAGTGCACAGATTAGGGCTCAAATCTTCAGCAAATCTGTTCAGAGCAAGGAAATGACAGTGCACAGGGCATATGCAGCACACTGAGCACGTCTCATTCAGAGGCCCATCAGTAAAGGCAGTTATTGTTAATATTGTGTTTTATCATATTATTCCTCAATTATTTGCTCCAACACCTCTCTTGTCTTGGCTGAATATACTGACTGTGCAGAAGCTGACCTGATGTGATTTCTTTTTTGCAAAGAGAAGTAGATTGTGGTTGAGTGTTGTGATGTTTCCAGGGGTTTGATTTGTAGAGTTTGTGTCCAGTCCTATAATATAATTTCAGCAATTAAACTACAGGAGGAGGAGGGAGTGAGTTAAATGTCCCTGCTAACACACAGAAAGCCGTGAGGGGAAACAAAATGCAGAAGGTCTGAGCGAGTGTCATCCCTGATGGTGATTCTGGTCAAGAGGAGATGAAGTAGTCCCAGTCTAATCCCCCATGGGCGTGTGTTGCCCCTGATACAAAATATACCACATGCTTTGACACAATGGTAAGCTTTGGGTGCACAGAGGCAAGGATTTTTGATATTTGATAGCAGAAGCAAGGCAGATTATTCTAAACCACATCAGCTAAGCTGTGCGAGAAAGCGTAACACATCATTTCCCTATCTCTGAAATGGAGAAGATTTTTTTGCTGAGCAGGGCTATTCAAGTGATGAGTTTTTAGTATGAGGGAGGTCCTCACTGCAGCCCAGAGGATACATGTCCTTAACCCCTTACTCTGTGACTAGTCATGATGGGGTGCAGAGCAGCAACCTGGAACATTGTACCAGCATCAAAACAGTCCTAAGCTTCATCTCCTCTCCTCTGAAATGCTTTTACAGAGCCATCATCTGCCTGAATACTCCATGACTTTACCCAGCACAGTGCATTTACCAACATTAACATTTATCATCTTCTCTGACAGCTTTCCTTTTTGCAAACGAAAAGTAAAAGAGTTTAAGAGAAGCAAGTAAAAGCTGACAGCAAAAACCTCTTTTTAGGTATTCCGTGGAGGATGAACCCAGGGCCATTTGTGCAGCATAAGAATTTCTATTTACCTACAGCTATTCTGTGCTTGGAGTCAACCAGTCTGCACTTGTTTATGTGTGATAAAAAGCATCACCTAAGTTTTGTTTTCTTTATTATATGTTTACTATTGCTCTTCAAACTGAAAATTCATCTTATTCCAGTCTGAAGACCCAGTTCTGCAAGTGTTAGAACATCCTCAGGTTCTCCCATGATATCTCTAAGTCATCCAGCAACATGAAGCTCTTGGATGCTTTTCTCTACATCTGGGTAGAAGGTCAGACAGAGTCAAAGCCTGGGGATTGTACTCAGCTTAGTCTTTGTGAGGGGGGTGTGTGTGGGTGTGTGTAAACTGGGACTCCCCTCAGCTGCAGCAGAGCTTTGGGGGGTGAAGCCCCAGCCTGTCTAGAGCACATTGCCCAGGGCCCAGCTGAAGGCCTCCTTTATGGTTGGAGCACTATAGAAGTCTTTAGATCCAGCCTTCAGCCTTGAAAGTGCTTCTTTGAAGTCTCTGGGCCCCCACGTGTCCTCCAGACATTCATTTAGTGCACTATTTTTTTTTTGTAGGGCTCTTTTTTAAGATTTCAGGTAAGATTTCAACAATCTGGGGATGTATCAAAGTATAAAATACTTTGCTTGAGTCTTAATCAATCCAAACTGTTCTCTTAAGAAGGAAAAATAAAGTCTCTTAAAGCAGGCCAGGCACTTACAAGGCAGCAGATGTTTCTCTTTATTGTCAGAACAGCAATCTTTATTAAATACCAAAGAAAGCCCTGTAAATCCAGGAAGGCAGTTGAGTCTATGCTGAGGACACCCCTTCCTCAGGCCAAACAGTCTTTTCTGAGTAATTTGTTTTTTCTGCTGATCTTTCAATGGTGTTTCCATGACATAAAAGCAACAGGGAAAATGAATATTTAACTGTGGAAACAGCCCAATAGCTTGAGCTTAAAAAGAGAACCTGGGAAGAAGGGAAAGAAGTGGGATGATGCCTTTCACACCCATGCTGACTTCTCCTTGGCACCAGGACTCATGTGGGACCATTCCAGGGGACTGCTGGAGATGCCCCAGATTCAGCAGTGAGCTGGTTTGTCTGGCCATGACACAGTTAATGGCCAGGCATATCTTCTCCCAAGAACATGTCTGACAGAAAGGAAACAACACGTTCTTATTGCCTGGGAATTGCAGAGCGAGGTCTCTGTAGGATGGAGAAAGCTCTTTCAGGGCTGTCTGGAGAGCACCGGGCATAATGAGTCTGGTAGTTTTCATTAGCATTGCTAATGGCATCTTCCACTTTTAAGAAATAACAACAAGGTTTCATGAATTAATAAAAGGAAGATGGTGATTGACTGAACAAAGGGTGTGCCAGTCTGTGCAGCTGGTTTGTTTTAACTAGGTAATGTCCATAGATACGGCGTTAATTTAATTCTCAGTTGAAATACTCCAGAGGAAATGTCAGATCAATAATGTAGAAAAGGGCAAAGATTTGCTAAGCCTGGCTGGCTTGTGTATGTTAACTACAGTGAGATAGATATGGATAAATGCTGAACATTAAGGTGAGTAATCACAACTGTCTTGGGTGTCTGAAAAATTTTTCTGCATAAACACCATTCAAAACAAACATGTTTCAGGCAAGAAGCTGGGGAGGTGAAGTAGCAGGTTGTTATTTCACGCACGGCTCTGCAGTTAACATCCATAGGTTTGCTTTTTTTTCTGGAAGAGGATAAAACACCTAATTTCAAACATTGTCCCATCCTCCCTAGTGGTGCTGAGTCCCTGTGCCTATTCCTACTCCAGGATCCTGCACCAACACATCTCCAAGCCTGCATATGTGTGTACCAGCACTAGCTCTTGTTTTTAAATCTTGATTTATATCTGGATTTTTTACCTGTTTTGCCACTCTGACGGATGGGTAGGTCCCACATTATTTGTGAGACTTTCACTGGGCTGGGTAGTGAAGGTTCTCCAGAAGCAAATCCCACTTTTCCTTGTTAAGAAGCACCTCTGTTACCAGCAGCTGTGCTCAGCTGTGGTCATGGCTGGCACGCTTTCCTTGCAATAAAGACAAGAATAGACAACTTGCTTGGCCTTTGGGCATGAATCTCCACTCTTCGATAGTTGCACAGTAGTTTTTCCATGCAGTCTTGGTAAACCACTCCGAAACCTTGAGGATTTTTTTATGTCTCTTCCAGTACTGAGAGTGAGGGCTCTCCCAGAACCAGTGCATGTGTGTGGAGCCTATGGGAACACTGTGATTTCAGAATTGCCAAAACAAACAACAGGTGCCGGTGTTATTTTGCAAGTAGGAGCTTCTCAAATATCAAACTTTGGCAGAGGAGAGGCTTTCTTACCACACTGATCTTCTTACTCCAAAGGCCCCTGGGAACCTGGGTGGTGTATTTATGCTAAAGGATGCAGAGTTGGAAAATATTTTGAAATCACCTTTGATGAAGAAGCCTTTAAAGTGCCTTCGCAGCTACTTCTTCATCTGCTTAATTTCTGCTTTCAAAACCAGTATGGATCAGTATCAGGTTTAAGCACAACTGAAGAAGGCACAGGGTGACTCAGAGAACCTGTAATAGCCTTTTTCCTAGGGGCTTGGCTTACATACTCCAGAGAATTGAACCTGGGTGTAGCTACACTGAGGTCTGCACCAGTAGGAACCTGTGGTTCAGAAACATGGTGAGATTGGAAAAAATGCTTACACCAACACAATGAGCCCTCATCCAGGAACTGTGCAGGCTGCATGTTTGTCCAGGCAGAGTTTGACATGGTGGTGACTAATGGTAGGTGTGCTGCAGTGGAGTGAGACTGTACAAAGCAGTTCTCCAAGTGGGGCTTCTTCGCTCACAGTACCAGCTGCTGACTTTTTGGGGGAGCTAGTAACGGCCTTCCAAAGAGCCAGCTCATGCCTCAGGAGCCACCCACCCAGTATTTGCCATATCACAGAGCCGGTTTCCCAACAAGGTGATAATGGAGAGGATCTGTCCCCTGAGTGACAGGGAGTCCCTGCCTTGGCAGAATAGTGTGGGAGATGTGTGTTGCTGCTTCCCGTGGTGTTCTCTGGCAATTCATAGGCTTTGGAAAGAGCTGTGAGCAGCCCAGTCCCTCCATCCCCAGCATCAACCGGCCTCTCACTGGGCTGCTCCCAGCTGCTTTTTAAAAGGAGGAAAGAAAAGAGCTGACAGAGCTGGAACTGCTTTAAGGTGGAACTGAAACAATAGCTTGTGGCTGTCTGAATCAGTTCCCTTGTTCCATGAATTTGACTCAGAGCTGAGTATTTCAGAGGCTCAGAAAAAAAAGGCTTATTTCAATTTTGGTTCTACTAATGGGCAAAGGTCACGGCAGCTGGGAGGAGAGGGGAAATGAAAGGCATGGGCTTGGCCGTTTTCTCTGAACCAGCTTCACCCGTTCCTGGTTACGATCTCAGCAGAATTATAGCTGATACTGAGCAAAGCCAAGAAATGAAATTAACACATGCAAAATTGCATTACAGCCGTGTCAGGAGTCCTGCTGCCCAGCAGCATGAGCAAGGCATCCTGGTGCAGAGGAGCAAGTGAAGGAAAGCTGGTGGCTTGGAGCAGAGCACCTTGCTCTGCCACACGCAGCCCATGCCTACATCTCTCTGCACTGAGGCTGGGGCACCTGCAGCTCTGCCTATAGGGCTGGAGAGGTGCTCTGCTAAATGTGCACCCAACAGCTCAGCTTTTCTCAGCCTCCCACAATGCTTTAAATTCAAATTTAAAACATGCCAGCAGGCTCAAGGCTAATGCTTGAATTTCTCTGGGGACTTGGCAAACTTTCAAGAGAGATCATGGCATACCAGGAGAGCTGCACTGGAGGAGCAGCCAGGACCCCTGGCAACACAGGCTTACAGCAGCCAGCCTCAGTGGCCAGGCTGCACCTGTCATCATGGCAAAGGGCTCCACCTGGCCTCAGTCTTCTCAGGGCAAGTCCCAGTTTTGGTCTCTCAGAGATGTTGCAGATCTCTGCTCCCTCTCAAGGTTATCTATAGCTTGTTCTCCGCCCATTCAGGAGTGAATGCTTTCATTTCCAAAGTGTCACCCCTAGGGACTGTCTCTAAGGTTTCTAACAACACTTTGTTTTGCAAATGCATTAACGTGAGGATGGTGGCCAGGGAAACCAAGAGCTCACTGCCCTTGTCAAATGTCCCAGCGTGCCTGTTGGAGGTCCTGCACATCCCTGTGTGACTGTGCAGGGAATGCACAAATCATGGGCTAAAGTATGGAACAAGGAATGGCACAGAACGAGTGTTTTTTATGTATATTAGTAATAACAGTAAACCTTCTAAGGAGCTGTTACATCTGAGGAGGTTAGAAGAGATGATAGGATACAATAACTATGGAAACCTTCATCTTTTGCTTCTCAGCAGTAATAACATTGCCTCACTGGGTTCATGCCGTGTCAAATCAGTTGTTAGCACTGGGAGGTGTCCTCCACAGTGTGAGATGAGCTGTGTTGTGTGGCTGTGACTCCACACTGCCAGCACAGCGGTGGGCACAGTGCCACTCCACCAGTGCCCATCTCTGCTGCCACCAGAACTGCAGAGCTTGGTCTGGTAGGGTTGTGTTTTAGTACTGCTTGGGTTTATGTACACACAGCAAGAGCAAACACAGGCTGGAAACCTGGATGACAAAGAGTCTCAGGGGGAGCTACAGAGGGGAGTAGGTGGCTGGTGCTGGGTGTTGTGCAGGGAGATGCTGGCCATGACCTGAGTCCAGCTCTTGGCCAGGATGTGTTCTGCCTGGGCACCAGCTGAGCTGATGCTGTGTGCCACCTATCTCATCTTTCCTGAGCACTCTCATTGGGGCACACCTCACCCCAGGGACACAGACACACACCTAGAGGTGTCATGGGTCCTCTGACTATTGTCCAACACCTTTCACACTTTCTCTGCAGAAAAACAGCCTTTTCAGAGTCTTTTCTTAAAAAACCCAAACAAATAAAACAAAACAAAACCCCCCCAGCCAACTCAGCTTTTCCATATGCTCTCCCCTATATGAAGCCTCAAGGGGAATAACCCAGCAGGGGTATTTCTCTGGTTCTGATCACCTGACCTGAGTTTATCACAGAGGTTAGAGGGTCATTGCCCAGACCAATGTGCCCAACTGCCTGTGCTCTGCTGGGATGGAAACACAGTGTCTGGCAGGAGCCCAGCAGGGCCAAGGAGATGCTGGCAGGTGGTGAGGCAAGTGCTGGCAGTGGGGAGCTCTGGCCAGGATCTCCTGACTGCTCCTCCATTTTCGGCTCCACAGGAGCCAGCAGCCCGGTCTGGTCTCACAGCTCGTCCTGCTGCTGTGCCGGCAGCTGGGAGCTGCTGAAAATGTGCCAACACACCCACTTTGACACCTGTGGCTCTGGTGTAGAAGGCAGGTTTGCAGAGACAAGAGATTAATACGAGTATTCCCATGATGTGGTTAACGACATCATTTACTTCAGAGGCTCTTGGGACGGCGTTGACACTCGCTTTAGCAGCTGAAGTGTTTAATGTGTTCTCCACGGCACTCTCTAAACAGAGATAGAGCTGAGCGACACAAATGTATTTGCAGAATGTTTTAGGGTTAGCACACTGCAGAGCCATGCAATCAAATGATGGTGAGCACTAGGAATGGTTCTTCAAGAGGATTATGATTTGGTGAGGGGTCGCGATTATTAAATACATCACAAATCTCCCTCTCTGTGTTTTTCATACCTTTTTGTCAAAGTATTACTCATATAATTTTCCCTCTGAAAGTTATTACAGATGACTCACCTTCAGCTCGAGTGAGCAAACATGACCAAGTGTTTATTCTGTTCACAGCTGAGCAATTTTAAGCCCAGATCCTGACCTTAAGAATGTATCTGAGCAAGGCTGGTGGGTAAGACAGTACACCACTGGTCCCTGGAGCATCATGACTCAGAGGCATATTTCTTATTAAAGTGCTTCTGCTTTTAACTCGAGGCAGTCACATCTTGCTGAAAACCGTCCACAGTGAATTTCCCATCCCACCCTGAGCACGTGTTGGGCTGAGCTCCCAACAGCTCCCCAAGTGCCTGCTGCTGCCAAGGGGACATCAGCCTGGGGCTTTTGCTGCTGTCCCACCCATGTGCTGGAGGAAAATGAGATGGGAAATGCTTATTTTCTTCCATGAACTATTAATATGTCAGAATAGGTCCACTTGTTTCTTCAGAGGTAAAAGTGAGCATCCCTGGGGCAAGGGGAGAATGGGGAGCAGGGGCTCAGCTTCCTGCCATGGCTGCTGCCAGAGAGACCAGCTCTGGCTTTGCCAGCCCTCTATTCCTGCCCCAGCAGTTTAGGTAGGATTTTGTCTTTGGATCATGCTTTTTTTTCCCTCAGCATTTGGGATCAGCAGATTATTTTGTAGTGACAGCTAAGGGCAGGACAGTGTGTGCGCTACTGGCTTGCCCATGAAAGGCCCTTTGTCACCTGCTGCTAATCTCAATAGTTTTGCAGACTCTCAATGCTTTTCTCTGGAGTTTTGTTTTTAGTTTGGGTCTTGCCACCAATCCCACAGAAAAATCAGAATAATCTCTAAGCTTAGCAAACAGAAGGCTTGTAGCATGTCCAATGAACAGGTGAGGGAAACCTCACACCCTGCAAGAGGGGAGTGCTTGCAAAGGAGAGAAAAAAAGGCAGTGCATAGGCTGGTGTCACAACCTTCTTCCAGGCAATTCGCAGAGAGGAAGGGATGTTACCAGTGGACCAGGAACTCTGGGTTCTTGTATTGGTGTTTATTGCAGAGCCACTTGGAGACAAAAATGTATCCTGTGCCGAAATGTGAAATTGGCTGGGAGGAGGGTTAGCCTTACAAACTGGTGCCCTATAAGCTTCTGAGCCCTGGAAATGAGGTTTAATTATTAGTTAATTGACTGGGATGTATCTCATTTGTCACAAATGAAGAGAGGAAAGATGGGAGACTGTGGCTGGTGGAAGCAGGGCTGGTAAACTCCTATTTAAGCTGTCATAAGAAGCTGTCACCCTGGTCTGTAGGAGATAACGGAGTGGGCTTTCTGACATGGTGATGCCTTTCCCAGGTGTGTGCCCACAAGAACTGGAGGGTGTCACCTGGAAGCTGTCACAGACCAGGCTTTCTTGCTCGTGGACAAGGCTTTGGAGATTGCCTGCCATTGTACTTCATGGGCTGATGGTCCCAGGAAGACAGGGGTAAGATAACGTGTGTTACATTTTAGGTGGCTTTATAACTAGGGAAATTACCTTTTGAGAGGGTCAGAGGGGGAATAAAGCAGAGTAACTGTAATTCTCTGAGCCTTAAACACTGTGACAAAGCTGCTGTGAGGAGGCTGCAAATTTTTTTTTGAAAATATGAGTAGCCTTAATTTCTCATTGCCTTCTTTTATAATGTATGGTTTAAACACATGTTAGTGATATCTTTGCATGATATAGGAAGCAACCATGTAATACTGTCTCTTTGAAGATTGTATTAGAGCTCCATATCTCTGCTCAAGTAGCTAAAAGGTCAAATCCCAGCTGATATCTCAGAGGAATTGTAGAAGAGCTGAACAGATGTTAAGTTGAGCCTCTGATTTGGGGTGTCCCTCTCCTGGCAGTGCCATAGATGCTCGTGATAGCAGCCAACTAAATTAATTTGTCTGTGCTCCCCTCCTTGCTTGTGAAATTGGAATTGCAGCAGTTTGTTATCTTACAGATCCTGTGTAGATCAGCTCAGTAAAAGTTAAGAGAAAGTTATGATGGCGTCTGTACCAGAGTGTAGGGAAAGTTGAGGGGCAAAGAAATCAATAGGATTGAGTTTAGGGTTGAAATGCAGCGATTTGGGGTACAATATTTGTAACACTTTGGTAATAAACAATCTAATGGTTTCAGTGTTGCATCTTGTTGAGAAGAAATGTTTCAGTGAGGGTGCTAAAATGTAATTAGCAGAACTATTCCAGTTGAACTGGCTTTGCCACTAGCTCCCAGAGCTGTGTTGCATGCTCTGGACATGCTGCTGGGAAGGTGCAGAGCCCTGAAGCTCCTACTTCCCTCCCTGCTCCCCAAATCTGGCTGTGTCAGTCCTTGGCACTTGGTGTGAAATGTTGGCCTTATTTGCTGAGGGCTTTGGTCTATCCATATGTGAGACAGGATTATTAATATGCTTTTAACTCCCAGGATGACTGAGGTTAATTGAGATTTGTGAGGTGCTGAAATCCTGCAGCAATGAGCATGGTAGAGAATGAAGGCAGCAGAAATGTTGGTATTTGCTGGAAGATTTTTAAAAACAAATCTAGAAATCATCAGAAAATATGTCTTCAAAAATAAAAAGAATAATTCCTCTCTCCTTTTATAACTAGAACGTTTTAAAAGTAATTATTGGGAAAAAAACCCCTTTTTGTACCCTTTTTTAAAAAAACAAACCCTGCTTTTATTCTTATCTGATGGCAAAGCAGATCAAACAGAACACTTTCTGATAAGGGTCATGTATTTGCCAATTGTTTAAACAAACACCTGCAAGCCTTACCTTCAATATTTGCCTTTAGAGGTGGCTGGGGACAGCAGCTGTCAGTGCCCAGGAGCCCTGCAAACCTTGGGGAAGAGGCATGGAGCCTGAATGGAAATGGGAAATCCTCTGGATATCCATCTACATGGAGCTGACTTTCTGGTAGTGATGTTAAAACCCCATGAAATGGGGTATGTTGGGTTGGAGGAAACACAGTCATTTTCCCGGGGGCTGGTGGAAGACAGGACACATTCAAAGTAGCAGTGGGTGTTACCAGTGAGGCTTTGCAGGAAGGTTCCTCCAGCAAATCTGTCTCTCTGACGGAGGTTATTCAGGATGGTCCCCTAGTGCTGCCCTGCTGCTTCTCCTGGCCCTTAGGTCAGGAGAATGAATCTGACAGTGACTTTTCTTCTACTTGAGTGCTAACCCTGAAAGTAGCCTGAGGTGGGACTGGAACACCAGTGGGTCTGTCTCTTCATCCTCAGATTGGGAGCAGCACCTTCACTGTGACTTTTTGCTTTGCTTTCTTGGCTTGTTTTTGTTGGGTTTTTTTGAAGGAAAGATGATGCCTTTGATTTGGAACTCAGAAACAGGTGTGAAAATGTAAGGTTTGCTCTTGATAAAATGCATTGACAATAGCGTGGGGCAAGAACAGTCTGTGCTTGAGCTGCTGATGTCAGATCTGTTTAATACATTCTCCAGGATGGCAGGGGTAAGGATGTGTTTGCACACACTGGTGTTTGCTGGTTTGGTTTCTGTAACAGAGAGGTGATATGAGATGCAAAGGCAAAATGGAAACTGGGACACTGGAAGCTTGTGTAGTTAAAGTGCCAGTCCTTATGCCATAATCTAATGGAAACCAGCTTTGCAGTTGATGTTGGCAGATAAAACTTCTTGTCTTGTCTCTGTTGCAGACCAACTGGGTAACTTTGATCAATGTTTCACTGTTCCATCCTTCTGCGTCTTCTTCTTCAGTGGTTTTGGCCAGTTTCTTACCTTGTGCAGCTGTTTTTGTGGGGAAGAGGGGATCCCCTCACAATGTGCAGAGACACTTGTCACACTCCTTGTCCCACCCTGCAACCCCATCTCAGTTTCATCTTGGCCCAGTCCCTTCCCAGGGGCAAAGATGCTCCTGTATGCTCACAGCAGTGGTGATGTGCAGGGAGCAGCACGAGTGCTGATGTGCCCCTGGACAGCAGGTGACTGATGTAAGGTACCCCCCAGCCCCCCTGTGCACTGACAATTTGGTTATGCATTCCAGACCCTGTGTAGCTGTGCAAGGGTGACACAGATGTGCTGGTCCTTGGTCACAAACAAGGCAAAGCTGGGATGAGCACCTGGACCTTGGGGCCCCTTCAAGTGCCTGGCTGGCCAAGGAACACCACCTGCCCCGGGGCTTGAGGCACTTCACGCTCCAGGACATCACACATGGGATGTGTTTGGTCACCTTGAAGCAGCTCAGCAAAGGGCTGGCACTGTGTCCCTGTGGGTTCCCCTGGGGTGGCACATGCAGGAGAGCATCAGGCTTTGTGGCAAGGACTGGTGGTAGCAGCAGCAGGGTCTGCAGGGCTGCCCAGCCAGACTCATCTCATCCCCATTTCCTCCTCTTCAGTAGCACAAAATGAATCCCTCAGAAGCAGAGTTAACTAAATAAACAAATATGGAGCTATTTATTTTCTATTGTCATAGAAATGCTGTGGGCTCAGGCAGGATTTTGTATTCACTGTGCACATCTGCAGCCCTGCTGTGCTCGGGGTGGGGGAAAGACTATCCCTTTTATTTGCTTGAGCCTCGCCAGTAAATCAGATGGGAAGGATCCCACCCTGAAGCCACCCTTCCCCAAACATTCTTCCCTTTCTCTCCAGTCCTAAGGGAGTGGAGCTGCACCATCCACATGGTAAACACTGGTTGTAGGAAAAACAAACACTTTTTCCTCTTTGGGTTGGGGGGAAGAGAGAAGAAAAAGACATTTAGCAATGTCGTTTTTCCCTGCAAGCTAAAATAACACAGCAGTGAGAGCTGAGGATGCAGCTGTGGTTCAGAGAGGGTTTATTTTTATTTTTTTAATATACCACTGGGAGTTCAAACAACGTGTCAGTGATACGCTGTCTTTTGTAGAGAGCGGCTTCTTTGTCTCCACCCTCTTTGGGGTTTTTTTTCGGTTGTTTTTTTTTTTTTGGTATTTTCTTGAAGCATTTTAGTCATCCTGTTGAACACATAGTTCATCTGGATAAAAGCCTCTGCTGTGACATCCACAGCCCAGATCTGCAGAGTTGTTTGTTTCAAAGCAATAGTCTGGGAGAATTTATTGAACTGGCATCATCTCCCCCCCAACTCCCAAGTAAATTAATGAAATGCATGTTCTGTGGCACTTGTTAAAAAGCAATAAATCCTCTCTTGCATTTATTGCTTTGAAGGTAAGGAAAAGAGGTGATTTAGTCTTGAGGCAGGATGGCTGGAGACACTTTGCTTCCTCTGGTGCTCTGTCCCAAAGGCAAAGTGCTTTTTTTGGCTGCCAAAACAGCTTGAGAAGCCAAAGATGTCCCTGGACCACAGAGGACTGATCCTCTCTGCTGTCCTTCTCCTGAAGCCCCATCCCATGTGCATTCAAATCCCATGCATTCATCTGGAGGCGTAGTATCTCCTGGGAAATCCAGGTTCACAGAGATACTTCAGAAGCAATGAAACAGGGGGACTTTTGTAGGCTAAGTGCCTCTTCATATCTATAGGCTGTGTACATCTTGACACTTAGTGATTAGTGTGCGAGATGTTAGTCTGCACTTAATGGAGCCTGAGTATCTCTCAGTGCTTTGCAAATCCTGATTAAACAAACCCTAGTTAATGGCTTTTTAATTTTTTCCTTTTTTTTTTCAATCCCCATATTGCCAGGATGTGGTCAAGCCACTTTCTTAATCTCTGAATCTCCCGAATCAATGGCAGTGCTGCAAACAGAGCCAGGTGCCCTCAAGCTGATCCCTGCCGATGGTCACAGCATGAGGGCTGGGCTGCTCCTCTCCTTCTCTCCCAGGGCTTGGCCTGAGCTGCCTGTGGAGGGGTCTGATGTGGATGAGCCATGATCCGGCCTTGTCTCTCTTCTCCAGATTGGCAAATGACTGGCAGCTCTCCCAGTGCAGGACAGAGGTGGGAACCCACCACTGCAGCTCTCCTGGGTTCAGTTCCGCGGATGCAGCAGCTCACACTAATGGAGGCTCCTCCTGGGTGGCAGGAATACTGCAGGGAACATGCATGTGGGGAGCAGGAACAAGGCTGCTGGTTCCTGGTGCAGTGTGATTTAAAAGTCAGATATGACCTTTTATGTCTTTGAGAATGCTCAGCAGGTTGAGGGAGTAAGTGCAAGGCAGAAACAGGATGGTGGGAAGGACTTGTGACCACAAACAGCCTCTGCCTCTCCTGTGGCCTCTGCTGCACTGTCAGCATGAATCTCACAAAAATCAGGGGAGAAAGTTACTCCTTCCTCTGACTTCCTTAACTTGATCACCTCTCTTCTCTTAATCTTTGGCTTAAACTTCTTCCTGGCTGACTGACCAGAGGCAAAGGAATTTTCATGGGCTGTGCCTAAGGAATGCATTGGAAGATGCCAGCATTGGTAATATTGGACCCTCACAGCAGGAGAGGACAAGAAAGTGATGAGGGCACCAGACCCCTCAGCACCCTGAGGGAGCCTGAGCCCTTTTGGGTGAGACCTTGCTGTAAGGGGCCTGCAGGGAGGTTTGCATGTATTTAACTCTGAGGAATGGAGAGCAGGACTGACTGTGAGGATGTGGGCAATAGGCACTTGGAGCGCATCCTTTGAAACCACAAATCCCAATGGATTTTTTTTCTCTGGAAAAATGCAAAACTGACTTGGCTTGTGGTATTTTTTGTGAATCAAACTGAATTAAGGACTGGCTGTACATACCACAAAGGCTGGTGAGGGATTCAGATGCTGGACTTGAAGGTGTTGTTTTGGAGTGCTGCAGGTTGTTCCCAGTCCAGCTGCTCTTGTGGCTTTGAGGAAAGGCAAAACGGAATTACCTGAGCAGAGCATACTGGGCTTTCTCAGATTAGCCCAGAGTGGGTCTAGAGGAGTGGCAGAAGCCTTGCCACACACGTTAGATTAGACATAGAAAACAGATTAATTTCTTATCACTGCATGCAGAATATTTTGCAATTGGGTTTTAAGTCTTCCTGTTGCAAAGTGTGCTTGGCTCTGCAAAAATGTACATATGTGCTCAGACAGAAGAGACCAGACCAAATGTCACCCTCTTGCCACCATCCATGCAGTTGGCATGAATGTTTGGCAGTGATTATGCTCTTCAGCACCCTCAGCAGAAGTTTCTGCAAACGTGGGCTTTGTGCCCGCAAGGGTCAAGGTTTTCTGTTTAGGTTTGGTGATTTGGAAAGTAGTTGTTCACCAGAGGAAGACACTTAATCCATGTTTCCCTGCAATGGAACACCTACCAGAAGGGACTTTCTTTCCTCCTCTGCATCAGAGAAGGCCTTAAATGGCCATGTGAACTGCATGCTGTCTTTCCCTGCCAATAACCTCCTGATAGTAATCACAGCCACATGGTCACTGTCCTTGATCCCAAATTTGTCATCACGCCTTATGGCTCACAAAGCCTTGGCTCTGTGTTTCAGCTGGAGTATTAAGCCTGATGACAGATGCCAGCTCTTCCAGCTCCAGTTGTGGTCTCTGGAGTGAGTGGGATTGTGAATGTTTTGTCAGCTAAATAAGGACTTCAGTGTAGTGTTGGGGAAAGGCGATGGCTGCTCTGCCCAGATGTGTTTGATTGCAGTGGGAGGACGAGCTTTGGCATTTAGTGGTGGCTGGAGCAGTTAATGTGGAGATAGAATGGTGTGCAGGGGGCGACTCCTTTGCCCTGGAGCTTAAGATGGGAGCACCAAATGCTGCTTGGCTCCTGGGATCAGAGTGCCTGCTGCCCTTGGAGACCCTGCACAGCACATCTGAGCAGGATTTGTCCGTCTTTAGGGATGCTCTATACCCAGCAACAAAATGTGGAAGGGGATTTTTTTTTCATTACCTTATTTACTCTGGGGAAAGGCACATTCCTTGTAATTTTATGGAATAGTGGAGGCTCATTCTAAGGGCTGGGGCTTTAAAGTAGAATAAAAATAAAAAAAGCCAACAACAAAACAAAACCAAAAAGGGAAAGGTTTAATTCTGTTTCCAACACATGCCTGTGTTTAATTCCACAACGTAAGTATAACTCTTGACTCTTTCTGTGAAATGAGTTATTACCTGGTAACAGCAGGGAAAACAATTTCAAAATCTTTTCCATCTATCCAAAAAGTCACAAAGCAGAGTTACAGCCTGAAACCCAAACTCCAAACCACTTCTGAGTGGCGAGTTTAAAAGAAGCTGAGGTGAGATGATGCCTGAACATGCACATTTTGTAGGTGGATAAGCAGCAATGAAGTGTGGTGTTTCCTGCCTTTTGGAAGGTTTTTAGTGGGTTGGCTGACCCTGCTCTCCCAAGGTAATGAACAAGAATGGGAAATGGTGCCTGCAGCTCCAGGGAAGTAGTGAGGGGAAAGGAGGCAGGAGGAGAAATAAATTAACAGGGATGAGAGACCAGAGGGATGTGACTCCTGCAGTCAAAGGGCTTGGTGGGAGGTTACCTCTGTGGATCTGATAGTGTTATGCAGGTGCTGTAGAGACCATCCCATGTCTGCTTCCACCAGGAACCCAAGGGTGACTTAAAGGTCTGGTTTTAAATCAAACAAGCAATACAGGCCTTATACTTTTTTTTCATTTTCCTCCAAGGTGTAAAAGAGCCCTGAGAGTAAGATTTTTCTCATATTGTGGCCAAAAAGCATGGGGGGAGGAGCCTGCTTTCCTCTTTTCTCCTTTGCTATAGAGGAACCAGAATTGTTCCAGCCTGATGCTGTTTGCTCCAAGAATCCCCAAATCCTGAACAAACTTCTGACAGTTTCCCTCTGAAGCTCAAGCCTAAGGTAATTTTTACTGATTTCCCTGTGGTGTGTCAGCTCTTGGGGGACTGAGGCACAGAAGTGGCAGGACCTCAAAGGGCCTGGACTCCCTCCCCTCAGCCAGGAAGGGGAACACCAAATGTTTTCTTGGAGCCTTTCCCTGGCATCCAGGGCTCATATCTGATAGAGACCCTTGAGCTTGCACTTGAACAAATATAAAAGCCTCACCTCCTTTGAAGTAAGAATCCTTCTTCCCTCCTTTTTGTTGAGGAGATTTATAGGCTGGCTCAGAGCTGTCTGTGATGCTATGATGTCATGGTGTGATGAAATCTGTGCTGTGCTCCCCAGTGCTCACCTCAAGCCTTTTCTGCACATGCACAGACCCTTGGATATTAAACCAGCAGAAGGTGTCAGACCCAGTTGAGCTGCTGTGATATACAGCACTGTCAAACTCTTCCTTGGGCTAACCTTGGTCACTTGGCTGGTGCTGCAACATGAACTGTAAAGTCCAGCAGTGCTGGATTTATAGTGGGCACAGTGATCTGCAGTGCACGTGTCTCGTTGGAGTAAATATTCCAGGGGGAAAAATAAAATTTAGCTTTCTGATCTGTTTGTCTCCAACATCTTCAGTTTGGTCTTCTTTTTTTTTTTTTTAAATGCAAAGTTTGAGCTGTAGAAATAAATTAACTCTCAGGTTAATTTGGGTTTCTTCAGGCTTTCCTTCATCTCTTTGGCTTTTGGAGTGAGTGAGACCTGTATGCTTTGCCAGGAAAGATGGACACTGATCAGTGACACTTAACTTCTCATGTCCTGTCCCTTGAGAGCCATTGATGAGACTTGGGAATTGATGCCTTTGACCCCTGGGAATTAATGCCTCTGAGCTGTTCAGAAACAGATCAGCCCTTAGATTGCATGTTTTAACTAAATTGGTTACAAAGCAGATCTGTCTAAACTGGTGTGAGCCCCTTTGTATGGACATTCCTAAATCAGTTTAAGAGTGGCTGGTATTGATTTTAACTTAATGTGGTTTGTTACTGAAGTAAGCTGGATCAATAGTGCTAAATAGGTGCCATTTCTTGTGTTGACTATGGTATGGAAAATTTCATAGAAAAGATGAGCAGAAAGGGAAAAAGATTGAGTTTGTTCTTTTGTTGCTTCCTAGTGATCATTTATCACTTTTTATGGACAGCTGTGGAATTTTGTCCCCAAAAGATATCACTCTAAATGGCACTTTTGAGGTGGTAAGAAAAAAATCCTGAATCCAAATTGACCTTAACAGGAGATTTCTAGGAATGAAAAGCTTTTTTTCACTTATTTATCACCTTTACCTTTGAGACAGGAATCCATGCAGGGAACAAGCACCAAAATTGCAGAAAGGATGCTCCACTGTTTGTTTAGTGCTTTGAGCTGTGCTTTGCCACACACTTTCTGCATGGCCCTGTGCAGATGATGAGGACCCTCAGACTCTTTTACCCCAAAGTACTGAAGGCTGTGTGTAGTGTGTGCAGTGATTTTCTTGCACTGATGGAATTAGGAGGAGGGAACAGAAGCACCTTTGAGGATTCCCTGTGTGCAGGCTTATAGCCCTCTTGCCAAAAGATCTCTGCACTTCACAGAATCACAGAATATGCCAAGTTGGAAGGGACTCACAAGATTCGTGGAGTCCAACTCCTGGCCCTGCACAGGATCATCCCCACAGGCCCTCAGGGGAGCAAGAGGAGCAGGATTTAGGGTTCCATCAGGAAAGATGGAGTGGAGGATTGTGTAATGAGGATGATCTGTCCTGTCTCCTCATTAGGACTCAGGCTCCATTGAATCCAATAAGGATCTTTGTCCTCCACCTCTCTGTAAGCAACATTTCAGTCTTGCTCAGTGCTGTGGGGTTCCCTCTCATGCATTATGCACCTGCTTTGCTTTCTCCTTGCCTTTGCAGCACTGCTGGGTTCAGTGCTGTTATCATAACCCTTTGGGTTTAGCTGCTAAATTTCATTTATTATAACTGTCAATTATAGATCCATGCTGACCATCAGAGCTTTGTGTTGAGTCCCTCCTGGCCCCCGTGGAGCAAATGCTTCCCTGCCCTGTTAGCTGAGCAATGCCTGTGGCATTCCAAGGTTACCCCCAGCCTCTGGTGGGCACAGGGGCCAGGCTGGCTGTCACTTCACACTCCTGCTCACACAGCCCATGCAGCAGGAGAAATCCAATCATTACACTATTGCACCTACTCACAGAACACCTGTGTGTGAACCTTTGGCTTCCATTAGGTCTTGGATAGGTTTCCTGTTTCCTCTTCTAAATCTCATCCCTGAAAGACAATGATGGAGATACCCTCACACATGCTGCTCATTGCTATGCACATTGCAGTCAAAATCTCATTTTCATTCCAGAAACAAAAGGTCTGTCAACTCGTTTAACTGCACAGAAAACACCAAACAAGAAATAAAGCCCAATTAAGAATAAAGAGAAGGAAGAGGCTCAGTATAATAGATTGTTTTGGTAAGTGGTTTCGTCAGCTCCATTTGCAAGCTGTTGCTATGCGAACCTGAGGCCAGAGAGGGCTGCCTTGGGGGCAGGCAGGGCAGGCTGCTCTCCTGGGGGGCTGCTGGCTCTGAGCTCTGGGGGCAGTGGAGTTGTGGCTCATCTGTCCAGGAGAGGCTGTGCCATCAGACCCCAGGTGCCCCATTTCTCCTGCTGGGGGGGTAAGAGCTGGGAGCTGGGCTGCTGCTCTCTGACATCACCTTGTTTCACAGGGGCAGCCCTGTGGGGAGCTGCTGTTGGATCTGCTTTGGGGGCTCTGTCCCAGCAGCAGCAAGGCAGCCACTGTCACTATGGCTGGCGACCTTTCTGCAGACACCACCAGGCTATTCCTGGGGACAGCCCCATGCTTACAGGTTTCTCATAAGCTTTCCCTCAGCTACTCTCTTTCCTTCAAGAGATGACCACTTCAAACAACAGTTTTGCTTTCTGATGCATTAGGACTTGGAAATTTGCCATCCATCACAGCTGTGTGTTTGAGCCTGTGTGATTATTTTGGGAAGTGAACCATGGTAATTTGTGTGTATGTGCTTTATTGGCAGGCAGGATGTTCCCTATCTACCTCACCCTGGCTGTCTACATTTGCATTGGCTAATAAAATGTCTGATGTTCAATGACTTTCTGATGGGTGGACAAGATTTGGCATACAGGATATAGTAGTTTTTCACGAAGGCTAAAATTTCATCCTGGGAGACTGAACCCTCTGTGGCAGCCATACACAATCCATAATAACAGAAGCCTTTAACCCATCCGTAATTGCTTTCATATAGAAAATGATTGCTGTAAGTTAACTTCATAATTCTAAATCAGTGGCTCTCAGTAGGAGTTCAGATGCTTTAATTTGCCCCGAATTATCTTTAACTCACAGGCAGTTCATCTATGTTCTTTTCTGATTATGTTCCTTGTCACTTTGACCCAAACTTTGTCTATTTAATTTCTGTCTCCTCTTTCTGAAAATAGACCTATTTCCAATGATATTTCACCAGTGGTGATGATACTGGCTGGGCAGAAGAGTGGATGGTGTGCTCTCACCTGGAAACGAGCCCATGCTGTGAACCTGTCATGTGTCACTTCCTTGGTTGAGAGAGACCCAATTGGGGTCCTCCCCCTGGGTTGAAGGTCTGGATACCCATCAATGGGGTGGGAGAGTACCCCAAGCAGGGTGATCACAATAGTGGCTTCTGGGTTGGTTAATGCCATGGTTCCTTTTCTTTGTCTGCAAGAAGGGAAGGACACTGTGGCTGTCTCTGTGTGTGTACCCAGAAGGTGGGGGTTTGCTGGGCACAGCACTAGAGGTACTGTGATGGCACATAGAGCACAAATGTGGTGGCAATCTGGGAGTACCTCCCTAATGAGGACAAAGCTCATGGCTGGGTTGTTTGTCAGTCCCAAAATGAGCAGTGGCCACACCTCCCCTTATGGTAGCAGCCAGCTTGTGTGATTTTGAGTGACAGCAGATGAAGGGATTGCATTACAGCTTGTCTCTAGAACTGCACATCTGTGTCAGCTCTTTGCTAAATCAATAAACAGGATGCTGAAGGAAAAACACTTTCAGGCTTCTTATGTCTTTATGCATCAAACTGATTGGGCAAGGAGAAGCTCGAGTGGTAGCTGGCACCATGGTGTGGCTGGGCTGATCACAGGTAAGAGCTGGGTCTTGGAGGGTGCTGGCATGTTGGTCCCCCAGAGAAGAAGGCAATCATGTGGATTCCTTTTCAGTGGTAGTTACTATGCAATTTGGATAGAAATCTTCAACAAAGGAGCCTAAGATACAGCATCAAGACGTGGAGAAAAAATCACTTTGCATGTTCCAACAGACTAACAAATTACCTATGGAAATGCACTTGAGAATATGCCTCAGTAATTGGATTTCAGCTGTTGTTTCAGTGTATGTGCCCCCAGGCTGTGGAGGTAAAAGAACTCCACTGAAATGCTTTGAAATGTTCTCTGGCACCTACAAAATGTGTTTACTATTAAAAAGTGAAACCTGCAAGTCAGAACGCTGCTAAGTGCAGTTTAAAAACAAAATTGCACCCCTGCAGCATAGCTCAGGGTGCTGAAGTATCTGGCTTATCCAGACAATCTCTACCCAGAAACATTCCTGTGACTTGAGTGGAGAAGTCCTGTCTGTGCCTTCTGCCAGGCTAACACAAGCATGTCTGCATCATGCAGGACATAGAGCAGGAACTCTTGAACAACAGCTGGTTTGAGTTCAGGAGTCCATGGGGCCTGGAGTAGGTTAAGAAACACATAGCAGGTTTTGAAGAAAAATCTTCTAGATTTGGTATCTCTTTGATGTGCTGGTCCTACCCCTGGAAACAAAAGTGCTTGAAATACATAGAATTGGCTACTTTTGCAGGGCATGGAGAGCGGTGGCTCCTTAAAGTACCTGCAATGTGTGTGATGCAGAGGAGGTTTGCTACTGGGATGCTGACCCTTGATGTTGGCATCTTTTTCTTTAACGGTGACGTCTCTGATCCTGGTCTTGATGCTGAAACTATAGATGAAATAGGGGGGAGTAAGCTGTCCTTGCACGTCACATGGTGGCCGTTGAGGCTGATGTGGAAAAGGGGGACAATCTGAAGTGATAAGTTGGATAGAATTGAGTCTGGATGCTGAGAAAAAATTCTTGAATTTGGGAGCAGAAGGAAAGCAAAGCCTTTTCCCTTAATCATGCATATGTCATGAAGATGAAGGTATGAAAGGTTTCTTTGGTTTGGTTTGGTTTAGTTAAGTGGTGGTCCCAGTTGTCCAAATTCTGATTCTCAGTGGCCACATGCTGCAGTTGTCTGCTCACACTGGACAACACTCAGTCTGTTTCAGTGGAGATGGATAGTGAAATGAAAAGGACTAGATTTGCACCCCAAGAACTGTATGTGCAGTTCCAAATCTAACCACGGGTTTAAAACATGGTATCCTGAAAAGATGCTGGGTTTGAAATGGGAGGGCTCTCTTGGGAATTCCTCTCCAGAGGTCATCTTCAACTTGTTTTGCACAGAAAGACATTTCTAGAATTCTGTAAAACAATAAAAAGCAAACATCCCTAACATATGAAAAGTAGGACTTTATTTTTTCCACAAGGTTTTCGGGTGTAAAACAGAAGTTGTTATGTGTGTGTTACACCTCTGGAAGAGCTGGGAGATTGGATTTTTTTCCTCTATTGAAAGAGTGTTTAGACAGGTGACTTACAGAGCTGAACTGTGCCTGGCTATGGGTCACCCATAAGAAGAGAAGATGGAAAATCACCATCTCTCCCCACAGATTCAGTTTTTGGCTGAAGACATTGAAAACTGCACATCTCCATCTGAGCCTTCCACATTTCTGTGTCCTTTGGAAGAAGCCGAAAGCAAACTTGGCCCTGTCAACTGCCCTGGTTTGCTTTGTGGGAGCTACATATAGGGAAATAAATCTGCTCTGCCGACCGAGGCAACTAGTTCTGTGGGTTTATAAATGCTCCAATTGAGTGTTTTGACACGGCAGTCAGATATAGTTAATCTTTCCCTTGACCTCCCGATACCAGAGCGCGGGCTGAAACCGCTAGTTAAGCACGTCCGTCTCCTGTTGTAGCATTCGCGCTCCAGCGCACCGCCTAATCAAGTGTAATATATCTTGGGGTAAAACACACACTGTGCTTTTCACAGCTATTTAAACAAAAACCAGACCTCTGTGCATTAGTTACATACACAAACCACACAGAATTGCTGTTCCTGTGGTTAAGGGAGAAGTTGGATGGGCTGGGTTTCTTCAGGGGAGGAGGTGTGGGAAAGGTGTGGGAAAGGCTTGTTTTCATCTGCCAAGACATGTAAAAAACCTAACTTGGTGTCCTCCCAAAAGCTCTGCATCCTGATGGGTGGAGGGTTATGTGCCCATCGTCCTAGACAAAGATTCAGGAGAGGTGAGGTTGGCTCTGGGTAAGATCAGGAGGATCTTGTACAGAAGCTGCACAAATTATCTGGTCTCAGTGTCTGATAAATCTTTCCTCCAGCAAAGGGTAGCTCAGGAGATAGTCAGATTTGGGCAGGACAATAAACTACAAGGATTAGAGGCATAAAATTTGTTTAGATTACTGAGCTTTTCTGTTTGACAGCACAGTTGGATCTGTAAAATATGCTGTCCACAGAAGACCAAGGATGCCTCTGGTATCTTAGAGCAATCTTTCTGTGCCAACCTAGTCAGACCAGTTTGCTTTTGTTAGATTTACTCATCTCAGCCTTCATTGGAAGAAACTGGGAATGTTTTGACAAGAGATATATTAAGGGATGCTGTATTTTGAAAAGCTTATAACAGAGTATGTCCCTGTGTAGTCCTCTGCAGAGGTGAGGCAGGCAAACCACAGGAACCCTGAACTTGTATGGCGGGGTGAGGTGAGGTGTGGGATGGAGGAAGAGAGATGACAGGGAGGTCACTGAAGGGAATGGCATTTCATCTTGGGCTGATGGTACCTGTGATTTTGAAAGGGGAGGCCATATTTCAGCATTGGTCCAAATATTGGCAAGGTTTGCAAGTAAGGCAGTTGTGCCAGCAGTACACAAAGTAGTCTGTGACTTCCAGATTGAGGAGTTAAGTGATTTTTAAAGGTTGATAAACACAGGACTGGATGACCTCTTTATACCCAATCAAGCTTTATATTTTCCTATGACACTTTGATAGCTTTCCTCCAAAGGATCCCAGATGCTTTCTCCTGTGATTTTTCTAGCCTCCTGTTTGATCTCCCTTGGATATCAGTGGGGATTCATTGATGTGTCTCTGTTAAAATTCAACAAGGCTTCTGCTTGAGAACTCTATTTTACAGAGCAGCTCATCCTGTTGGATATTGAGAAATTACACAGCTCAGGATAAAATGTATCCTAACCCACCAAAAGTCTTGTACGCTGGAGTACGAGGTTCCTCCAGGCAGTACAATGTATAAACCCTATATAAATGTCTGTGTGAAAATAAGATACTTAAATCTCTTTTGAATCCTGGCTCTCCCAAACCCATCACAAAGCCCGTCCATGACCTCTGCACCTCCCTCCCCTCCCTGCGAAACAGAGCTGAGCTCTCCTTGGGGAGATGGAGGTGAGACCTGCCGAGCTAATGTTTATAAAGCCCTTTGAAGGTGAGTGTCAACGAGTACCTGAGGCAGCAGCCTGGCTTGTGGGAGCTCATTAACATTCAGGGCATGCTCAGATAGCAGCTCTGTGGCGGTATGTTAACTGTACTGATAAATCTTGTGTAAAAACAACACTCCACCGCACCGTTAAAGCTCCTTCCACCTGGGAACATCAAAGCCCAGATCAAGCACGGCTTGATCCTCACAGCAGCTGGGGCTGCTCCGTGTCGTGGTGCAGACAGGGCTGTGGGGACCTGGTGCTGGGAAGGGTGTGGGGACACCCTTGATTCTGGCAAGAGAAAGGCAGTTTTTGGGGTCTCTCCGCACCACAATAATGACCTGACCCCAGGTTTTTATATATATCTGCTGCTGGGAGCTCACTGGTGCTGCCAGGGTGAAGAGGGCAACCTGCAAATCATTATGAGCAAATTCAGCTTTTAGCAATTAGGAAAAACTGGATCATAGGATATTTTTCCATCCTCTATGCTATGAAAGATAATCGGATGCCATTATTAAATCAAATAGCAATGGATGTGAAAGCAGTTGTGGCAGCAGCTGAACTGGGTGCCTGCCTTGTGCAGAATGCCACAGGATTGCAACCTCTGCCTGCCTTTAAAGGCTGCAATGTCTTTTAAATATATGTACCTCCCCTAAAGCTTTGAATCCAAAGAAGCTTCAAAACAGGAGGTACCTGTTATTGAACTTCCCTTTTCTTGTAGCCTGCAATAAGCTACTTCTGTTAAAAAAGATAGAAAATTTCTGTTAGAGAAAAATCACCAGACCAAAGAATAATTTAGGCTCTAAGAGACCTTGAGAGTCCAAAGTCCAACCTCCTGCTCAAAGCAGGGCTGACCTCAAAGTTAGATTGGGTTGTGATTTAAATGTGGTGACATTTGTTTATATAGTGATAATTGTATAACACTTGAGTGTGTCAGTTTTTATTCAGTCTGGCTCTTCTAAGTAAAGGGATAACTAGAGAAAATGGACTGGGATTTTTTAGATTAGTGTCTGGATAATAATTTAACCCTCACTGCCTCGGGATATATTTTTCCCAGCTCCACACAAACCAGAGCCTGAAGGACACTCTGCAGGGCAGGAGCAGCCCAGCCTGCGGTGGGTGCCAGATGTGGTCATGGCTGTGGGGAGCCAAGCAGGGTCCTGAGGTCCCCCACAAGCCCATCCTATGGGCTCCTCTGTGCCAGGTTCAACTGTCTACACTGCCCATGGCAAAACAAGACGTACCCTTAATCTGAGCACAGTGACATCAGCCCAAGTCCCCAAGCTCTGCCGTCCTCCTCCTCTCCCAGCCATTGAAGAGGAGCTGAGGAAGAACAGAGAGAGGAAAGTTTTAGTTCGGCAAATCCATAAATCATTTCATTTGATGATTATTTATGAGCTAGATCACAAGCTTATGACAGTAGCTCATAAGAAAGAGTTCCTGGCTGCCAAGCAGTTGGCATAGTTGTCCTCTGAGAGCATTAAATATGCATTTGCACAGGTAACTGTGGCTTCTTTCATTAACCCACAGTTTCCAGCTTTAAGCCATTACTGCACTTTCTATGCAAAAGCATGTTAATACTTGATAATTCTGCCCTAGATAATTCATTAGGAGTGCAGTGCCCTCTCGCTGAGGTGTTACAAAGGCCCTGCCTTGATGGGATTTATGCTGCCTGTGTTGTCCATCCTCCACCCAGTGCTCCTGCCTTGCTTGTCTGAAAGCTGTTTCCCTCAAGCTGTGTCTGGTACTTGGGGATGGAGACTTCTGCAGTGGTACAAGACCAATGCAAGTTGCTGTTCTTTGCTGCCAAGTAAGGTGGCAAACATGACTCTCCTGCTGTCCTTGCTTCTCCTGCCATCTCTGGGATGTTTTTCCAAGTTTTTTATTGGGCTGGTACCAGAAGATGCATCCTCCTGGTGCAACACTCTCTGTCCCCCCATCACGGAAGGATCCTGCAGCCCTGCACACTCACCCAGTGGCCCAGTGAGGATCAAGTTGCAATGATGCACAAGCAGAGTGTGAACAGAATGGGTTAAGGTTGAACAGAAAAGAGCTGCAGGGTTCCACTGCAGCTCTGGGGCAGGTTTGGCACTGTCACTTCATGGTGCCACTTGACAGTTAAAGCAAATGCAAGTGATGTTGCAAAGAACAAATTAATTAGATTTGACAATAAGACTGGGAAACAACTCCCTCTGTTTTGGGATGGGAAAGTATTTGATTGTTTGCTTCTTGGCTTTCTTTTTAAAACCAGACACAGATTTCCAAGCTCTCATGTGGGAGTAGGTGTCTGTCTTGTGTGTTGTAATGGTCTGGATAAGTGTTTTAGGCACCACTGCTGTGGAACATGTCGCTCAGGATGAACTGGGGAAAAGTTGCTGGGTTCCTGTAATATTTAAGAGTCCTGTACAAAATTTCCTCCCTAACCTGGGAAGTTGGGTGGATCTGAGTAGTAAGTGTGCTGGGAAGTGCCTGCCTTACTGCCTCTCTCTCTCTACACAGCTTGGTACCAGTTGCTGGTTTGCACCTTTGCCTTCCACTGAGTTCAGTATAGAAGCTTCTGGTTCCCACAGAAAGTTTGGGAGATTTTATTGCACTTGGATCCAATGGTTATTCTTTTCTGGGATCATTTTGCAGTTGGTGGGTATGGAAATACATTCCCAGTTTCCAGTATTTCTAGTAAGGTGGGTGCATCCACTGCTGCTGTATCTTCTCTGACTACAGCTCCCCAGGTCTGCTGTTACCTTTCCTACATCTGTAAAACCCTAAAGAGGCTCAGGACAAAATATATTTGAAACGTAAAAACCCTCGTCATTGCCTTACTTTATCAAGATCCTCACCTTAATGTGCAAGCTTTTATGCAATAAGCTTTATTGTGTGGGTCTACTAGTATGGATTACAGCTTCAGTTTCCTTTAATAGTGAATATTAGCATTTATTAATTATATAGTGCAAACAATGTGCTAAGCTCAGTGTAATTGTCTTAGTTACAGATGATATAAACCCCTAATTGTTATTTTTCTGGCTTCATAAATCTGGAACTTCTAATGCTCCAGTTATCTCCCTTTGACATGTGGAATCTGCAACGCTTTGGCAGTATTTGCTACAGGTGGGAAACTCAGGTGATGGATTTCTGGACGACTGTACCTGAATCACTCTGCCTGTGTGAACAGACTCAAATGACACAGTTGTAGCACTTATATGCATTTCTTGGGGATGAAGGATTAACAAATGATGGATTAGGCAAATTAATCTCTGGTTTGTCAGGACTATATTACACAAGGTTCAATTTAGTTTGATGGATTAATTATTTATTATTTATTATTTGCTGTTGTGTGTCAGTAAGTGGCTCTTCCTAACATGATGATGTATGAGAGCAGCCTATGCCTGAGCTCCTGTATATAAAGGTCATCGTTTCTGTAATTAACCCCATTTTTCATGGACTTTTAATGCCAATACATTAATTTGTGCTGGCCTGGAATGTGACAAAGAAATGCATTTCCTTGAGATAGGTTTTCTTAAGCTGAAGAGCTTCAAACCACAGGACCATGAGCACAGTCTTTTGGGATACAAGCACACGTGTTCTTCAGCAGGCTGCCTATAGCTGAATTTCTCTGACATATAAATATTTTCAGGGCAAGAGGGAGGACTCAGGTGCCTGCAGTACCAGTTTTAAAAAGATATATGAAGGGTGGTACTTCAGAGTGATAGAGCAGCATAAACCTGGCAGTGAGCTATGCCCTTGCCTGGGTACCAGTGTTCCCATTCCCAAATAGTGCCAGTAAACAAGAAAGTGCTTTTTTCCTCCCTTCTGGTGCAGAAATTGGGGTCAGCCTCTCCTGTAGAGCTGAGGTTGCATTTGCAGCCCCGTCTCCCCATCTCCCTTCAAGGGCAGAGAAGTGGCCGGGTTCTGCCTGCCTGGCTGCTCCGTGTGGGCAACAGCAGGTTTTGTTCTGAATTTCCCTGTCTTTGTGGCTTAAATCAGAGCCTTGCAGCTGGCAGAGCGCCTGCTTAACGATACCATGGGCTAATCATTTACAGCAGAATGCAAAGGCAGAGAAGTGTGTTTTTAATCTTTACAAATGTATCTAGATAAGCCAGGAGACAGACTTATCTTTTGTATTACAAGAATGGAGGGTAAAAAATCCACACCGAGGAACATTGCTGTACCGTCCTTGGCCTTTTCTTCAGCCTTTGTCTTTCCCTCTGTATCTTACACTGTTGAATTAATGGGATATGAACTCTGAATACTTAAGTGATCTATTCATTTTAATTAGCTTCCTAATAGCTTCTGGACAGTGATCGAACACAACGTGGGGCACGGTGCTGTTTACCTCCCAATGTGCAGGGCACTGTGAGATGCTGGTTCCTGCCCTGCCTGAGCTGCAGAGCAGCCTCTGGGACTGGGGGAGTTTGGGGCAGGTTGCACTGATGGAGGCTGTGAATGTGAGGGGGTGGAGAAACACAGCTGTGTGTTTCGGTGGCTGGAAGTGCTGCTTCCTCTTGGGAGGCTCCATATCCCCAGCACTGAGCATGGGTGGGATGTCTTGTCTGCCTCAGGATGAGCAGCCCTGGAGCAAGCTCAGCTCTTGCCAGTGGGATGGTCTGGATGCATGATCACACATGAGCTCCTCTGGTAGGTGCATGCAGAGGGCAGCCAGTGCCCAACCACTGCAGTCTCTGAGACCATGACTGGGGCACCGCTCCCACCAGATGGGCCTGTCTGGATTCTGGCTGCATCCTCAGCAGGAAGCATACTGTGGGAGGCTGGGGACGTGGAGGTGAGGGAACCAACCACGCTCCTTGCTCCCTGCTGCGGGCACACGAAGCTGTGAATGGGAGAGAAGTCAGGGAGCTCTGGAGCAGCCAAGACTGGGGGCAGAGGAATTCGCACCGTTCCAGTTTACCGAAGCTGTGAAGGATGTGATAGATGAATCACTTTTGCAACCTTCTCTGCCTGAGATGTTAAGCTTCACTGTACACAGCGTGTACTTGAGGAAAAGATAGAAGGGATGTTCTCTGAATCAAGGGAGAGTCTGACGCACAGAGACATTTTCAGGGGAATAATTTACATATGCATTCCCTTTCTAAAAATATCAGTCACAGTATTGCCTCTATTTTTGCATGCAGGGCTCTCTAGGCTGGTAGATGGTTAGAACTGGGAATCTGCACTTAAACAGATCCAAATACCAAAGGACCATTGGGATGACAGCATGGGATGCCTTGTGCTTTGCTCAGAAGGCAGAGCCTGGAGTTTGCTAAGCTCCAGATGGGGGTAAAAATGACCATATTCAGGCTGATAATGCCCCAGATGTTATCCACACATGATTTCAGGAGTGTGGCCTCATGGACAAGGGTAGAACTCAGTCTTTGCCAGTTCCATTCTGGATAGAGAAGGTGCCACAGCTAAGCAGAAGGCAATGAGCCCCTCTGGGAGGAGCAGAGAAATATGTAGGAATGTTTCATTTTCTTGGTTGATGGCTAAGAGAGATTGTGAGACACTGTGTAACACACCATAGTGATTGACCTGGAGGCTAGTGGGTAGACATGGTCAGCTGAAAGGCCTTTCCCACCACAGCTTCTCATGCACCACTCCATCCCCACATCTGCTCATGTTGAAGCCCTATGGCCAGAGCCCCATGCCAAGGGAGAGGAAGGATGTCAAGGATTTCTGCTGGCTCTGTCTCCTGGCACTGAGAGGAGAACTGAGTTTTCAGATGCAAAGGTGAATTCCCTTTGAGAGAAGCAGGAACACATCTGGGTCTGCACTGAGCTCAGCCCATAGTTTATAACTGCTGGTGTTTCATCTTGTCGAGGGAAGGATGACAAGGGATTGATCCATACCTTGTAATTTCTTCATTTGAAGTGGTCCTTTCTTGTATCTCTGGGGACCCTGACCAAAGAGTCCCAGAGCCTAAAGAGACAAGGACTGTCCTTAGTGTCCATCCTGGGGACCAGGTGGAACTGCAGGATTAAGAACTCCCTCCTCCTGAGATGCTTAAGGCAGAACCTGTGTCTTGGCTTCATAATAAATTAAGTAGCTCAATAGAAACACACATTTATCTTGAGCTTCTATCATGTAACATCCTACAGAAACAAAGTGGAGGAGGGCTTTGATGTGACTCCAACAGCCTTCTCCATCCTTGGGTCTCCCATCTGGAATTTACCTGAATCTTTGCCTTAGGCCGGTTGGGGACTGGTGAGTAAAGAAAGGAATATAAAAGGAGGAGGGGAAATAAAGGTAGAAACTGGCCATTAATACAAGTAAGCTGGAAAGAAAACAGGTATTGCTACCACTGGAGGGGTGAGGTTATGAAACAGCTGTGCAACAATGTTGTGTCTGGGTGTAGGTGTGGAGCCTGCATGGTTTTATGATAGAGGCTGCTAAATTTAGGGAGGGAATTATACAGCCCAGTCTTTGTGTCAGCAGGGACCAGCCTCTCTGGACAAACTGCTGGGACTTTTGTGAAATGAGAGCTACGCTGATATAAAAACTGTCTTTGCAGTAAACATGTGGCCAAGAATGGGTTTTGCTCGGGGTCATAATGACTGATCTGAACCAGGGCAGATGCCCTCCAGCAGTGTCACAGCATCCTTCTCAAACTGGGTACACGGCGCTCTGACTAATGGGGACAGGAGAGAACACCCAAGGCCGCAGATGAAATACCAGGGGAAATTTGTTAAGTGTTTTTTCTCTTTTTCTCTGTGGGTTTTGTTGCTACTCTCAGGAAGCCCCATTAACACCCACTCACTCCAGTAAAACACATCATTTTGCACCTTATTGTGTCTTCTATGAAAAGCTAATACCGAGGTAGCAGTCTTGTGCTTCTTTGAAATCGTCTGTCAGAAAAAAAACATCACCTGGAACAAACAAACAAGCGCACAATCCCTGAGCACACCGAGATTGATTTGTAGCACTTTTCTCCCCCACCTCCTCTGTGCAGAAATGTTTTGGCAAGCTGTGAAAAATCAGAGCCCCTTGCTGTCAAATGCAATCTATTTGTGAGGGAGCTGCATTAAGGGCTGCAGGTGGATACCAGGGCTCTGCCAAGGAGCTGAATAATTCCCATCGAAGGGATGCTTGTCCAGAAGAGCAACCGCAGCCGGGAAGTGTTTTGCAGCCTGTGAACGAGGACAGGAGAGGAACGATGAGAGCATAGTGTGCGGGCTGCAGAGAGAGCTCCGGGAAAGAGATGCCACACCAAATGTAACACAAATGGGAGACAACCTGCCTACTCATTCATATCTAGTATTTTTCTAAGTGTTGCTGTTTTTCTGCATCCCGTTAAGCTTTTTGATTTGTTTCCATCTGTTCGGTATAGATCACTTCTGCAGTTTACTTAAAACACAAATACCCTTTATGAATCTCTACAGATGGTTTTCAAAGACTTATAGAAAGACAAAGATAAGATCAAGAAAATCTTGAGTGTTCGCCTCAGGGGGAAAAAATGGGACAGTCGCTTTGCCTTGCAGCTGCAAGCCACGTCAAATCAGACACTTTGATATGTTTCATTTTCTGTCTGAAGTCTACATCTGAAAGGCAGCCTGGCTTATTTCAGTCAATGCGCAATTTTGGTTAGTCGGGGCTCTTTCTCAGCTTCTAAAAAAGATGCTCATTTGCATCCTCGAACAAAGACAGCACTTTCCCCCCCTACATTCAGTGTGTCTTCGCCAAAAACTAATCATGCTGCAAAGTGTGTGTGTGTGTGTGGGGGTGTGGGGGTGTGTGTGTGTGTGTGTGTGCATGTGTGGGTGTGTGTGTTTTTTTGAGTGCTTCTCTCCCGCCTCGTTGGCTCAAACTGCAGCAGGGGTGGGTGCTCATCCTCTCGGTGACAGCCTCGGGCGAGGTCTGTCGCCTTTGTGCTGATGCCGGTTCTCGGTAGGTCAAGCAGGACGCCCGGGTCAGAGTTTGGTTGTGCAGAGCCGGTTGGCAGGTGATGGTGCACCATCAGAACCCCCTGCCTCGGTGGGGCTGAGCAAGGGCGCCGGTGTGCAGGATGCACGGGGACTGTGCCAGTGCCCTGCTGCTGGAACCCGCGGGATGGCATTGGAAACCTCAGGAGCAGCGAGCAATGCAAGGTGTAAAGACAGGAGAACACTCTGCTGGAGGACCATGCTCTGCTCAGGCAGTTTCAGCTGCTCATTGCATTAACTTCTCCTCAGGCCAAGATTGTGACTGCATTAACTCTGCTGGCCTCAGCAGGAGATGCTAAAGCCTGTTTCTGAATAATGCACTGCCTGTTTGTTTTAAAAAAAGCTAAATCATTTCCCAGAGAAACCACATGAAGTACGGTAACTGCTAAATTTCTGCTACTCTGCTATTCTGCTTTAGACTCCTTGCTTGGGAGGTG
The DNA here is from genome assembly GCA_013396695.1 of Sakesphorus luctuosus. NCBI lineage: Eukaryota > Metazoa > Chordata > Aves > Passeriformes > Thamnophilidae > Sakesphorus > Sakesphorus luctuosus. Next base: position 1,661,782 of record VWZD01006204.1, read on the forward strand.
AGGCTGACTCGCATTTCTTGTCTTTTCTTTTATAGCACTGTTGAATCCATCCCAAAGACATTTGATACCAAAGGGATTCTCCCCCTGGGCTTCAATGGACATTGATGTGGGTTCTTGAAGACTGGCCTCGGACAGAATCAAAAGCTTTGAAAAATTCGAGTATTTGCATTGCAGATAGGGAACCTTCAAAAAGAGAACACGTCCACCTTAAATACACAGCATTACTTCGAGCTGATTAAAAAAAGCCAAACTACCAACTTGCAGGAGACATGCACGTTAGCACTGGACTTTATGTGCAGAGACAAGGTGTGTATTGTTTGCCCAATTAAAAAGATAAAACCTGTAGACCACAGTCAGCGAAATGAGCTGTGAAATGAGTGATGACTCGCTGAACAGGCAGGTGCACGCACAAAGGCGTATGCAAACTGCTCTACTTATCTAAAGACAGTTTTATTGCCTGATCATCAATTTACGCTGGAGTTGCTTTGGAGCTGCCTCTGTGCTGGGCTCTCAGATAAAGTGGGAAAAGTAGTAACATCTCCTGTGCTTTTCTTGTTTTTTTTGGAGCAGGAATGGTCTTCAAGGGCAGAAAGGAGGTAAGGGAAAAATGGGAAGGCATGGGTTGTGCTGGGGCATTTGTGGTGGCACCAGTGGCAGTGCCCAGCCTGGGGCTGTTTCAGTGGTGTTTGTGCTGCTCAGCAGGTTCCTCCCTGAGTATGTTCTCCACTGGGAGAAATGCATCCAGCCCTGAAATGTGGGGATGTGAAGGGAAGGCCTTGTGAAGGAGCTGAATTAGGGAGGCATGGATGAGCAGTTCAGCTGTTTTGTCTTGACCCCAGCAGAGAGATCTGAGAGTGAAATGTGTAAAAATTACAATTCCTATCCTATATGGATCTAACCTGCTTTCTGTAAACATGTGTGCTTCTAACAGATAGCTGGAGAGATGAAGTTTGTAAGCATGGCACTGAACTTGGGTTTGTGGCATGTGCAATCATCTCAAGCTTTGTCAGGGTTTCTTTGCAGGAACTGCTCGCCCCAGAGTTTATTGTTTGGGGCTGTGAGCCCCAAGAGAGAGGCATCTCCTGTGTGTGCTGTGTGAGCATGAGGTGGCATGAGCTAAAATACTAAATTTAAACTTTGGTATGATGGAAATATCAGCAAGTGCTATATGAGTATGGGTACACACACAGTGTATCTTGGTGTGAAGATGTTAAAAATGGTTTTACAGGGAAGTCAGAAGACAAGAACATTGCCCGCAATCTTGTACCCTGAATTTGCAAATAAAGCAGCTTCCTCTTTCCAGCATTCTTTGTAACTCAAAGACTATATGCTTCCTGCAAGAGTTTTACAACCATATAAATCAAGCCTTTCCCAATGCATGTGTGGCTTAGGGATCCAGGATTTGCCTCAAATGGATAATTTTGTAGTTTGCATTAGAAGTCTGTGTTTTTAGAGATTAATGAGTCTCGTAGGCTCAGCTGTGAGACTTTAACAGAAACAAGTTTGGTTCATTACTGAACATTTACACCTACAAATTATAACCATATTAGACTACTTTGTATCCAGACAGTGTGTCTGTGAACCAAATAATTGTTGGAAATTTTCAAACTGCTTGAATGGAGCATATATTCCATAATTAATAACTTCATTTGATGAAACTTCTGAAGAAATAAGAAACTTCTCAATAAATAATTATGACTTAGTCTTTAGCTGCTGGGTTCACCACTCCTGATCTCGAGTAATAGAGACACATGCTTTTTAACCAAGAGGTTCAGGAAATCCGAAGTTCATAAAGCAAACACATCTGGTGGCTGTGCTTGTGATGGATTTCACACTCCAGCCAGCGCGCTGACATTTGTCTCCAAAGAACATTAATTTCAAAAGCAAGGGTGAGAGCATGGCTGAGACAAATTGGTTATCAAATTAGACTGATTACAGATTTATTTCCTTTTTGTAACAGCCATTCTGTGAAATTTCCTTTTCTCAGTCTTTAGAAAGACTTATACTAAAGCTTCAGATCTAAGCCCTGCCAAACCTCTGAATTTTTTCACTTCTGCCCCCTCTCAATTTAAGGGAACTGCAGTTTCCTCCTAAAGAGACCCTCACCTAAGGCGAGGCAGCAGAGCTGCTGGGAGCAACTGCACTTCTGAGATAGGGAGAAGAAAGAGGGATAATCAGCCAACTTGAAATTCCAGGGTTTTGTTCTTTGGCTTGCTGAACAAAGTGTAGGACAAAGAGAGAAAGGACTCCTGGCCACAGCCTGTAAGGCTTTTTAACTGGTGCAGGTCAGTCAGGAGTTATTTTAGGTAGATGAGTGTGTGCATGTGTGCCCATGTGCACAGTGCAGGGGAGGTCTCTAGAGACATAGAAAAGAGGGGAAATATAAGATACTCATTGCCAAGGTAATACCAACATTTAGTTGTTGTGTGACGGAAAAGAGAAAGCGTTGCCACTGCCTTGTAAAGGGTGCTGTGCCATCCACCTTCCTGCCCCTTGCAGCACTCAGCTGGAGTTGCCACCCGTGAATGGGGGGTCAGTCCCCTGAGTCCCCAGAGGGTCTCTGCACAGGTACATGGATGGAGGAACTCAGTAAGGCTTTAGTTAACTGAAATCTATGGAAATATGCCACATGTTGTACCAAGTCTGTATGAGGTCTGTTGTGACGTCTTTATATGTCCCTCCAGACAGAATGTGTTTTTATTAAGTTTACTCTATAAAGAATTGACCTCATTATCACAAGGTACCAGCTGCTAAAGCACGTGGACTGTCAAGACTCACTCATTATTTCCAACATGTCTCTGATGCTGCATAGTTGTTTTCTGAGAGCAGAGGAAAAGAATGGAGAAGAGGGAAGACAAGAGGAACTGAGTGTGGTATGGCCCTGTGACAACAACAAATCCTGCAACTGCTCAGTCTGAAAACTGTCATTGATGTAACACACCCCATAGGTACATCAATTAACACTGACCTTGCACTTTCAGTGCTACTTGCTAATTATTATATATTTTTTTATTTTATCCATAATCAAAAGAGTCTCTTCTTCTGGTATGTCAAACCTGCCACTGAGAAAATGGAAGCCCCTGACTCCATTCTCAACTTTGCATGTACTTGCCTGTAGCCACACACTATACAATATTCCTTGAAAAAAGTGCCATGCCATTGCTATTGCTCATTCCCGGCCTCTGCAGGGCTTTGATGAAGCAGAGTTACGACCGCAGCTGCAAAATACCGTCTGGTGTTCATGACGTGGGGCTGTGGTTCTCATAATGAATTCAATTAAAGCCTGTGTTAAAATGCACGGTGTGCAGCGCCGGCTCCCCCATGGCCGCGGCGTTCCCACCAGCTGTGCTGCTGACTCCGTGCCCTTCGCCTCGGAGGGTCACTTCACCTTGGCTCTGGTTGTCTCCATCTGGCACCCACTGCTGCTTCACCACACTGAAAGTGTTGTAGATGAGAGGTAAAAGATGCTGCCTGGGACCTCACCGTGTGGATCTAGCCTTGCTTGGAGGATGGACATGACCTTATATGATGGAGAGGATGTTTATTTTCTCAGCAATTACAAATGAAGGGAGGGACAGGAAGGATTTGGGACCAGGCAGCAGTTTTGGCTGCAGAAAGCATTAACTGATGGCAAAATATTCACACAAGGTGACAGTTTATGAGCTGATATTTTAATTTTTGCCTTTCTATTCCTGACCTTTGCTATAGGGAATTGAACAGAACAGTCATCAGTTCATCCCTCCACATTGCAAGAACATAGTTTTCAAGATTTATCCTTAGATTTTAGGACCTCTGGAGAGTCTTCACAGCAGTGTTTGAAACAAATCCCTCATGCATAAAATAATCAGGTTTTTCCACTCACCTTTTAGAAACCCCATGTGAGTTCCCCATTGAGTTGGGATGCTCTGCTGAGTGACTGTGCCCCAGGAGGGAGGGTGAGCACAATGATAACACAACTCTGCTGGGATCGCCCTCTCCTCCTTTAAAATGTATGAACACAGTTGTTCACCTGGTATAGAGGGACTATCAGCCTTCAGAGGGGGGGAAATAAAATTGAGTCCCACTGCTCTAGAGAAATCAGCACAGGGATTTGGCTTTTATGAATAAGAAATTTGCCAGCCAAAAAATAGTGCTTAGGATACAAGTTCACTGTAAAAGTGAAAAAAGGGGGAATGTGTGGCATATATATTTATTTTTAAGAAAGCAATAAAGTACCTTGAAAGAAATGCTTTAAAATGTTCCAAAAACCCACCAGCTGTTTGCAATTTTGCTCAACTGCTAGAAGTAAAATGCCAGTTGCATAGTACACTGCCATAAGGAGTAAGCTCCTTCAAATGCCCTTCTGAGTCTTGGCATTGGCTTATTCAACAGCCACCTTTGGCTGAAAAATCTCTAACTTGAAAGATCATTTCCCCACCTGTTACTAAACACCAGAACAACCTTTTGTAGCCTAAGTCTCCTCTCCCAGAAATGTGTTCAGCCACTATTCCCTGTGCTCAGATTTTCCTGGAATTTCCTCTCTAACCTAAGTTCCTGAGTGATTTGTTGCAGGTCTCTTGGTATCTGTCTTGGAAATGTTTTGGTGGATGCAGTCAGATGAAAGATTGCTATTTCAAAGAATTAGCTCCAGCTGACCCACTGGAAGAGCTCATACTCCCCTTTTTGTTATTTTGCCTCCAGCAGTTTGTTTTATTGCAAACTCTCAAAAAAATTCTCATCCCTAGGAAACATCTCCATTGGGTCAGACAGCAACTGAGCCTCATCCCAGCTCTTACAAAACAAGGCTGTGCTTGCCCATGCAGTGGCTGGCCTGGCCCTGGGAGCCCCCTGCCCCACTCTGGCCAGCCCCACCACAGCAGTGCCCATCCAGTGGGAAGCCTGGCTGTGTGCCATGGATGAAATCAGCAGGGTTTGCCTCGGGGTGAGTTCTCCCTTGCACTCAGACAGGCACTGCAGGAGCTGGGCAGGGCTTTGGGCAGGGCCCTGGCACTGAGGTGACCCCACTCCAGTGGCTTTTCCAGTCGATGATGTAATGATACCCCAGTTGCACAAGAAGCATTATTAGGAAGACATGGTTTCCATCACTCTGTTATGAAACAAGAACAGAGTTGTTTGTTTTTCAAAAGCTTTTAAGGTGGCTGGACGTGCCAAAGCCTCCTTGTTACAAATTAAAGGAAAGGCTGTGCTGTGGGCAGTGATGCTGTGTGGGGACACCCTGCTCTTTGCTGGGTCACTTCACCAACCCACTGACCAGAGGAGTTTTGTCTGATGTGATGGTGTTTTAGCAATATTCATTCTGCTAGAAACCCTTGGAACACCACTGTGAGCTGGGGCTGCTGCCTGTGAGAGAGGGTCACTTGGTTGTTGGGGATCACACGGATGTTAGTCACTGTGAGCACGATGGGTTAGGAGAGCTCAGCAGACAGTGGTGAGTGTGGGGCTGAGCAGTTGTCCACGGAGTCAGCTGTGCCCCAGGCACACAGCTGAGAGGCAGCAAGGCAAGGAAGGCTGTGCAGGGAATGCTATGGGAGTAGAGCTGGGTCTGGTGCTTGGCATGGCAGTGGCTGAAGAGCAATTCCCAGGACAGGGCAGGCAATTTCAGGTACAGTGGACAACTGAAGCTGGATGAGAAGAGAGGCAGAAGCACATACTCCCCAGCAGAACACACACAACATCCTGGAGAGGGTGGTGTTGGAGGTAGTTTCTGTGCTTGCTGAGAAGTAGGTGGGCTGTAGGAATATTCAATTAACCCAGATTTTGATAAAGGTGTTTTGATAGAAACACACAGACAAACTGAAAAGAAAAAATAATTAACTGTTTTGTTTGCCTGGGGCCTTTTAACTGCTACAATGGAAGCTGCAACTAACCAAGGCTCCATCCAAACCTGGATGGTGTACTTGGGTGAGGGCTGGTGCGTCCCTGGGTCTCATATCAGTTCTGCTGCCTGCCCCAGGTTACTCTGGGCAAACTGCTCTTGCTTTTTGGTGTGTCAGGTCTCTGCCACAACCCTGGTTCTGCATGCTCACTTTGGGCTTTCTATCCTAAATCTTTTCATGTGAATAAGCAAAATGAATATAGTTTAATGTGAGCATTTCTCAAGTCAACAAATGCATTTCTTTCCCTCAGTCTGAATCACAGAGGGAAAAAAATTGTCAGTGTTTCAGCTACAAAGGATATAAAGCTGATATTATACCTCGTAAAACAAGTGGTGCAAAGTAGAGCCGTGTATAACGCTGAGTGGGCAACTCTGCAGCTAAAGTACAATAGATTATCTCAGGCTGGAGCAGTGAGGACCATCAGTCATGTGGTTTCCAAGAAACTGAAGATTTAGACAGAGAAGTGACTTGCAGAGAAAAACTCTGTGATTAAATCAGGGGGAAAAAGTGCATTTGTACTGAGATCTGCTAACTAACATGGCCTGGGCAACCCACTTTGAAAAGATACCTTTTTAATTTTTCCTAGGGAACCAAATCTGTGTGGTTTATCTAAATTCCTGTCTTGCCAACGAAGTTTCCATGAAGGATAATAAATGAGAAGCAAGATAAAACCAGGTTGTAAGTGGCTGCCTTACGGGATTCTCAGGGCTCTGGGGCCCTGTGGCTCAATACCATCTCTCCTTTCCTCTTGCAGAACCAGGCTGCTCAGTACAGCAGAGCAGAAGAAAGGCTTTTCCCTAGAAAATAATTTGTGCGACAAGATGTGTTGCAAAGAAAAAAGCAGCAGAAGAAAGGAGTTTCTTTTGTTGCTTGTTTATTCTTGAAACATGCTCTGTGCACCTGACACGTTTGCTGGCTTCATTCTGGATCTAATGCAAGAAATTGGCGCAGTCTGACTGCTGTGGTTAATTTTAAATGCAACAAGATCACGCTCCGGTACTTGACACATCTCTAAGAGCAACATCATGACACTGTTGACACTGAATGTTCGCTAATGGCATCCGCTGCCAAACTTCGATGTAAAACGAGTGGGATAACAACAGCAGCGTTTAAAAAAAACTTCATTCAAGGGAGCATTTAAAATTTTATCAGGTCTAACTGGCATGGTAGATTTGCAAATGTGGAGAATATCCAGTTTCCGTTGCTTACTCACAAGTTTCCATGTGCAAGCCAAGTAGAGCTCCATCCCCTGAGGCAGGGAAACCCAGAGGTAGAGCAGCCCAGCACACATCCAACATCTGTCCTCGCAGCATGTGGTGTCTGGCTGCACTAATGCAAGGACCTTGCTCCTTTTCCTTCTAAAGAAAGAAAGGTATTTTTGCTTCTAAAGAAAAGCTTAGTTATTGGGTTACTAATGGTCTTAAAACAGTTGCATAGATATTTCAGAATGTATCGCTTTAGCTTTTCAGCCAATAAAAATACAATAAGATGAAAATCGAAGTTCTATAAATAAATATGGCTGAGTTAATCATTAGCTAATGATCTGTTGGTGAGGATGTAAGCAGAAAAGGATTAGTCGTTTTCTGTGTGATTGCTGTGAGTATTTCTAAGTGTGGATGCAGTTATATTGGCTTAAATTTTATACAAATGTAACTTCATTCACACTTTGCTAACACAAGCTACTTTCCTAAAAAGTGCTCTTTTTAAATATGTATACAAAAAACTGGTGGGTTTTAAAACACGTCCTTAGTTTGGACACTGTAAGTCACTCATTTAAATCAGCAGGACTGGGTATAAGCAGGGCTCTTGTTTTTGGAGATGGTGAGAAAAGAATCGCAGGGAAGGATATTTTTTGTACCAATGTTTCAAATCCTACTCCCTCCCAGTAGGGAACCGTGGTAGAATTAATCAACATGTTTGAGTCCCAGTGGGTTTCCATATCTGTATATCAATGGCATTTGAAATTAAAGCACTCTGCATGTTGAAATTTTTATGTGGGGGAAGGTTATGGTTTAAATTTTTTTTTAAGTGGTTCTACTCACAGAAATGGGGTTTGCAGGACTGAAAGTACTCTGGGGCCAAAGCACGACAGGAGAAAGGATATCTGTTATTCTCTCTATAAGGCCTCCAGTGGAAATCCTGAGCGGGGCTTTGCTGCACAACCTCAATTCAGTGATGATGATAATAAGTTCCTCCAGTTGTTAAGTACGGCTAATAAAGTTGAAAAACACCTTTTGAAAAATGATTAGGCAGATAATAAAGTATGTCAACTTGAAAATATGCATTCTTCATGTGATGACTGGAGATAGTTTATCACTTTATGAGTGACACATCCATTTATAAATATTTATTCTCTCCAGTGGTACTGATAAATCTTTTGAGCCTATAAGCCCATTGATACATACACAGTAATATCATTTGTCTTTCCAATGCATTTTATTTATTATTGACTAATTGCCTGCCAGATTGTAAATATGATAGGGGTGGCATTGTGCTTTGATTAACTGTATGTTAAAGTACCCAGAGGAATTTAGATCTAGCTCTGAGCAAAGACATCCAAGGCAATAAATTGTGTATTTTGAAATCAGCTATGCAGTATGGAGCTGCAGCACTAGTTAAACAAGCTGAGCAGAGGCATTTTCCAGAGCAGTTTATTTTGATTAATGGGTTCCCAAAAGCCTTTTGCTGCTGTTTACAATGGATTTGCTGTAATATTTACAATAAACTGGGGTAAGTCAAGAGAGTTTTAATGTACTTCGGCAGGTTACTTGCACTTCACAAACCCGGGGCCAGGAGTACAGTACTAAGTCAAACGTAAATGTTTTGTCCTTCTCTTTTTGGCACGGACTTGGGCTGGTTTTCCTCCTTCTCCTCCTTCAACTCCCCTCTCACACATTTTCTTAACCAAATGTTTGAAATCGGCTTAACACATCTCGAACCATCTATGTGATGACTGGAGATAATTTATCACATTAGAGCTGACACACCATTTATAAATATTTATTCTCTGTGGTGGCACTGATAAATGGGCTGAGCTCCGGGGCCGCCGGCAGAGCCTCTCGGCACCGCTGCCTCTGCCCCGTCCTCCCAGTACAAACCAGTGTGGCGCTGGCACACGCTGGCCCGGTGGGAGCGCGGCGCGGGCGGCCGTACCTCTTGATTAACTCCATCGAAATACTCCGAATTAGAACATGCACGACCTCGTTAAGCAGCTGCTCCCGAACGTCCCTGTAATGAATGCAGCGCTCTCCGTGGCACAAAAGCTGTCACAGCAGGAGGTTTGTGATCTGGGCGGCTCCTACACCCACCACAAACACACACACTCTCGTTCACCTCTTTGGTTTCGCATCTCGGAACCGTAAAGGACAAATGTTCCTGTTCTGCCCGAATCACAGCCCCTCTGCCTGCCCGAAACCCGGCCGGGCTGGGCGCTGTGTTAGCGCTGGAGGTGCCCGCGGGCACTGCCAGCCCCGCCGCTCGCCCCCTCCTCCCTAAAAATTGAACTAACTTGTCAGGCCGTAGTTATGTACCGTGTAATTTGACAGAAATTCCATTGTAATTAGCACCCGCTAATCACTGTCAGTAACGTTAGTTAGCTAATTGTACCTTGGGCAGTAAACCCAAAGCAAACGCAAAGCTCGTACATAATTTTGTTGAAACAGAGGAAATAGCACAATGTGTGTGTTGCGAGGGATGTGGCCAGGGAGATGGAGACAGCGGCTGTTGTCTCCTTTTGAGTCCTGCAGAAAATCTCCCTTGGGGTCATTCTGGACCTTCAGGACCTTCTCGAAGCCTGAACCTGTGGGGTGGTGTGTGGATGGTGCTCTCTCAGTGGGCAGGAGGAGGGGGAACTTTGCAGGACCGGTGAGAGAAATCCCCAGAATTAGAGAGCTCCAGAGACAAAAATGAAAGCAGGAGCCAGGGATAGATACTCTCCTGATGGATAGGCCAAATCAAGGAAGGGTTTGGCTTTTCCAGCTCCGGGAAATGATCTTGTTCAGATTTTTTTGTTGTCCTTAACAGTGATTTCTATACCCTTGAAGAACCAGGGAGTGCCATCACCCAGAGCTGTGCAGCTGCCTTTCCTCCACGGATGCAGGATAGCCTAGCTCTCTTTGATTTCCATTATGCTTTCCAGTGGATCTGAAATGTAATTAATTAATTGATTTTTGCTGCCAGTCCCCTAATTAACACTAAATAAAAATTCATGCCAGGGTTAATAGCTTTAAAGGTTGGAGGCAGGAGCTCCTGGTGCTCGGGTCCATTGCCTGTTCAGCAGTGTATTTGGGTTATATTCCCTGCCATGCTTTTAATTCCTAATCAATTGAAAGTTAATTTTGACCTTAACAGAAAGGGAGCCAGAAATGGGTTACTGTTACACAACTGGTTTTGGTTTATGGCCTTACAGGGCAATGTTCACAGCAGTTATAACACCACTGGGCAAACTGGGATAGCACAGCAAGGACATGATCCTGGTGTAACACAGTCCCCCAAACCTGTGAGATTTATACCTTGTACTCCCAATACTTCCTTTAAAGGCTGTGCTCTTTGTTCTTTAGTGTACTGAAGAATTACCATATGGATCCAATATTTATTATTTGTATGATGCTTCGAGGCTCTGGAGCGCTGGTTAATATTATGTGTTGCCAGTGGAATTTTACTGACAAAAGGTCAGGTTGTTTTTATCCATTATCTCTTTCTAGACAATAACATGACAACAAACTAGACAGAATTAATGAAAATATTGCTTTATGTGTTGGCAAAATGAATTATCTGAACAATCTCACTCTCCCATGGGGGCAGGAATGTTGAAATGCCTCCGAGACTTAGACTAAGCCTGGGAAAGGTGATCAGTCTCCACACTATTAATCAGAGCTCCTGGATTTTGGTGAGCCACTCAACCCTTGAAAATGTCTGTGTGTAAATGATGAGAAAAATTATAAACATTCTCTAGTTGTCTTAAAAAATGAAAGTGAAATAAGAATGAGATTTTCTATCTGACTGCTTCTTTCACTTTTATGCCCCTGTGACTATTTGGTTCAACATCCTCCCTTCTCTGGGCTCATGTGGTACAATCACTGAAGCTCATTCTCAAGTCTGTCAGGAAGATGTTCATAGTAAACATCATGAGCAATGAAATATGTCCCTGTCTGACAAAATGATGTTTGTTAGAGACCTCTCCAGGGTGGCTATGAGATGGTGTGTATACCTTCTTTCTAATCAATTAAGAATTTAGTTCATGAAGTGGGATTGAAACAGTTCAGGTAGGAATGTGTATGTCCAAGGCAAACACCTTATAATTCCAATTGTTGCTCATCGTATTTGGGCAAACACATGAGAACGTTCAATCCCTCCCTCCTACACTTTAAAACATCATGTTTTTTTAAGCTACAAGGTGGTGCAAGTTGCAAGATGTTTGCAAGAGTATAGCAAGCTCTGTCTCAGTTGGGATTGCTGTAGCTAATCCCCAAACCTTTAACTCTGATTTTATCTTTTTGTTATCAACTTTGATCTTTGATCCAACTGCAGTATCAGTTCCATGCTCTTACTTTAATGATCTCCTGCTCATTTGCTTCTCTGTGCAAATCCTGTGCTCTGGATGTTGCCAGCCTTTAGCCCTGGCCATAGTAATACATAATGCAGATGATAAAAGCCAGTGTAAGAGAAAAGAGGTCCCAGGGAGAATACAAACCATGACAAAATAAGAAGGAAGCAGATGGTTAGGTATTAAACTGCAGTAATAAAATAACATCTGGCAGCATATCACACACATGCATTGATGCCCATCTGAAGAGTGCACTGATTTAAGTAATATGTTTCTCATTTTGGTGCAATTAACACCAAAATTTGCATAGCAAACAGTGGCAGAGCACACAGAAGCTTCTTTTGAAAAATGCAGTCCAAATATGTCTTTTCTACAAGGAGATTGGGTATAGCAGATGCTGATGGATTTCTATACTGTGGTGTAAAGCAATTAATGAGTCATACCTTCCTGCTGGCCAGAGAGCCCATTACTCTGTTTACATGCAGCCTGGCAGATGTACTTGTTTGCAGGGCTGGAAATTAAAAGATAAAGGGGAAATAGTATCTGACCACGTGGAACTTTGCTCCTCCTTGTGCTGTAGAGAGAAAGATGTACAGACTAGGTGGATCCCTAAAACCCTGAGGAGGCAAATCTGACTGCCTCAGTTCCTCTCCCAAATTTCCCTTGGTCTGAGCAAGGGAAAGAGAAACCTTGGGGCTGGGTTTTTCAAAGGAAGTTAGAGGGAAGATGAAATCCCCACCTGGTTTAGCAAGCCACAGTCAGCACCAGATACCCTGCAGGCAGTGAGGGTGCCTCGTATAAGCCCTGACCTGCTCACAAACCGAGCCCAGGGCCAGCCCAGCCTGATGGAAAAACCATTTAATTTATGTTGCTGAGCACATGGGGTGCTGACAAAGGGATGTGCTGGGAAAGCTGCTGGTGGGAACACTGGGGAGCTGCACGGTGATCAGGATGGAGCTGACAGCTGGTACAAGGCTGGTTTGAGCTGTGTTCTCCTTGGCCATTAGCATGGAATGGAGCTGCTCCGTGGTGGAGCTCACAAGTCCCTTCACCACCAGCTTTCATAACACCTCAGTGACTGAATGCATGTGACTATTGTAATGGAGAGGCTGGAGGTGAGCGGTGTGAGGGGTCCCAGTGGAACCTCCTGAGGTAAACACCTTCTCAGCAGTGCCAGCCTTGGGGGAAAGCCTCAGCCACCTGCTCACCACACAGTCCACCAGACAGGTGTATTTGCAGTTCAGAGACAGAGAGCTACTGCACCTCCTGCGTGCTGGAAGCTGTGCCTGGAGCGCTGTGGGACTTTGCCTTTCTCCGCAGCAGGAGGTGGTGCTTTCCCCTGAGCAGCAGAAGCACATGGTACCCTCCTGTGGGAGCAAGTACCTGATAAAGCTGGCAGTGGTTCATTCATCAAAAGCCCATGCAAGTAACAGCAGATTGCAGACACAAGATTGCCAGTGTGATGGGCTGTGTGACAGAAAATGTGCCCTGTGCTCTGCCCAGCTAAGGCAGCACCGGATTTCCACTGCTGAGGGCTGGGCTGCACTGGAGCCTGGCTTAAATCACATTTCCATTGGGAAACTTCCAGTCTAGCTTGGAATAAAAGCAACTTTGTTTTGGAATTCCTGTTTTGGAATTCCCTGGGAAGTAGAATTCTGAAAAAGAAAAGCACAGGAAGAGCTTAGCCTCCATATACCTGCTTGTCTGTAGGAGCACAGGAGGGAGGAGGGTGGCAAACATCAATCCTCAGCTCTGCCTTGGCACGGGGAAAGGCTCTGCCATCCAGAAAGATTTGACCATCTGAGCTGGGCCTGGCTGGTGGAAAATCCCATACACTGAATTTTCTCAGTGTAATTGGCTTTTGTGATGTCCCAGTGTGCTGCAGCTGGCACTGCTGTCACTGCAGGGCAGCTGGGCTGGCCGAGCAGCCACAGTATTCCAGGGAAGGGAAAGTGTATTTCTTTCTGTTTTGGTGTGTTCAGTGAAAGGCCTGATCTTGCTTCTTTTGAAAACTGTGACAATAGTCCCATTGATTTCCCTAGAAGAAAGGAGTGGGAACATGTCTAAAGTTCTTCTTCTTTCAACAAAATGGAATAAAAGGGGTGCTTTCAACACACCTTTATTCCAATTCCCTCTGCCTTTTGTTCAGGGGTTATCTGCTGGAAGTCTGTGTCGTCCCAAGCACAGAGAGATCCAGGTTTTGACATGAGCCTGAATGCCATCACATTTTAAGTGAGAATGTAGTGATTTACTTCCATCAATATATCATTTCGATCATGTGGTATCTACTTTCCTATGACAATCTTTATAGGTAAGAATAATAAGGATGCTTTCCTGGTATATGCTCTTAGAGCAGTAGCAGATCTAGGACACTAACAGAAAACGTTGTGGGGTGAAAGCTGGAGGGATATTTATGGTGGAAAGGGTTATTTGTATTTAAAAAAAAATATGTACTACCACAGCATCTTTGAGGAATACCAGACAGAATTTTGCAGTTTCAGGAACTGTGATGTGAACAGCAAGCTTTCTGCAGTATTTAATTGTCTTGAAATCTGATTTTCAAAGGTAGCAGCTTTAATTTCACTTGTCCTTTGCTGGGGATCCCATGGGAGTGTGAGCTTCAGTCTCCAATAAATCAGGAGATCACCACACACTGTGGGCTGAGTCTCAGGCTCAGTGGGAATCTCTCTCTCCTCACTGGGCTTTGGGTGGAGCCTTTGACTCTGAAATGGATATCATTACAATAGTCTTAATTCTTATTTCTAAGGAAATACGGCATTTATGGAAATATTGCTGCCAAACCCAGGGAATGAATGTGTGCTCTGCAGTTTGCCTGTTCCTGCCCTTGGACCACCTCCTCCCTCTGCTCAACTGTGGTCCTCAGGGATGTGGCAGCTGTGACCTCTGCAGCCAGTGCTCATGGCTCAGGGTATTGTGGCCCTGCATATTCCCAAAAAGCACAGCGGCACAAGCAGAGCTGCTGAGAACAAGCCAACATCCTTCCCAGAATAACTCTACAAGCAAATCTCTGACCCAGGGACCCCTGGAGTCACTGAGCTCTTCTGGCTGTGAAATCTCACACTGAGCACATAACCTTTACTTTTGCTGGGTTTCTGCTGGGTTTAACCACTCCACTGTAGTGCAAAGTGGGGCTCTGATGGTGCCTGAGGAGCAGGCAAAGGGGTCAATGTGGAAGCAGTTGCAGAAAAATTGCCTGTTCCAGATAGTTTTACTTTGTGTTTGCATTTCCTTGGGTTACTTTCTGAAGATGGTTTAATTTCCTATGTGCTGCCTGTACTTTGCTTATATTTCTTCTCTTCAGCCTCTCTCAATGATATCCTGGTGCCTGCCTTCTCGACAGTAATAATAGCTGCAATATATTTAATAGCTACCCACTGCCAGCCTCTCTCAGCCTTCTCTATGGACTCCCCAAGGTACCAGATGCATAATGCATTTCTCAGCTAGAAATCAGACCTCACTAGGATCTGCCCTCTTGAAAAAACTCCTTCCTGACAGGTTCCCTGGCTCTGTGGGAATTAGTGTGTGCAGAGGCACCAGGACAGGTGTTTTCCTTTCTCTATTTGTGTGGGAAGTACAAGCCTTGGAGCTACATCAGCTGCTGCAGACAAACAAGGTCACCTTATTCACCCAAAGCAGTGCCAAAATTGTGTCCTCTCTGCAGAGTCACTGATGGGACAGGTTGTCCTGTCCCCAGCCATCCAAGCCACTGAGGAGTGGAGGTGCAGGGATGGAGTTGGGTAATATGAGGGAGATTTTGTTATGAGAGACAGGAAAATGCAAAAACCACTGTAGCAAAAGCCTAAACAAAGAAAATCTGTTAAATCTTCCTGTGGTGAACTCAGCCCAACTAACCCAGGCTGACCAAAAACATCTTGGTGTGGCCAACCTGACTTCTCAAAGGCACCTGGTCTGACCAGCCTTTCACTCCATCCTAAAAATATTACCAGATATAAAGGCCATGGCAGGGTTACATTTGCCTTAAATTTTAATTTTTTTCAGGACAAAGTAAGTAATTTCATCATTTATTATCTATATACAGTCAAAGAAGGATTTTAAATAATTTGCTTCTGTGAATTTCTGCACCTTCTGGTGTCCTTCAGAACAGGCTTATTTCAGAGGAGAAATTCATCAAATGAATTGAAGGTTTAATTAAAAAAAAAGAAAAAGAAAAAGAAAAGGCTGTGATAGAGCCGAGAAATGAACCCGGGAATGTTGACTTTGAACTACATGAAACCAGTTGCACTACAGTAGCGTGCCTGGTACTTGGGCTTGGTTTTCAGCCACAGCTTTAAAGTTTGGCCAGCAAAGTTAAGAAGTCGGGAGGGGGGTAATTTCTATTCTTCAGATGAGGAGACTGAGAAATCTAAAAGCCTGGTGCTCACAATAACTTATTATTGCTCTTTATTTGATGGAGTGACTCATATAGCACATAGCTTCAGGAGCAGGTTTGGGGAAAGCTATAGCTGAAAACACAGCCAGCTGTAAAAGGCTAGCCGTTTCCTACACAGCATCTACTTCAAAAGAATGAAATAGATGTCTTCTTTTTTCTGTCCAAAAAGTCACTGCAGAAGCAGCTTTCTTTTGTTATCTCCCAATAAATGTGTCTCTGTAATAGTGGAATTTACTGCTGGGGGTGTGTGTTTCTCACCACTGCTTCCCCTTACAAAGGAGCTAATCTATCTTGTGCTGGGAGAAGGCAAATGATGTCATGTTTCCTGTATTTCAGCCTACTTTCCAGCTGCTGCAGAAAGGCAGGGCTCTAGGTAAACATTTCACTCTGCAAGAGCAGAGCAGGAGCTGCTGCCTCTGGCCGGGCCAGGGCTGGGCTGGGCTGGGCTGGGTTGGTGATCCAGGGGCAGGACAATGGTCATGGCATTCCTGACAGCTCCACCCCAGCCTGGATTGGCTTTTCCCTCTGGGCTACCTGACCTCACCCCTCGATGGGCAGCCCAAGCACAAGGGATGATCCAGGCTGGGACACAGCGTGGGGAACCAGCATTCCTGCCCCATATGCCCTGCCCTGGGGGGCAGGAGCTCGGCAAGTCGGGGCACTCTGCCTTGGCACAGCCCAGTGCCCAAAGTTTGCAGAGCACTGCCTGATCTAGTTTTACTTTCAGCAAGAGAGTCCTTGACATTCATTAATGCTAAATTCACTCTCACATTTTAATCAATGAAATGGAAAAAACAACAAAACAGGAATGCATAAGCAAGTCTGACTTTTTTCTTTATATCAGCAGTTTAACAAGCCCAGGACAACACCCGCCTGCATGCCGGATTCACCCAGGCAATTATCACAAATGCAGATTGAATAATAATGCATGCAAAGACCCGTCTGGTACCTGCCACATGCCATGACTCAACCCCTGTGCAGGTGCATGTTCTGCCTCCTGTGCCACCGCCAGTTCCTCCTGCACCGCGCGGCCGACTGACCACCACGGGGAAATCCAGCTCTTCCCAGCACCTCACTGCCTTGGCTCCCCAAACACTGGTGAGTGCCCAGGGCAGACATCGTGCCCTCAGAATTGGAGCCACGTGCAGGGTGTAAGGAGGGTCCCCGGGGTGCTGGGACCCTCTGTGTCGGTGTGGGGTGCTGGGGGCTGCAGGTGATGGCAGGATCTGCTGCTGCTTCCTTCTTACCCCAACCCCATTTTGGAGGCACAGTGTTGGAAGGAGGGGTGCAATATAAAGCCTGGCTTTCCCCCCTTCCTTTGGCAACAGACCTTCCTGAGTGGAGTTACTCCCCAGCAGTGCTGTCCCTTCCTCAGCATTGCTGCCTTCAGCCCCACAGCTCTGCTGCCTGCAGCTTTGCCTCTGTAATTCTGTCCCTTGCCTGTGCACCAGCAGCATATGACTTTCCTTATATATTATACCTTGAGTGCAATACAAGAAAATAAAAATGAGTAACAGCTTGTTTCCTAGCCCTGGATGGAGCAAAAATTTTGATGAATGGGCAGACTACTTGCATGAAAAAGAGCATGAATAATTTGCAATGAATAATATTCAAGTGTTACCTTTTTTTTCCACTCATAAATTGCTTGCAAATTTTTTTCCCCCGAGCAGTTAGTCACCAGAGCAAATACAGAGCAGCTTGGTGGAAGCATTTGTTTTCTGCTTCTCTGAGCTGTGGTTAGACATGCTGGTCACTCTGATGGATGGGGAAACTCATCCTGGCATGCTTCTTCAGTAGACACCTCATGATTCCCGGGGCTTTGCATGTGTTTTTTTCATAAGCAATGGCAGATGCTAGAAAAGATGTTTGTTTGCTACTGTTTGTAATTTATAAAAGATTGCTTCTGTAGTTCTCAGCCAATATTGGGGCTTGACAGAGACCTAGGTTAAGAATGAATTATTTTATGAAAAATATATGTAGATCTTAATGCTGCTACAAAGTCACAGTTCACCATTTCACCCCATTTCTCTGGAGCTTTGGTATTAACAAATAACATCCCTATCTTGCAGAGAAATTTTGGGGAGGTAGGGGGTGAGGAAGGGACTCATGGGTCATGGGTGAGGCTATTCCTCATCTATGCCCTATTTGTCCTACTTGGATTAATACAGAAGATTGCCATTTCTGACCTCCTCCCACACTGAATAGCTGAGAGTTTAATTTCGTCCTTCCACTCCCCTGCCTGTCACCACCTTTGCTGAGGGACACATTATATCCCCCATGGGTGAGCTCTGTCTCTCTCACATTTTCACCTTTCCTCCCGCTGGGCTGTTGGTGGGACAGGTGTCCTGGGGCAGGTGTGCCATGGGACAGGCTGTGGGAAGGGTGGAGGTGCCAGAGGTGTTTCCACTCTGTCCCCTGTCCCTGTGCCAGCTGCTCAGCTCTAGGGAAGGACAGAAGTCAGCCCCTGCCCAGTGGATGGTTATTTGCAGGTGAGCTGCATTTCACCTGACATTTTTCACCCTGAAAAACCCCTGTGCATGCCTATGCAAGCTGGTATGCATCCCTGCCCTGCCTTTGCTGGCTTCTCTGGGTGAGCTGAGGCCAGGAGAGGGTAAGGAACGTGCAAGAGGTCATTGTGTCATGACCAAGTTGCCCTGCTCCTGATTCTGGGCATCATGTGGACACTGCAGTCTAAGTTATTTTGGGATCTCTCCCCCACCTCTCCTATTTTCTATTCTTTTTCCATTGACCTATTCTAATAAGCTGAGATACTTTCCTGTTTTCTTCTTTTCCTTGAACTCTAAGGAGTGGGAAGGAATGACCTCTCTTTCATGCACATGATTGCATTTTAAACTTTAATAGCTTCCATACCCTTTTCTAGGAGGTGCTCTGCTCAGCTGAAGGTCTGTGCATTCCACTCACATTTAGGGAGCAGCCAGAAGATGATGGAAAAGTACAGTCTGTGTATCAGATCTTCTGCATGATGGACGCTTCAAATTGAAGCTACACTTGTTTCCAAGCTGAACATATGTGAGGTTGAGGTTCATCTGATAGAGCACTTATTGACATTATGCAGCTGTAAAGAAATCTGGTTTGCCTATGAAAAAATCAGAGTGTAATGTAGCTAATGCTAATTAAGAGCTATCTTAATAATGTGCAGTGATTTCTTAATAGATGCCAAGAGAATAGGCTTAAGGGGAGGTAGGGAAACACACCCAAAAACCTGCTTTTGCTCTGTCACAATTCCTCCTCTGAAGTGCAGAGGAATGTTTGATTTCTGGGTGTGTGTGTCTGGCAATGGAAGCCAAAGCAAGCAAGATGACAACGTTCTGATCATCCTAAAATGAATTTTTTTTTTTAATGTTTTCAGTTTAATGCCTCATTTCCTCTTAGCACCTCATTCACTAACCATGGCCTTTCTCTTGGTAAATGGAGATGGCTTGGATACAGGAGGAATGACCAAGGAAGGGTGGTTTGTTAACATGGATCCCAGAACAGAGAAGTTAAAGCCCAAATTGCTTCCTGGTTGTGAGAAACATGAGTTGCTCCTGGGTGGAAAGCTGTGTTATGAACTTTGATGTTATGAACTTTGATGTGACAGTAACTGTTCAAAGGGGTGGGAAAAGGATGTGTGAGAAGTCTGCAAATATCAGAATAAGGGCTTTTAGCTTATACATGCTGTCTTTTTCTCACTTGGTGGAGTTGTCTCTTCTCAGAGGCAATTAACTACATCTAGGACAAGGATCAGCTGAGTTGTCTTCTCTGCTGCTCTTACTGGAAGAGCCTAAATTGCCAGGTTATGAAAGAGAATTGAAGTGTAAAGTGTGAGGAAGACACTAGGCCAGACTTTTAGACCATTCATAACATCACAGGGAAAACAAGTGAACAACCCTCTGGAAAACAATTTATTGCCTGAAGCAATTGCCATATTTTAAATTTTCTTTATTCATTCCACTAAGTCTATGGTGAAAACTCACTCACCATTGAAAAAGTCATTGTTAGACAGTCCTTCTGGTACTGAACCTGAGATTTCCAGACCCTGGTGTTTCCCACCACCTTGGGGACAAGCCCCTGTGGGGTGGGAAGGACACCCAGCAGGCATTGGTGCTCTGAGGATGAGGGCACAGGAGGGGTGGGCTTGGCTGCATTGCTGAGATCCTCATCACCTCTAGTAGTCCCTGGTGTATCCATTGTTTCTCCACATATTAACCTTAAAATTCTAATGTGAAATTTCTTCCTATTTCTTCTGCAGATTGGAAAGTAGAAGAGCTGAGTCACCCTTCTAGAAGACACTTCCCACAGCAGATGTTCCACCATGTAATCCTGATGTCTCTTGTTGTTGCTGGAGGAGCTCCTGTGTCACTCCCAGGCCTGGATAAAGATGACACAGTCCCATCCCTCCAGTCACATTGCTACAGCAAAGATAAACTCCCTGCTCGGTGTTTGCTGCAGAACAAGTAAATCCTCTCTGTTTGGAAGCATCCCTGTCTGTACTGAGACCTTGCCTTTGAAAGGTGATAATGTGAAAAACATCCCGCTATGTTTTGCAACGAAGATCTATTTGCATTTTTTATCTGGGAGCCGTCCATCATTTCTAACACTGTGGCTTCTGGGTGACTCTTCTGTGCTCCTCTCTGGCACTGTAAGCCAGTTTTATGCCAATAATCTTGGATGACAGTTATCGAGATCTAAATTCATCCTCCATTTCTGTTATATATTGCCTGTGATTTAAAGCCACTTTAATATATATTACCTGTGATATAAAGTCACTTAATTGTCTTGTTCTTCTCCTGTAACATAATACTGCTTTTCCTCCCTGTCATCTGCCTGCTCTCCATGGATCAGATGGTGGTCCAGGCAGGGCTCTCTTGGGTGCAGGTGTCTCAGCAGACTGGAACCAATAAAGCACTTTGGGTGATTAACTCCTGAATTTGGAACTAAAAATATTTCAGTTTCCCCCAGTTCCCTGCTAACCAGACTGTGAGCTTTGTGAGATCTTCTGCAATATTTAAATCCCAATTTCTTGACTTCATTGATTATGTGAGAATCTTGGCTTCTGGGTTTTCTGAATTACTTTTTCTTGTTTTTCAAAAGTACATCACTAGCACCAATGCTAAAAAGACCCAGAGGGTGATGTCCCCAGAGGGCTGGGATCTGTTATTTCTTCAAATACAAAGAAGTTTGGGCTAATACCATGACTTTCCCCAGGCTCAATGCATCAGTGTTGTGTATGGGGAGGGACCTGTGCAGAGTCAGCACCAGAGCCAGGAGAGAAGTTACTTTTCCTGCCTGCAGATCAGCTGAAATCCACATCCATCCATTCAACACAGAGCACAGGCAAAAAAAGAGTCATCAATGACCCAACCAACCAAAGCCAAGTCCTGCCTAGAGCACCAAACACCAAGGCATGGGAGGAAGTGCTGGGGGATGTGCTCAGGGCAGAGGTGCAGCACTCAGCACCCAGGGGCTTGGAGCAGAGTCCCTTGGAGCTGACACGATCCATAAAAGAACTGAGTCCCATTAGTTCCCTTTGGACACCCTGCTGCTGTAGAGAATGCATCTTAATCAATGTTTCTCTGTTGTTACCTGCTGACACAATGCTTGTATTTGGTATTAAGTAATTACATCTAGGAAAAGTAATATATACATATTTAATGGAAGCATTTTAGAGCCCAGAAAAGTCAAACCTCTTCGTTCAGGGTTCCTTCTGTGTGCTCCAAAATAGCCACAAGAGTTAAAGTAAGTTATGTATGTGCGATCTCCTATATTAAACAACTACATTCATATCTTTCATTCTCAGCCTCCACCTCCTCCTATTCAATTTACAGTCTAGACTACTTAAAAACACCTTGTTACTGCTTTTTTTTTTTTTCCTGTGGAGAAAGGGCACTTGTGAGACAATGCTCTCAACTGGAGATTACACAGATTTGTTTCATGTTGCTGCATGATAACAGAAGAGGTTCCAGCAAGCTCCAATATGTAATAAACTGCGAAGGCATAAATTGCATATGATTAAACCTTTGATGGTGGGCTGGTAGGAATTCCCAGTGCAACGTGCCATGCTGCCTTTTACATCAGCCCTAACAATGGCACTCCCAGACTTGTTGGCTCCAAGGGGTTAATTATACATCATGGATTAAAACAATGCACGGATGCTTGTTAATACTCAAATCTTTGCATGGTAACCCTGGGTGACTCCCTCGCTGCTGCTGCTGCCAATTTGCAGCACTCACCTGGGGCAAGATAGGAAAAGCTTGTCATTTCTCACCCCTTCCACTCACTTCCCCTCCTCCTTGCTGGTTTTTTCCCATCTGCAACATCAATTTGCTTGTCAAGGTAGCTGACAGGTGAAAAGTCTACCTGATTATTGAAATTGTAAGGTCAAAAGAAATTGAATCCATCTGCCATGCAATTTACAGCCAATGCTGGGCCAGGGCACACACAGATGAGGGGCAGGTGAGGCAGGCAGGGGACTATGGGAGTGATAAAGCAGGGGATGATAAAGAGGGTCAGGGAGGAGTTTTTGCTTCTTTTCCTGGAGGTTAGGGGCCTGGTGCCTTGGTTCTCAGCCAAAGCATTGGTTGGGGAAGCTGGGTGATGTCCTCTGAGGCACCAAGGAGATGCTGATTGTTCTACCCTCATATGGCTGTTCTGACTCCAGAAGTTTGAGTACCTTTTTATCTGCCAGAAACCACCACTTACATCAGAGAGGTGAGCTGAGATAAGGTGTCTATCTAAATATTAGAAACTAAGTGGAGATGTTATGCCTTGCCATAAGAAACACTTCTAGAACTGAGTTCTCTCTTGTTGCAAAAGGCTTTACAAGGTGAATTAACATCCATGAACCTGGAATGAAGTTATGCTTTCAGCAGTTGTTGGCTTTGTATTTTTGTTCTTCTAAAAATAGCTTGAATAAAATGAAACTGTAGAAACTCTACTCTCATTTTCCTCTTCTTTTCTGGGTGAAACCTGCCCCACTGTGTGATCACAAATCCAAACCTCTTCTCTCTGTTTATTCTGATAAACTTTCCTGCCTACAGCCTGAAGGTACTGGTGTGTCTGAGTTAGTGAGGACCTCTAAACCCTTGCTCCAGGAGACTTGGTGCTGGATAGATCTTGGATGCTCAGCTGGAAGCTGGAGTTGAGCAGTTGATCCATGTAGAAAACCTTGGTAACAAATGTTGCATTCAAATAATTTCTTTTTCTTTACCTTTGAATGTGTGAGATTTGTATGGAAATCTCCTGCCCTGGTCCTGGAGAGCCCCTCCACTCTCAGTTTGTAGGAGGTTGGTGCTTGGGCTTGCTCTGTCAGCCGTAAACATGAGTGATTTTGT
This sequence comes from Sakesphorus luctuosus, assembly GCA_013396695.1. NCBI lineage: Eukaryota > Metazoa > Chordata > Aves > Passeriformes > Thamnophilidae > Sakesphorus > Sakesphorus luctuosus. The sequence goes on from VWZD01006204.1 coordinate 1,684,948, forward strand.
TTATGTAGTTTACAAAATTGTTCTGTACTGGTGTCTGTGTTGCTGCAGCAAGAATAAATCAAGCACTGGTGTGTGAGGATCCCAGTGAGTTGCTGGGGAGCCAGAATTCATCTTCTGGAAGTTGAGCTAATTGAGTAGCACTTAGTGTGTCTGCGGCTACGCTCCCATGCAGCAACTAATCCTTGCCAAAATCCTGCCACAGCCTGACTGACCATCTTTTTCCAGCCTGAAGAAATGTTTGATGGCCTAAGGAATGGGGGAAAAAAATAAAAAAGACAAGAGGTCAGCATAGAGTAAATAAGACTTTGACCTTATCTGAAGTATTCCTGTGCACTGAATCTAGCCAAGGACTCTTGAATAAAACAAGCTTGAAGTTTCTAGGCCAAGTAGGTTTTGAGATATGGTTCTTCGATAAATTGTTAGAGGAGTATTTCAAAGGCTGAATTGCACCTCATTTTTCAAAGTCCCATATCTCACAAACACCGTGTCTGATCTGCCACTAACTTTGTCAATAAATTATTCCCTGGCTACTGATTGTGTATGCAAAGCTTGAGCAAAAAATGCTGCACAAATCTTCACTCTTATTCTAAACACCTCCCTGCCAGGATACAACCCCTCCTCCCCTAAATATTGGCTGAGGTTTTGGGGGTTACTTAACAAAAAATTAAAAAAAAACCAAACCAACAACAACAAAAACAAACAAAACACCCAGAAAATCTCTAAAACTCAAACTGGTTAGAGCTGAAGGGAAAGGCATAGAGCCTGCTATTTTCAAGTTCTTAATTATGAGGAACTTGGATAAAATGGGAAGTTTGAAATTAAGTACTTTTAGGTTTCTTTATTTTGTGGATGAGCACCAGGTCAGTGAAAGTAGAGCAAAGGAAAAGGCAAGGGGATTTGAGGCAGGAGCAACAAATAAGTCTAGGACAGCAACTGAGCAGGGAGTCAATAGTGCTTATTGTCATCCTCTGTAGTTTTTATTCATAATTGTTAATCTCAAGGAATTACGCCTCTCTGGCAAATGCATTCTTAGAAGAAGGGCTTGATAAATCTGGGCTTCTATTTCAGAGGTGTGGATAAACATTCTTTGTGTTTCTCCCCATTTGTACAATTGCAAATATAAGTCTTCTCCAGTGTCTGCATTTGGATCCATGAGGAAGTCATTAACTGCACTGGCAGCACTATTGAGCAACAAATGGGATAATGACCCTGTGCTCCAAGTAATATGTTGATGATATTATAAGGATTCAAATTATTTAATCATTTCATAACAGGCTAAAGGAACTTTGCATGCCTGTGCTTATGATGATTATTTCTTTTTGCACTGTTCACTTCTAGCTCTCCTTTGACTCCTAGGGAAGTACAAGAATCACAGATTTTATTTTTCCTCAGAGCTAGATCTCGTCTGAAAATCCTCGGGTTTTCAGTGGTGAAAATTTCAATTAACTTCCACAAAATGAGCAACTTGTCAAACTTAGATATTTAATCCACGCTTGTAATAAGTATACAAAGAAATCCTTGAGGAAATACCCACTCCACGGACACCCAAAGGGGGATTTGGAATGTTATCTTTTAACATCTCAGTGATCTGTTAACGTGTTTCAAGTCAACATTTCTAAAGAACCAAAAGTAACTGAGTTGGGGAACTGTTTTCATCTCCAATCAATTATTTCAGCAATTGCATTAACACTCAAATTGAAATCCTATCCATCCTCATTAGACAGATATAATCAATATCAGTAATTTAGAAATCAGGGAATATCTTCATTAATATCCCCTCTTAAGTGAGGTTTAAAAATCATTGCATTATTATCCAGCTGTTATTTTGTCACAATATGAGCTTTAAAAGCAGTTTTTCAGCATGCTGATATGCCTTGCTAACCCATACCATGCCTATAAACACCTAAGAAATCAGTGAATAAGCAAGTACCACTTAAAATGCTTTTTCATCAGATGCTGCGTTTTTTTCAAGCTGCTGCCTAATAGCAGCACTTTTGAGCAGAGCCATCACTCTGCATTTATTTCAAATACTGTTGTGGTTTTAGTGCTGTGTGGGGGGGTTTTTGTGTTGTGGTTTTTGTTTGTTTGTTTGGGTGTTTTTGTTTTCAAAGTGTATTTCTTTTGCTACCAGCTGAAGCTGCTGGGCTCTCCCTGTCCCTGCTGACCCTCCCAGTGCTGCTGTGGCACTGGGAAGGTGGTGTTCCAGGAGGTGGGACACAAATACCAGTTGCTGGAGATGCTGTGGAGCAGACCCAGGATATGAAACCGTGTTGGTGAGCAATGTCTGTCAGCAGGCTGGGCTGAAACACATGTGGGGGGCTCAGATCTCGGGGCTTTCCTCTGTGCTGTTGAGGTACAACTGCTGCAGGACTAGAACTCGGGGCTAGACTCTCATAGGAGAGGAGCAGTATGAGCAGAGGGGGAGGATTGCTCATGAGGGCCTTGCTGCTTCCACCTGCACAGTCCCCTCTGGTTCCCCTTTGGCTACAGCAGTCACAGAATGACCATGTGTGGTAGCAAAGGGGACCACATTGTTGGCAGGATGTATCTGGAAGCTTGTGTGGGAAACTGTCCTACACTGCTTGTGAGATCCAAGAAAACCCCTGATGAAGTGAGTGTGTGGTTTTCATGGAAAGCTGTGCATGAGTGGGAGTTCAGTGTTGGCCCCATCCATCACAAGTCATGACTCTTATCTCTGCAATGCATAGAAGATATGGTTCATGGAAAAAGCTCTAGGTGATTGTTTTTCTCCTCTGCATATGTGTCAGGAGCTGCTTAGAGCAAGCTTTGTGTTTGTTGGTGGCATGTGAAACAGTATCTTCTAGGAAACTTCAGAAATATTTTATGAAGTGTAGTAATAAAAATATCCATGTGGTACAGCCCATGCAAAATAACACTTTTGGCTTGGAGCAGCATGTACAGTTTCTGTAGTGCACACACAACGCTTTCACAAGAAACCTTTGCAGATGGATTTCATCTCCCTGGCATTTTAATATCCATTATTCAATTCCAAGAAGCCTTTCTGGGATGGTTGTAGAAGTAGTTACTTGTGACAGATCTTTCCAGCTCAGATCAGGGCTGTTTTGCACTCGGGTTGGCTCTGCCAGGTTGCATCCAGTGCAGTGCTCCTGGGGAGACCTCAACAGCTCTGCTGAACCCATTCACTGGGGGCTGTGGGGCCCCTCTGCAGGGCTGGAGCTCTGGGGGTGGTGGTGCTCCTGATGGGATGTGCAGGGCTCAGACTGTGGGAAAATTCTGCAAGGGAGGTTGTGCTTCCTGGGAGGACTCTACCAGAGGGGTGATCTGGACCACCTTTGAAGAGAAAAAGATTAGGATACACTCAAGATCTATCAACTAATTAACAGAGCTCAGATATGGGTTTTGCTTTGTAGCTTCTGCTGCTGTGCTCTGTGAGGAGTTTGCTACATGCTAGATAAGGATCCTCCTGTGGCTGTGAGTACCTGATCTCTCTGCTGGTCTTTGAGGTCTATAAAGTTTGACAGATATGAGCAAGGCTAGTATGCCCAAAGGACAAGCTGGGCAGTTGTTCAGCATTGGTATTTCTAGATCTGATGAAGGATCATATGCAAATGACCCCTAATGAATGTTAATTACTGTGAGAGTACATATTTCGCTTGAGTCCTTTTTGACAGCTTGGGCAACTTTATTTTTATATGCCTGGTACTTGAAATGCTTGATTTTAAAAATAATAATCCTCTGTAATTACAATTGCTTTATTAAAGGTTGCAGGGCTTATATGATCTCTGTAGAAAAACTTTATGAATTCTTCTATCTAGACAGTGATCATCTGGCTCTTGCCCCAAAAGAGCAGTGCAGGGTTTGCTAGCAACTCATGGATTTGTTTGCCCACCTTTTCCAGTTTGGATCCCATGATTTCTATTAACTGGAGATCATGAGGACTGAGTATTTTGCCCAGAATGTCTGTGGGTGGAAGCCCAGCTGTCATCTTGACTTAGTCCCAGTGGTGACACTGGAGGTAGCTGCCCTCTGTATAGCTCAACTTCCCATGATTTGCCTCATGAGCAGCTTGGACATCAGCTGAGTTTGCTGAGCAAAACTCCAGTGCAGATTTCCCCTGGTCCTGGGCATGGCAAGGCAGGGAGGTGCATCCCCAAGATGCAGAGGCAGTAAGGACCTCCTGCTCTTGGTGCTGCAGGAAGCAGGACAGGCACTGGAGGAGGGCCTGGGTCTGAGCTGCCTGGGGTACCTTAAGCTCTAATGGGTGCCAGAGTGCTGCTTCCAGCCCTGATTTCATGAGTTTTGTGGCAGTCCCAAGCCATGGCTCTGCTGTAAGAGAGCTGGGATGACTCAGCTGTCAGCTGATCAGACAAGATGCCCCACAGTCAAAGTCCTTTTGTGTCCAGACTCAAAAGGATGACAAGGTTCAGGGTACCCTTTGCTGCCTGTTTGGGGACAGTTGTATATCATCGCCTCAGCACTGTGAGTGGGCAGGAGGAAAGTTCTGCTCCCAGACTTTCAGTGCAGCCCCTTCTAAAAAACCTGTGCCCCAAAGTCTTGCTGTTTTTCTGTTTAACTGTGTGACCTGAGAGAGCCCCAGCTGTGTTGGCTTAACCGGGCTTATTTTTGTGGTCTGTTTGAGCAGTTATGTTTCCTTTTCATAACTCATCTGGAGGAACATCTGACTTTGTGAAGCTCTCCCTGGTGAGCTTGTCCCACGCAGCTCTGCAGACAGGTCACGCGTTGTGTTTGGCAGCGTCGGCGATGAACACTCCAGTGACAGCAATTCAGAGCCCTCGTGCCCATTTCCACTGGAGCTACAATCACTGGCTCTGTGACAAGCTTCCTGTCTTGACTCATAGCTGCTGAGTAATTTTTAATTTTATCTCCTTTTGGAGGGAAATGGCATTTGGTCTCAGATTTCTTCTGTTATTAGTTTTAGTGTATCACAAGGTTTAATAGCTTTTGGTTCACACTTTATTTTTGCTATTAACACTGTTCCAGTTTCAGCCTGGCTGCTGCAACAACATAATTGTGTGTTAGGCTCTGAGCTGGAGTCACTTGTTGAAATGGTTGGAATAACTTTTGGAGTGTTTTGATACAGCAATTCCTGTCGGTCTTTCCTCATCTCTGGCCTATGATAGGTGACCTGGGAAGAGGTATAAAACCTACACAACAGACCTATCCCAAATGTGCACTTGAAGGAAGATTTTTTGCCTCACAGCAGGAGGTTGGATACATCCTGTTTGTGCTTTTGTGCTTGTTAATCACACGGATGATTTTTTGCATTTTAGCAACACTGAAAACTTGTTGAGCTTTGCTCTTAAATGCACTATCCAGCTCATGCACAGGATCTTCAACATGCTTTGATTTATTACAGTACTGATGGTGAATGGACTTCTCTGTTATCAGTTGGGTGGAAGAAAGCAGTAAAACCCTGTTCAGATGAGTCTTGCCTGGTGATATGGGGCACTGTCTTTCCATGATGCTGTGTTACTGCCAAAGGATACAGAGCAAGTATTCTTGCAGGAGCTCAGCAAGTCAGTGGAAACACTTTCTTGGTTCAATGAATCCTGCATCAGGCACATAAAGCTCAGGCACTTCAGGAAGCCACTGTGGAATGTACCTCGGTAGTTCAACATGGTGTATTTTTCAGATGGCAGCAGTTTTCTTCTTTTTGTTAGTGTTAGAGGCACACGGCACTGAATTCTCACTCCCTTTGGGCTTGTAGCTGAGATAAGGTGGGTAGGTTTTAGTGTTGCTCTCAGATAGTAGGTAAACTGCTCGAGATGTTTAAATTGGGAATATGCTAAGCATTCAGGAGTGAAGAGCTCTGAGCTCCAGGGAAAGTGCTTGGGAAGTGGAATAATTCAGCGTGTGGCAGAGCCAGAGGCTGAGCTCTGCCCCAGCTTTAGCACAATGCTGTCTGAGGGGAGGATGAGAAGGAATGGTACAAACAGCAGATGGAAGGGAAGGCAGATGGCAACAGCCAGGGTGAGGGCATGTGGGGGTGAGGAGGACAGTCTGGCTCCCGCCCAAGGGACTTGGGTGCCTCCCAGACTACCCGAAGTTGCTAAAAGCTCGGCTTGGCTGCCAGCTTCCCTCCGCCGCACTCAGGGAGGGAGCTGCTGGCGGCTGCCAGAGCACAAGCATCGTAGGTGGGAGCAGGATCAGACCTTCTCTCCCTTCGCGGAGATCTCTCCCGCTGCTGCGGGCGGATGGAGCTCAGCCTTCCCCATCAGCAGGGATTGTAATGGCTGGAAGGACTGCTCGGAGCGCTGCGAGGCTCGCACAGCGCCTGGCGCCCGGCCAGCGGCAGCAGCAGCTTTTCTTTCCTGCCTAATCGCTGATAAAACAGGAAGACCTTGATCATCCCTTTTGACATGAATAACGATGTTATCTCCTGTGATGTATGACCCAGAGCCAGATAACGTCCTCTGGCAGGCCTTTTTTCTCATGAGATGTAAAATACAATGATTATGTTACAAGGGGGAGATAAAGTGGCACAATCTTCACTAGTTCAAATAACTAATTGAAGCAGGAACTAGTGGAAATGGCTTCCTTTGTTCCCCAGCCATTGTTGATATAACAGTGCTTATAATGAAAGCTGAAACTGTTGCCCTCTTTTTCTTTTTTTTCCTCTTCTCTATTTTTTCTCTTTTCAACTCAAGTGCCTTCACTTCTGCTTCCCTCTCCCTGTTTCCCTGGGGGAGCTGAGGACAGCAGTGATTTCTAGCAAGGAATCCTGTTTTCCTGCAAGTCTGGTGTGTGAGCAGCAGGAGGATGAAATCAATAAGTAGCACTCATTCTTTGTTTCCCTAGAGGACTTTTGAGAACAGAAAAATTGAGACCAGTGCTCTCTAAACCATAATTACACATTTTTTTATTTTATTTGCTTTCATTTTTTTTGAAAGCAACAAACCTAATTACCTGGTAGGAATGGTCACCAGGGGTATATTGGTATTTCAGTGAGTGTACAATACTTATCACAATTGAGTTCATATATTGAAAAAAAACCACCAAAGCTCCCCAGCCCTCAGGCAGGTGGGTGTAAAAAGCAGGAGGGGGAACAGCACAGCTTCACACCAGGAGTGATGCTGCACAGTTGGGGTACACAATGATGAAAGGTGTTGGGAGGCTTGATGCTGCATAGTGTGGTTTGATCACTAGAAAAGGTGTGATGATTTTCCTCCCAGGTGGGGCAAATGAGCCTTTTTGAACCACAATTGGCTTCAAATGTGAAACAAGAATTCCTTACTTTAAAAAAACCCTTAACATATTCCTTAAGATGATTTAGTAATGTCTGTACTACCTAGAGGCCAGCATTAAATATGAGCTCTCTGTCAAAGGCTATCTGCTGTGGGCTTTGCAGTTGTAGTGGGCGTTGCACTGCTGAGGAACAGGCTGTGGTCTGATTGGCTTGATAACCTGCACAGACAAAGTCAATAGAGATGTAACCTCTCATGTGGCACAGAGAATTTGAGAGACTTGCTTATATTCCTAGATGACTAACCAATTTCATAATGAAGTTAGACTTCAGCTCTCATGATCTCAGTGCAGCATCAAAGGTCTATCTGATGTCTCTCAATCACTAAACTTTAATCTTATTGGCATTCATTTTATGGCACTTTTGGCAAAACATCTGACCTGTGTGGTGCAGACTTATTCCAGCTCTTTGCCCTTGGATTGTAGTCTCTGCAAAGCCAGAGGGTCTGAAGCTGGTGCTTTCTTCATTCTTGGGGTCCAGTCCTGTGAAGTTCTACTCCCACAAGCTCCCACAGCTGCCAAGCCCAGTAATCTCGCCTTGAGCTCCAGTTGGTGAGGAAGAGGTGACCTTCAGCCAGCTGAGAATGTTTGCCTGAGTGCCTGGGCTTCACAAGGCATTTGAATGACCCAACTTAGCATTTTATTGATCATAGAACTATAGAATTGTTTGGGTTGGAAGGGACCTTAAAGGCAGTCTAGTTCCAAAGCCTCTACCATGGGCAGGGACACCTTCCAATAGATCAGATAGTGGAAGCTGGGCCCATCCCACCCAGCCTCAGTTGCAGAAGTCTCATAGATTCACCCAGTTCATTTTGTTGCAGATGCCCCTCTTGATGCGCTTTCTTTGGACCCACGTAGGAGGATCCTGACAGCACAAGCAGCAGCACCCCCTCCCCGAGCATGAGTTGCTTTGGTGTCCATCAGCCTCTCTGCTGCAGAGATTGTGCTGTTCGCTGTGTTTTGCCATGTTTGTGTTGCTGTGCTCTTTGCTGCATCTCACCCAGTGCCTGTTCCTACATGTTTCCTTACCCACTGCTGGTGAGATCCCTGTGCCTGGCTGAACCAGCTGAGGACCAAGAGGTGGCAGGAGGGTGATGAACCCCAGGGCACCATGGTTCAGAGCAGGCTGGTTGAAGGGGTGAATGAAGCAGATGCAGGATTGTCCAAACACTGAGTGGGATAAAAACCTGTTTGCAGGTGAAGTTGTGCTCCCGAAACACTGCTGAAAAGGGGTGTGAGGAAGCTCACAGCTGGGTGAGAGCAGGGCACCTGGGTGCTATTTATGGCTGAGCTACTGTGTGACCTTGAGCAGCTCCCTGCACCTCTGAGTCATAGCTCTGCCTTCCCAACTGCTGAGTGAGTGGGATGGGAACACCAGCTTCATTTGCGAGGGTATCATGTGGTGCAATTTTGTAATTAATTGAATATAGAATTTTTTTTTCTGTCATTGCACTGCAATAGTCTGACCCTCCCAGTGCTTGTGTGCAGGCTGGGAGTGTGGCTGAGCCCATTGAGTTCCAGAGGGTGCTTTGTTCCCCATAAGTGCAGGAGGAAATATTTGCAGAATTGGGACTCCTGTGGAAAGTTTTATGAGTTACCACATGGCCACTGTGCAAATCAATTACTGTAGTAGGTCTGTAATGAGACTAACTCACAAAACAGTTACTGATTCTACAGCAACTTGAGCAGATGCCAAAAATGTGGCCAATAATTAGTGACGCCCTGATGGATCCGGCGCTTCTCGGCAGCATTTGCTCAGTGTGTGGTTCACAACTCAGCTGATTCTGGACATGGTCCCTTTTGCAAGGTCAAATTAGCTGTTGTTTTCTATAATATTTGTTTTGTGTCAGTCTGTTATAAACCCAGCCTAAACCCTTTCAGGTGTAAGTATAAAGCTTAAAAGCTTTTCCGCAGCTCCACCCTTAAGAATGGGTTTAATCCTTTTAACAAAGCTCTGATCTGACAGTTTATTTCGCTCTAGGCTTTAGCTTCAGTGGTTGCAGCCAAAACCTGACAAGTTCTTCTTGTTAATTCTGAATGTATTATCCAGTGACAAATGTATCTCCCACTTATATGTGACACTGAGAATGAAATGCATATGATCAAATTTCTTATAGCTGGAGTGGGGCTGGTTGTTAAGAACATCTCCATATCTTTACAGTATGACAGTCAATCTAAATCCATTCTTTTTCAGCAGCATATCTCAGCCTAGTTTGGGACAGTCATGATGGGTTGCAATCTGCTGCCATACTCTGCAAAGATTAAAGAAAGGCTAAAAATAAACCTGTCACTTTCCCTGGACACTTTCTTGTGAAATGCAAAGAGATACGTCACTAGAATGCAAAATAAATTCATATAGAATTTTTTATGCTGTGGTTTTTTTATGGACAGATGGAGTCAGTGTCATTTCTGATTTCTCATTTCTAAATACAGTGGTGTTATGTACAGCCTTCTACCTGAAACTTGTCTTGGAAGCCAAAAGAGAATAAAATGGTTTTTTACAATAAAGCCAAGAAAGTTCTTAATTCTTATATGTTTGCCAATATGCAGGATACAGACAATGTATTTGATGAACTCAGCCTCCTTCTCTGCTCATAAAGTATTGGCATGATGATGCAATACATTTTTTGGAATATAGTCTGTGTCTTGAAGTTGGGGGTCCTCTTGATTTCTGTAGGACCGATCTTTTGGTAGTGTACTAACACCTCAGCAGGATGCTGACTGCATGGCATGGACTGAGAGCCAGAGCTCTGCCTGTGTGATCCTGTCCTGCACTTAATCTCTCTTAAGCTGATCTGTACATCTTGTGTGTTTGTCTGGGCCCATAACCCATTGCTATTTGCACCCATTCCTGAGTTTCCTTTTTATCCCTGTGCTTTTCTGGGCCTGTGTTCCCCTAGAGGCAGTTGAAGATACAATGGGTTAATCAGTTCTAGGGGTTTCTCTGAAAGCAACTGCATCTTCTGAGTGACTGTCCTGAGACCTTCCCATTTCCTCTTCCCCCAAACCACACAAGGAACCCACGTGGCTTTTGCAATCGATGCAAGAAGGAGAAACATTAATGGCAGGATGTCTCTGGCCAGCACTGGCTGGTGTTGCCGCAGCCAAAATGTGAGGGTGACGGGGAAAGGCAATTTCCTCTTAAATTAGTTGGCTGTTTCTCTAAGAAAGGTGGAATTTTAATGAAAGTGCTTACTAATGGATGAGCCCAGAGGGAAGTGGGTTTGTGGTAAGGCCCGAAGTTTATAGGCCAAGCCTTACGTCGTAAAAGGCCACTAAAGATGCTTACAGGACTGAACTTGGTCTGCTCGGGAATCGACTGCTTGTACAGAGGGACAGTCTTCCTTTTCCCATAAAACATGCATTAAGGGTGCCAACTAAGTTGGTTCTCTTTTATATCAGTCACAAAAACAGTGGGAGGTTTAGTTCCTGTCAAACTTTATGGGCCATTTATGAAGAGACCTTCCCCAAAGTATTTCTCAGGCCAAATAAAAATAAATGGCACTGAAAAATTTTATAACACAATGCACAAACTGTTGTGGCAGTGGGAGAACCTGTGCTCAAGACCTTTTCTGCCTCCCCTGTGCAGAGGAATTAGAACGGAATTTTAATTATTGTACCTTTTATGGGATTTTTCATTTTCAAACATTACTGTAGTCTCATGGTTATCTTTGGGAGGGAGAGACTGTGGCTTTATACAGAGGTGAGAATATGTAGTGGCAGAGGTGCAGCTTCATGGCCCTCCTGAGGGGCATCTGCTGTGCAGAGAGATGAGGAAAACCATGGAGATGGTGGATGGAAAGAGGGTGATGACTTGCATTGCTGAGGGGCTGTTGGACCCAGGTTTGATGTGTGATGTGCTTGGATACCCTGTCTGGGTGCTTGGAGATGGTCAGAGAAAGGAAGAAATTAGCACACAAATGCATGTTGAGCTCATAAATCTGGCTTCTCTTAAAAAAACTGGGCTTAAACTGGGGGTTTGTTTCACACTGATGTGGCTGTGCTGCTGCAGGGGAGGTATCTCACCCTGTTACTTTGGGGTTTTTTAGTTAAAAAAAAGACAAAAGGAAGGAACCAATTTTTCTCAATGATCGGAACAGCTGAAATACTTGGAGAGGAACAGTGTGGCTCAACTTACAGCAAGAACTCAGTTAACAGGAGTAGCTGCAGTTCCCAGCTTACAAGTTGCACTTCTGTCTGGGGAGGAAAGCAGCACCCAAATACCTGTGTGGAGAGGGGGCAGCTCTGGGGAGCATTTTTAATCGAAATGGGTTGGGCAGTCACTTCTGCCAAAGCTGTCTCTGCTTCACAGCTCCCTCTGTGAGTGGCTGAACTTTGCATCTCCACGCTGGACTTACCATACCAACAGCTTTATTGGAGGAGTGAAACAACAGCTTGCTCCTGTGGGAAGGGAGAGGAACAACCTACCCCTCAGCAAGAAAAGATGCTCTTGAAAGAGTTCCTCTTCCCCTCCTGTGCATGTGTTCTCAGCAGAGGTCAGGGGTTCAGCAGTAATGAGACTACACCACTGCCTCTTCCCATTGCATGTCTGATAAAAAATTAACAGTTAAATCCCTTTGCTGACCTTTACTTTGTTAATTTTTTAATTATTTTCCCCCATGAGGGTGGTCTCTGGTGCCCAGAGAGGATGTGGTATCTCCATCCCCAGGGATACTCAGACCAAGTTTGTGTTTCCTATGATGTTGTATCCATTCTGGTTCAAAGTCGAGTTACTAAACAACAGGACACGGCATTGAAAGAAGTGCCTGGGGTAAGCAGAGCTACAAACCAGGGCTCTCAATAATTTTGCGTAACAATCACATTATTCACCCTCCTCAAATACCTGTGACTTCATGATTTTGAGTCAAAGCTTTAAGACAGGGTTACACTAATGCAGAAGATCTGAATGCTGTAAAACACACAAGTATCCAATTGCTTTCTCGTTTGGGTGTCGGGCGACAACAAAAAATACCAACTAGTAATGTAACACAAAGGCATTGTACTTGAGAAGTGACTAACCAGATTAATTTAATTTTTAATTTGTTCTGGGCAACATCAAAGTAGCAAAAAAGCTGTTAATCTTCCTGCTCTGAATAAGCTGTCTGCTAACAGGGAGGTGTGAGGGAAGGAGATGCCTATTAAAAGATTTTAATTAAGTGCAAGTGGCAGTATTACCCAGGGAGAAAGTAGTGCTGCCTTTTATTCTCTCTTAAGTGGTGTCTAGTTGGAGACACAGAGTAACGCCCTGTCTGCCTGAGCCCTTCTGTGGGCTGGAGGAGTTCATAGGTGTTGGTTAAGGGATGTTTGCAGTGGTGTTGGGGCCACTGTGTGTTTAATGCTGCAGAAGTGTGTTATGTTTGGGGGCCTGGTTGGGTTCCAAATACCCACTGCTGTGAGGGGTTCAGTTGTGCAGAGAGCATCAACAGACTTGAGTAGCACCAAGGATGATGCCAGGCCTTCCTGCACTCCCTGCAGGTGTTGGGAGACAGAGATGTCTGTTCCCTGCTTCTCTCTTTTTCCTTCTAAGCTCATCATCTGCTTGGCACTGAAAGGCAGAAGAATGATATTTTCCACTCTCCAAGATAGTCAGTATTAACACGAGACAAGAATTTAGGACCTTCCTACCCTGTCCATGTGACCTCACTGATGAAAAAGGGCTGCATGTCTGTAAGAAGAACTGGAACCAAACCCACAAGAAGTGACTGGATGGGGAAGTTGCCTTCCCTTCCTCACTGCCTGTGTGCAGCTGTGGGAGTAGACTGATGGTTCTGCCTGGTTTGCAGCCCTGTCTGCTTCTGGCCAGCCAGCACTTTAATCACAGCAACAACTGGGTGGGTTTTGTCTAATTTACAGCATGTACAAGCAAAGGATAAATGAATATTGTGCCCTAGAAACTTTCTTAGCGAATACTCTTCCTGCAGCCTTGCTGGTTGAGTTCTCCAGGGCTCATGGTGGCTCTTGTACAGCACCTTCCTCTTGGAGAAATATGGCCCCCTTCGATTGTAGAATGTTTTGCTCAATGGGACAAATAACTCAAGGACCTTAACTTTACAGTCTTTACTCTCGTAGTAATTAGAGTGAATCCAATAGAGTAGAAAACCCCCAAATGAAAACAAATGAAGAAAAACCAAACAAAACCCAACTCAAAACCAACCCAACTCTAGAAAAAACCAGACTGCTGCTTTTACATAGGAATTATTTTTAACTGTATTTTCATTTTGCTAGAGTGTCTGGCAAAAATATTTGCTTGTCAGTAAATTGCTGAAAAGCTGCTCTCTACTGGCAGAGTGAATTTACTTTTGTCTGTGTATATATATTTTAAAAAACATTTGGAGAGAAAAGTTGCAATTTTTAATGAAAAATAGATTTTTACTGAGAAGTTATTCTCATCACAAACACTTCTAAAATATGACAGATTCTGATTGCTCAGCATGTATGTCAGGCTTAGTGTCTACTCATGTGAGTATAGGTCTTCCCATGTGACTCATCTCTCCTGCCCACAAGAAGCAATACCTTAAAGACTTGTGCCCAGCTGGGCAAGATCTGAGTAGGATTTTTTGTGCTGTTAAAAAAATGCTGGAAGTTAATTTAAGTTAATATAATCTCAGTAATCACTGGATTTATTGCCCTGGAAAAAAACTTAAAACCTTTCAGGCTCCTCCTTGGGCTAAAAGCTGAGATCATGGTTTGTGAACTTTGCTGCTTTGTACCAACATGCAGGTGTTAATCATTCCCATACAGCTGAGCCACAATTTGCTGAACTCCTCTGTAAAACATTCCAGCTTTTCACAGTGCCCTCTTATGTGTGCTGCTTTACAAGGAGACTGTAAATTACAATTAAAGCAGCATGCAATATATTATTTTCTTAGTTGATAGCAGATTGTTTTATGGGGGGAGCATATTAACAAGGGGTGCCTGGGGCTATGTGGTTTGTAGTGTCCAGCCCTTCAGTGCTTCAGGTTATGCACAGATAGGAACATACAACCCTCATTGATAATCAGGCTGCAAAGGGCTCGGTTGAGTAATTGCAGCATTAGTCTTCTCTAACTGAGGCTTCAAAGTAATTTCAGCTTTTTATAATTACAGAGCTAGCGGACTGTAACAATTTCCAAATGTTTTGGAGCTGATTTTAAAGCTGATCTGCAACATGTAGTTAAGATAAGTCTCAAAGGCCCAGATCCTGAAGAAATGCTTTGACAGGTGGGCTGAGACACCTTTTTTTTTTCTTTTCCTTCCTCCTATTAAGTAAAACCTGTTGGGGAAATCTTCACTGATGCATATAAGATTTACACGGACCACAAACTGCTCTGGATAAAGCAGTGCTGCTTAATGAGCTGGGGGAAAGAGGGAGAAGAGATGCAGAGAGGATACAGAGACATGACCAAACTTGGAATAGTATAATGACAAATTTTATGCAAGCTTTATTAGAAAAATATAATTTCCCCCTTTGTTTTTAAAGCATCAGTCTAGAACTTAATGTATCTCAGTGGCTGATTTTGAAGCAAGGCCATTCCATTGATTAGAAACACCTCCCCATCTAGGACGTTTGGGTGGCTTATGGGGTTTCTGTGCTCCATATGTAAAGAAGAGCTTGTGGATCAAGGCTTCAAAGGCAGTGAAGTGCTTATAGCTGGTGATGAGTACCTTAAGAGGATTCTCAAAAGCACCTGAGCATGTTGACTCAGTCATTCATTCTTGGTGTTTGTGCATAAATAAGCCTGAAAACTGTGCCTGAGGGACACAGATGGTGGCCATCACCTCAGTTATCTCATCCTGGTGACCTAGTCTTAATGTCTTTCCTAGTAAAGCTTTTCATGGCTGAATGTAAGGCTGGATATATTAATGCACTTGACATTCATCCAGTGAATAACCCTCAACTACTTTTCAGGAATGTAAAGCTTCAATTACCCTGTCTAGGATTATAAAAAATGGATCATGAACTCCATTGTTTCCCAGATTGCCTGAAAGCCATAGGAAATATTCTGGGAGAGAGCTTAGGAACTATTAGAAGAATACCTGGAAAAGAAGGGAGGAAAAATGATGTAACTGATTCTGGCCTGGCAGTTATTGAAATTAAGAGTCTGACATGTGGTATGGAGAGGGAATTGAGGAGGTTCCTGGCCAGCTCAAGGGAACAAGATCAGGTTAAAAATCTTTACACTGGGAATAAAACATAGGAGTGGGCTGAAGGAGTAATGTGCAAATGGCAGCTGACTGCAGAACTCAGTAGAACTGGCAAAAGTTTGCTTTCTTCCTGTTTTGATGGTGTTATCAGGGCTTTGGCCTGCTGGTTGGTTAGGTCTTTGCATCTTGCTTTCCAAGGAGCTGAAGCACGTAAATGTTGCTGCAGATGCCTGTGTGTGGTGTGCCAGGGCTCCCCAGCTGGGCAGGAGCCTCTGTCAGCAGCCTCTGAGCTCATTGGATTTCAAGTGAGTGAGGGCTGTCTGATGCAGTGGATACTGGTCTAGTCACTGAGGCACTGACTGAAACTGTTCTCAAACAGAGGCTTTAAATGCAGATTTACACGGGAGGTAAAAGTCTTCAGGGATCTCAATATGAGAAGCTGTGCTAGTGGTACCTTCTGGCCTTCTCTCTCCAAAGTAGCCTGTAAGCAAGGGAAGGATGAGCAGCGCTCATGAAGTTCAGAAAGTCAAGTGAGCTTGTGCTTACTGCATGGTTTGAGCAAGGCAGTGCTGTTGAGTTTGGTTTCTCCTGCTTTGTGCACAACACCTTGAAAATCAGGTGTGAAGAGCCTTTGCCTCCTTCCCTGCAAGCCTTTCTTGCGAACTCCTTATCCTGAGTTTGGACCTCAGGGATATCATCTTGCCTCTGTGTGTATATTTGCAATGAGGAAAACAACTTTTATTGGAAACAAGAGTCTTATTTAAAATAAGAAAGAGAGCAAAGAATTTTTATCCTTTCATGAAGTTGATCCAAACCTTCAAAGTGTTTTTGTAATTGTGTTTATGGCTAAAAGATTGATTATTTAAGTCCGTGTTAGAGTATACATTTTAGTATGAAGTAATGGCTCATGACAAATCAGCTTAGGAATGCTTTTGAGTTTTTCAGGAATTTTTTTTTTAAACTGGATGAAGAGGGAAGAGTGTGAGGCACTAAGTTTAGCATTTCAAAACATCTGGATCTGGTCTATGGTTTATTTTTTAATGTGTTTTCCATGAGTCTAGTTAAACAACCACATGGCTTGATGGCAAAATGAATGCAAGTGTAGCATTTGGAAGGGGACCCTGGATAAAAGTTTGCTTGCTAACTACAGTCAAGTGATACTCTCTTGTTTCTGGTGAGGTTGTGTAGATTCACAGAGAGCCCATCTTGGCTGCTGCTGTTCCTTTTCTCTGCCAAAAGCTGCTAAACATAAAGCAGGCAAAGGAAGTACTAAATTACAGAACACCTAATCTTTAGTCCTTTGTTTAATCTCAAATGAGTCTCCCAGATCTCATAAACTAGAAACGAGGCCAATGTATAAGGCCAACCAGAAGATGCTCCAAACCTGCACCTGAGTCAAGGGTCTCCTGTGGCTGCAGAGGCAGGAGCAGAGAGGGATGACTGATAATGGATTTTTTAGACTGTGCTATTGCAGTGCTGCTGAGAGCTGTTCTTCTGATGGGCTGTCAATACACCAACAAAGTGTAGCAAGAACTGGTTTCTATTTAACTGTTACTCATTTTGGGCACACTGAAGGGTATTTCTGGGGGGTTTTGGCTTTTTTTGTTAGTAGAAAATAGATACGGTTGTATTGCTGTGAAATTCGTAAGGACCTCATTGCTGACAGACTGGCAGAAGTAACACCTTAGCTTATCTCTGCTTATGAGTGATCTTCAACCACTGCTCTTTGCCTTCCTGCTTGGTATCCTCTTTCTCTTATCTATTTCCCCATCTTTTCTCTCTTCCAAGCATGTGTTTTTCTTGTATTGCTGCTTTCACCTTGGCCCAAGTGCTGTTTAGGCCTCAATCCTGCATTTGAGTTAGGAGAGTGGAGCTGGTTGAGGCACAACTGGGGGCAACCCTTGAGGACTGTGGGGGTCCATCCCCACAAGAGTTTCAGAGCCTTCCCTAAAAATCCCTGTCACTCACTGCCAGTCTGTCTTAACAGTGACATGCATTGGCAGCACGATGCAACAGAGGCAGCTGCAGACATCATACAAACTTGTTACTATGTCAGTTTTTCCACCGACATGTGAACATCTTGTGTCTCTGCACTGGTTGTCTGTGAGGGTTTTGTGGTCTCTGTCAAGCCCATAGAGTTGGGCACAGGCCAATGCAGGCTGAGGGTGGAGAGAAGCTTGTAGGCAAAAGATAGTGCCCTTTACAAGGTAAGGATGTTTGGTTGGTTTGTTTGTTTTTTAATTTTCTACCATATGGCACTAAAAATTCTTGATCCTATCAGTTTAAAAGAGTAAGTTGTTGGGTACAACTTGGTGTTCTTTGTACCTAGATAGGATATGTAGTGTTCATTCTGAAAAACCTCTATTTCCCCAAAAAAGACTGGAAATTGTGTTGAATTGATCAGTAGAGAGCTGATCCCTTGCAAAACTCTTGTGGGAAGGATTGGATGGCAGGGCCTATACAGGCAGTCAAGGGAAAAGACAGATTCCTCAGGAAGGCCAAGAGGGAATCCCAAAGGGAGGGATAGGCTGCAGAAGGGTAGAGAAAGTCATGTGTTGGTATTTAGGTGCTTCTTTTAGGATATTCTCTGTGCTTCAGGGTTGTAGCTAGTCTACATGCATGGAAAATATGGGATATTAGTGTGTAGATGAAAAAAGGATGCTGGAGATGGAACCAAGGGTAGCGCTATTTGTCTTCAGTGACATGTAGAGATTCCTCTGCTGAGGAGCAGAAGGGTTAACCACTCTGTGTATTAAGGCTACAAAAAGCTTTTCAACCAGGAACATAAATTACTGAACCTGCTATTCACAAAGACACATATCAGACATAAAACAACTGCCACAGCTTTTCACATGTCTTATTGTGCTTCATCTCATGGTGATGACTGGAGTGCTCTGGGACTACTTTTCAAAGTATTCTCCTTTGTATCTCAAGAATACACAGTGGCTCAGCCTTGACATCCATCTTCATGTGTAAGGAGACTGCCAGGTCACCAGTGACATAGCTGCAAACCTGTTATCAAGCATCCTCTGATTGCTTCCAAACAAGTGTTCTTGTCCTGCATAAGACAGACAGCATTTAGATATTCCCTTCCTGAATATCTTACTAGATTTTTACATACTCTGAATTATGGGAAGAACAAACTCTATACACTTTTTTTTCTGCCTTTTGATTTGCAGGGAGTCAATGATTCCAGTGACCACTGGATTCTTTCATTCCCAGGATGGTCCTACTCTGAAGTGAATATGCGAAAATCCCAATCCTTGAGAGCTGCTGAGGTCCAGATCTGGAGAGATAATACTCAACTAACCAGATAGTCATGCACTTCTGTCCACTCTGTTTAAAAGCAGTCAGACATTGCCATGCTCTTTATCAAGTTTAACTAAATAAATAAGGAATTAATGTTGTTGGACCAGGATTTTTCATTCCCTTCCCAGCCATCTACCCAGAGCAATCAACAACTTGCCAGCCTTCTGCCTGTCTCACATTTATGCTTGGGAAGTTGCAAAATTGGTATGTGTGTATATGCAAAGCTGCTGACCATTGAGCTGAGGTCTGCTGGAAAGGGTTGTGGGAAACCTTATGCCAAAAGGAAAAATATCTTAGTGACTTTAATTTTTAGCACTCAGCTAAATAGCTCATATTTCCTCTCATGCCTCTGAGCTGGAGAAAAGCCCAGTCTCCTTTGGAAAGTGGAGTTAAAAGGCAGGGCAGGGCTTCTGTTTGTGTTGTGGCAGAAGCATTGTCTGCTTTGGTTAGCATCAACAGACAAAAATTGTTGACTTCACCTCTACTTGTTTATCTCCCATGTGCAGGTTGTGTTTGCTCTTGTTGTCTGGGAGGGCTGACAGAGACCTGGGATTGGAGCAAGTTGGCTCTGAGGGCTCTGTCTCAGCCTGGTGTGGGCACAGGGTTGGGGCAGAGCAGAGACCTGAGTGCTGGGCTGGGGGACATGGAGTTAAGCAGGTGAAAACTTGTGTGTAAATATTTGCCTTCTCAGACCAGCAGCTCTGCAAGAAACAGGTCCCAGAGCACATAAAACCATCCAGCCCTTCCCAGCACTGGCCATTGCAGCTCTGAAGCTGGTTGGGTCCAGCAATGCCCAGTTGTGCTTGTACTGATATTAAATACAAGCAGCAGGGTTAGGCTAGCCTGTTTTTTTAGCAGCTCTGCAATGAACTGTTTTGCCCCCCTCTCTCTTTTTTCTTTTTTTTTTTCCTTTTTCTTTCTTCTCCTTACCATAATCTAAACTAAAATCCTGGTTTAGCCACAGCCAAGTGACTGAGAAATGCTCAGAGCTAATCCTGGGGCCCTGGTCCTTTCGGGCACTAGGCTTGCCTGTGGCTCTGTAGCAATCTTTTCTGGCTCTGCAGTTCTCCAGTTTTTCAAAATTGCCTTACCCATGTCCAAACCCAGAATCAGAAGAGGTGCATTTATCCCTCTACCAGTTCTTCCAGTCAACCTCCCTCTTCCACTGTTTTCCCCAAATTTTTGTCTGAAGTATAACACCTACTGACACAGATACACGTCCACCATTTTGAGTCCATGACTGCAGCAGTGAGCTACCAGCTTTCCCAACCCCAAAACCTGGATTCAAAGGAACCTAGTCTGGAACATGAACAGATGACCTCTCCTTGCACTGCAAAATAAGCCTTTTAACTTTTATGTATTATTTCCTGTCTTATATGTTGATCTGGCTCGGGCACAAACTTAACTCTTAAGTACTGACATGTCACAAGGGTCAGTGTGAAATCTGTATTTGCCATAATCCTGATAAGATTAGCTACTTGTTCACATTGGTAACACATCTACTCCCACACTTCTGGGAGGCAGAGCTGATTTTGGGGGGGTCTCTGCTCAGACACACCCAGTTCCAGCAGGTTTTCCAGTGCTGGGTAGTGATTTCAGCCTCTGTTTCTTCCAATCTCTGATGAAACAGTCAGTCTGAAACAATGACTCAAAGCTCACGTGGGCTTTCCATTGTGGTGTTTGGGAGGAAAAACCCTTAGGGGATGTTTTTTGTCTTGTGCTGGAGGGCTTTCACTCCAGTAGAGAACCGTAATGATACCAGAAATTCATAACTTTTTGCTCTAGCTCTTGTTAGGAGTTTGACTGATTTTCCAGCAGGCTCCAAGGAGACTGCAAGCTGCTCTCTGGGAGGAGTTTGAAGCTGAGTAACATTGAGATGGGGCAGCACAGCCCTGGTGTGGGATGGGGAAGCCTTTCTCACTTCCACAGCCAAGTCAGGTGCTCCCTGCCTGCAGGGGTGGCTGATTCTCTGGGAGGATGGTAGATCTCCAAGCAGGATGAGGGATCACTGCTGTGGAGCTTTTATGGAGGATACTGAGATAAGAATCAAGTAATTGTAAAAGCCAGGGAGCATTTCCACAAAGCTGAGCACTGAGCTGAGATGGCTTTTGGGGCAGGCTCAGCTGAGCAGCTGGTAATATGAAAATAAACAAGGTATTCTGTGGAGATTTGGTTAGGCAGTTGAAAGACAATTCACCCACAATTCATCTGCTGCATTTCTGACAGGTGAATAAAATATCTTGAGAAAGAGCTTGAGGTCAGGTTTTTTTTTCTGTGCTGGAGAGAGTAAACCAGAAGACTGCACCTTTCATGGAAGGCAGTCAAGCTCTTTTTCACCAAACATTTGGATGTCAACATGAGCAGCTTGAGCCTATGTAAGATTATAGACTTTTTCACGTGTCAGTCAAAATATCCTGGGGAGAAAAATGTCACATTCTTCCTCTCTGTTACTGACACTCATGTTTTGTAAAACACATAGCTTTTTATTTAAGATAGATCTGCAGATATAAAAGCTGAACACAAAATACCAGGAAGTTGGCTGGTCTCTAAAAGGGATGCCTGCTGAGAATGTAAAATTAATTTGCTGCATGTGAAAAATGCTGGCTGTGGGGACAGATGATAGGGAAGGTGTCTGAAGGAGAATAGCATGGGTATGTTTCCTCTGACCTGCAAAGCAAAATAGTCCAATTCTGTTCACAAAGGACTGTTTCTGAGGTAAACTGGTAACCTGATCTTTATTCCTTTCATACTGGTTTACTCTTTGCTAGTCTCTGTTTTCCAGCACAAACCAGTTCTGCTTATCTTACACAAGGGCAGTGAACAGGGTCCTGGTCTTTGCCAATGACAGGTGCCTCAGTCAGGTGGTGAATGATGTTGCTGGTCTTTATGAAATGCTCAGGGCCTTTGGTAACATGCTTGTCCATGCTTCCCCCACAGAAAAACTGTTAGGAATTGGTTCACCGATCCATCTTAAGAGAAACAATTAAAAAATGGATGTTCTTGGGCTGAATGACTTGTTTCCCCGCTTAAATAAACTAAAGCATCAATATATTTCCACATGCATAAGAAAGTCTAAACATGCCAGGCCCAAAAGCATTGCAGAACCAGAATAGACCATTTCTCTCAACTGACTGTGGCATCTGTAGTATCTTCCTTGTTTCTCTGGTACCCAACTGCATTACTATCAGAGGAAGGGCTCTGGTGATGGCAGAGCCAGGGCTGCAGGCTCACTTGCAGGACATGGTTTGACTGTTGGCCATGCAATGTTTGGTGTAAGAAGATAAAGCTGTGTCTGTATCTCTGTGGTGCTCTGCTGAATTTCACCTCTGGGTTACAGCAAGCCATGATTTTCCTGGTCTGTGTTAGATTTACACTTACACAGAAAATGTGGAGAGAGACAGGTGCTTAATTGCCGATTTGAGAAAAGAACGAGTAAGGAAAAATACATCCCTATTTCTGTTTCCAGAAGATTTGAGGTGCATGCTCCAACATACCTCTGTCATTAACACCTGTGAGGTCTTGCCTGGAGGCACAAACCAGAAGATCCCAACTGAAGTTTCAGGATCCTTAAGGCTTCTTGGTTGAACTGAACGTTGCTTCAAATTGATTGTTAAATCAGGGAGTGTGGGCGTAGCTCATTCCATAATAATCCCCACAAATTGCTTTGTAATCGAAAGCTTTTGTTCCAGTGTCAAGTGGTTAAGCACCAAGTAAGAAGATCTATTTTACAAGACTAGACAAGATCTGACAGACAGCGGAAACTTAACTTTCAACAAATATAACAATCAACATGAGAGAACCAAAAGGTCCTCATTAAGCACTGCTGTTTTTAATTAATTGGTCCTTCAGATTTACTTCTTTAAAGCTGCTAACAGCCTTAAGCCTTTCCTAGATTAATTACAAAAGACGAGCAAATCACAATAATTAGTTTAGCCTCAGGCTCTTGCAAGGCCTCTGACCTATGTGTGTAGGTTCGCTCCATGCCGTGTAGACTGGGGGAAGCAATTTGCCTTCTTGTCTTGTTTCTGAATCAGAATTTCTGGCAGGAAGTGGTTTTTTATTTTCTTCAGTTGTTGAAAAGTGTGATTTTTCCTCCCCCTAATATATTCTTGTCACTTAGTTTAAAATGATCCCTCTGCTGTAACGACTCCCACTTGGGCTGGAAACCCTCCTTCACCAACAACAGCTCAGTCAGTGATGATGACTTTCAAGACTTGTAATTCTTGGCTTATGGGGCCTGGAGTCTCAGGGAAGTATCATTAAAAATGAATCATGCTGCTCCCCTGGGGATGTGCCTGCTTCCCAGGATGCACATTACCATGAATCCATCACCCCTCCCTCGCCACAGAGGGCTGCTAAGTCAACAGTGCAATGGAAGAATGAATTTCAGAGAGGAACATAGATGTTTACCTATTCATAAAGGGAGAGAGACTCTCTTTATGTGCCGGTAAGAGGCAGCTGGTGCTCTCCAGGTCATTCCTGGGCTGACCTATGCTTTCATCTGTAACTTAATGCAGACTTTTGGGGCCATCTCTATTCCCTTCATTCATGACACAAATCCTCCTATTTCAGCAGTCACCCCTTTGGTTTCTATGAGTCTGTGACAGTGTAATGGGAAAGCTTTCTTTTCATTGCCTGGAAACTCTGTGCCTCAGTTCCCCTACCTGTAGAGTGGGCACAGTACCATTCCTTGGAGATTACCTACATGTCTTGACTTACTCATTCTGTAAAATGCTTTGAGATCTAGGCTGATGAGGAGATAAGGGAAAATTATTGCAGTTTGTGCTCTTGATTAGATAATCATCTGCTTAATTTCCTGTAAGTTCAATGAGGCACCTAAGAATTATGCTAAACTGTGGTTTAAGGAGTGACATCATCCCAGTGCTGTCCTGCTCGACAAAACCGAGTGTAACTGTGGATAACCACTAAAAAATGCTGTTCTAAGATATCTGCTGTGCCCCTCCATGGTGTGCCTCCTGGCAGTGAAGCAGGAGGTCCTGGGGTGAGGGCACATGGTCTGCCTGCTCTCTGCAGGTAGGAGGCTCCCACAGCTCCACAACATCTTAGCCCAGAAGAAAGTGCAGCCCTGCTTCCAAGAGGAGAATCCACTGCAAAAGCACTTTCTAAGCACAGCAGTGCTGTGTTAGCACAATATACTGCTGGATATTTTCTTCCTGAAAATGAAAGGAACTAACCCTTTTCACTGAAGCTTTTGGGTTCTTTCTTCCCACCTACATGCCCTCACTGCTGCTGGATATAGTCTTAAAAGGTGTATTGTTATTTATTTATTTTTTAAAATGCTCTTAAGGTATCTTCTTTAAGGCCAGAACAGACACAGCTGAACTCCTGTGTGCTGAACTGCTGGGCATTGCTTTATTGTTACCTGGAAGCTGTAGAGTAGCATCAGCTCATTGCTGTGCCCCAGCTAATAAATCTATGCTGTTTTTTGCTAAAAAAATCCCATCCAGTCTGGTAAAAGTGGTAGAAACCAATTATTTTGTTCACCTTAAAAAGTGGGTAGCTACATTGAAGTGAACCTCCATTTGGAAGAGGCTTTGCTCTCCTCTGGGACAGTTGGTATCATTAATGCCTCAGTGGGACATCAGGAGGGAGTCAGACAGCCCAAGTTAGTTGCTACCCCCTCCCTCTGGGTCCACAAGGAAAATCCTGGCCAGCACAGCTAATCCACTTCCCTTTTATTGCTCTGACAAAAAGAAAGGATCCTTATCTCTCTAAACTAGAAGTGTAATGGGAAGCAAGCAAGGGCCTTCCTCTTCCTTTTACTTATCATTTCTTTGTCCCTCTAAATTTGTCTCTGTCCCCAGACCTTAACCTCCTACTTCAAGGGCAGGACAGGGCAGGCTGATAAGCCCTCTCTGAAACCACTGGTATTGAAGTAATTATTCAGCAGCTGCCGCCCTTTGCAGCTGAGCAGAGATTACCATCTCTGTTCATGGGAACACTGTCCTCATGCCTCCTTAATGTGTCCTGGCCTCAAGACCTTATTTATAGAACTTTTTGGCTGATTTATCCAAGTGGTGAAGCTCAGGGATCTTTACTGTGCTTTCTTTGGACTCTGTCCTCAAAACCAAGGTAACTTGTTTTTTTCCCCTTCCCTGTCTACAACTGCTCATGTTTGCAGTGCCCCTCCTCTCTCCAGAGAGCTGGTCCTGTGTGTCTGAGTCCTTTGAGAATATATGCAGTGTGACACAGGCAGATGAACTCTGCCAACAGCTGCTCTGCTGCACATGTGCTAATATTGCCTTAGTTAACAGCTTCCATTCATAGCTAATTGGAATGCAGTTGGGGAAATGTGCCGTCAGTATTCCTATGTGGCTCTAACATGATCCTTCTGTAGTTTCTAAGCACAAATCATTGCAAAAAGCACATTTTTACACTTCATGTTTTGCCATCTTAGCCTAGACATGTGATCAGTCCCCAGGACTGGGAGTGCAACCTCAAATACTTGTATTCCCCATCCATTCAGAGCTGGAAAAATATCTAAGAATCATGAAATTGTCACTCATTTTAAGTACTGATGTCATGAATGTTTTGATACACTGTTTAGAAGTTAAAAGCAGAAACGAGGGTCACCTTTTTAGGGTATTTTTTGGGTGTGTATTTACTGGTACTGTCCCAGTAGCTTCCACCATGGGTACACTCAGACAAGAAATAAGAAAACTCACAATTGTTCTTTTCACTCTGTGAATTGATGCTCGATCTGTGATGGGAGCAGTGATACAGCAACGTGCTAGGTACTCCAGATCTCCCTCTTACTGTTTGGCTTTAATGTCTTGCCTCTCTGCACTTCATCACGTTTGTTTTATGAAGCAATTTCATTATTAAGCTGCTCAGATGGGAAGGAGGTGACGAGAAGTGTGAGGAGGCCGCGTGAGCAGATAAAGGCAAGACAAAGGTCACATCTCCAAAACTTTCTGGGTGCTGGTTTCTTCTGTTTGAGAAAAGAAAAGCCCCATGAGATTATGAAACATTTCAGCAGAGAGATTAAAATTATAAATACATACAGCAGGGTGTCCAAAAACCCCAAAAGACTTTTAAAACCAAGGCCTGCAATGGTAACAATGGTGATGCTACTGGCAAGGTAAAACTGAATGAAAGGTAAAGTGGGTTTGGAATTAAAAAAAAATAAATAAAGCAGTTGAATGAGCTTAAATCAGGCTTCAGGCTTCTGCTTTCATTGGCACCTGGCATGATCTAGACCTGTGCCTCTTTCAGTGCGTGGGAGCGTGGAGGGGCAGGGGAGTGGGAGGATCAGGTCTTTTCTCAGAGTTATGGATTTAGCAATAAACAATAACGATTTCCCCTTTAAATAAGCACCAGTAAGGGAAACAAAACAAACCCTTTGCCTCATTTCCTGTTGTGTTTTGAGGTTTTTTACCAACACTGAAAACCACAGTTCATTACGGGAAGTTTTAGTGGTCTGGGTCTGTCAGTGTTTTAAATCAGTATTTGGCATCAGCAAATGAGACACTTTTCCCTTGAAGTTGGAGGGGAATTTCAATCTTTTATGTGTGTTTTGTTTGAGAAATTGTGCATTCACATTTGTTGTCAAGTTTCTCATTTATAAGCACTGTGTAAAGCTTTGGTAACAATGTTTTTGAGCAGTTTTCCTTGAAGTTGGATGAATAATACTTCCCCATTAATCTACAGCTTGCAAGGGGCTGGGACGTGTGGCAGTCACTGGTCTGCTGTCAGCTTGGTTTTATATCACAGTTTCTTTGTAGAGACATGAGTTTCCATCAGTGGAATTGTTCTGGAGGCAGTTATGAGCTTGAGATGCTGGTAAATTTTTATGGAGCTAGTAGATTTATTTTTTACACCATCTGGAATGTTGGGAAGGTGCTGTGTGAGCTGCTGTGTGACACAACCCTGGGTAACAGTGCCTGCTCAAACCCCATTGTTGAGTGGAGGAGCTAGCAAGGAAATGAAACACAGCTTCTTAGGATGAGAGAAAATTTCTTCACAATTAATGGGAAGTGGCAATCCAGTTGAAGCGCCTACTTACTTTCAGTTTGCTCTCTGGATTCAGGATATTGCAGTGGTTCTGCCAGTGGGCTGGGAGGCTGTGGCTGGGAGCATATGGGCTGCAGGAAACCACTCTCAGTGGGGTGGCAAGTCTGAACCGAGACCTGAGTCACTTATGACTCAGGAGAACTCTGCTAGTCTTTTCCCCCAGTTTCCAATCTTCAAAAACAGTTGGACTGATGGCATTGATCTGATTTTGGGGAATATTCCAAGATGCTCGGATGAGAACAAG
Organism: Sakesphorus luctuosus; assembly: GCA_013396695.1. NCBI lineage: Eukaryota > Metazoa > Chordata > Aves > Passeriformes > Thamnophilidae > Sakesphorus > Sakesphorus luctuosus. The sequence goes on from VWZD01006204.1 coordinate 1,711,904, forward strand.
CATAAAGCAGACAGTGATGCCACAGGGTTCCCTGACTGGCTGTGTCCCTTATGCATGGTGTGCTTCTCTCTGAGCAGCCAGATTTCAAGCTAAGCTAAGCCAAGCCCCTCTCCTAGACTCCTCTGAGAGGTTTGCACTGTGAGGAGACCTGTTTTTATAGTATTATCCATATGAACTTGCCTGCTCCCAAATTAATGCACATAGGCCAGCAAAAGTCCACCAGCAAGACTGACTGACCCTGCTGTGACTGGGAGGACTCACATCCCTCTGGTGGGTTGTCAGCTGTGCCAACAGAAGACTGATGAAAGACTATCCCAGTTTGTTAACTTGTGTGTGGGCCATACAGATGTGGATGTCTCCAATTTTTGCTTGGCTTTGCCCATGGCCAGTACTCCAGCCATCAATATGCAGCTGGCAGTTCTTCAGCTACACCATCTCACTTCTCAAGCACAGCCTCAGAAAAAGCTGTCTCTGGGTCAAAGCCTCCAGAAATACACAGTGGGGAGTTGCTTAAAGAAAATGGAAGGGAGTGTTTTCTCCCCATTTTTTGGAGGAGCAGGCTATGGAGCAAGATGGCTTCCCTGCTGTCCTGCCTCTCCATGGAGACTGTGTGAGCCCCCAAGCAATGTGCTCTGGTCCTACAGGTTAAGTGTTTCAAAATGTGGGAGGCATAAAACAAACAGGCTGGAAGTTCCCATGTGCCACCAAGATCCATTTAATTCAGTAGCATAGAGAGAACTGTACTTTAGCACCCTCCTCCCTCTGCCAGCCACTTGGAGAAGGGATTAACAGGGGATTTAATTAATAAGCACAGTGACTTTCTTTTCCCCATTTTATTTCTTTTTTTTTTTTCCTTCCCTCCCCTGCCCCCTCCCTCTTTGGCACAGCCTGTCTTACCTGGATGGTGTCTTATGTGGCATTCAGGCTATCCTGCCTTACCTGGGCACAGGGAAAGCCACACTGAGCCCTGTGTAGCCATGGCATGTAAAGGTGTGAATCCAGGGTCCAACAACCCCATCTCACCTCCTGAAATGGATGTGGTCAGTATATAGATGAGGAAGACAGCAGGTTTTAGAACGGAGGAGGGAAAGGTCACACTTTTAACCTTGTTCTGTCTGTAATACTTTTCTTTGATCCCTTTGCTTCCAAGAGGAATAATGCAAAATCATTACCCCTCACACCCCCTGAAGTCACAGTGGGCCAAAGAGCCCCACAAGTTTTGCAGCTGAAACTTGTAACGTCCTTGGGTTTTGTGCCAGATAACATGTTGCTATGCCACATGCTGCCAAGGAATCCAATTGCTTGGAGTGCAGGGACACTAAAGATGCCACACAGAAGGCTCTGCATGCTTGCTGTGTTTTTCCATAGCAACAAATACGCCTGATTACAGCACATTCATATGCTCTATATAATGAGTATCCCATAGGAAATTTATCACTGTGCATCCTGCATCATAATTAGAAATCAGACTGGGGCAACTGAGACTAATTCCCCAGGCACAGGATGTTGGATGTGTTGGGCACAGAGAGGGCAGTGGGGAGCAGGGAGGGGAGGGAGAGCAGCAGCTCTGCCCAGGGCCCAACTCCAGGGCTTCTTGCCAAATTTCACAGCTAATTCTGAAATACTTGTGCTGTCCCTCCTGGCAGAGTGTGTGTGAGCGGGAAGAGGTGGTTTTGAGGTTTTTCTTTGCTCTTATTTAAAAAAAATAATAAAAAACCCACCCCAAATTTTCTAGCCTAATTTCTTTTCTGCTCCCCTCTGGCAGGGAGAAATTGAAACCAGCAGCTTTTAGAATTCAGTTCCACAAAGGCAAAGCGTGTTCTCCTGGAGGGGTTTCTGCTGTGGCTCGGTCCAATTGTTATTGCTGTATCACTTAGGATATTCTTAACTACTTCAGACAAATTCAGCGGTGCTTTAATGAAAAAATAAAATACACAGGCAAACTTTCAACCAGGAAAATTTAATAAAGAATTTTATTCACCTGACAAATCTAATCAATTTTCACCCAATAAGGCAACATTCAGCCTCAAGGCTAGGAGTTCACTGCATGTGCAGTGTATACATCTTTCCAGGTTCAAAAGACTTTTGTTTTTTGTGGCTAGTGCTGAGTTCAAAATGAAATGTTACTGGCAGGTCAAAAGCTGTTTTGTAGCACAGCAATTGTGTTAGGTATTTGTATGGTTCAGTCAGTGATGATAGCTATTAAGGTATCTACTTATATTTGCCATCAGCACTGCATTAAAGTTTTTTCTTATATGATGAGATCTGTTCACATTCAGGTAATGAAATTATCTTTCTTCTCCATTAACCTTTGTCACTTCAATTTATGAACAAATGCTGCCCTTGACTATAGTCTGATCTGAGCCCCCAGGCTTTCACTGTTCCCTCCAAGGACAGAATTTGGTCACTATAGGTATGGAGAAATACAACGGGGAGGCACAAATATATGCAATATTGAAGCCATATAAATATAGATTGTTTAATATTTATTATGACTTTGTAGCTAAAGCAACTGTGGTGGTAACAGGAGGTAATTTTCTCAGGCATCTGTGTGTCCATGGCCAGAAGTGGGTTGGGAATTGTGCAGAGGAGGGATTTTCCACAGTGAGATTTATCAGGTTCCTCACCTCCTATTGCAGAGGCATGTGGGAGTGAATCAGGTGTCCCAATGTAGGTGTCCTGTGACATTTCAGATGCTCTGGAGCATTTGAGACATAGCCATACTGTTGGCATCTAAGATACAGGAGACCTGTGCCCATGACAGCAGGCACAGTTGGATGTCAAAGTGTCAATAGATGCTTGTCAGCTATTTGAACTGCTCCCTTCTACACAGAAATAATGATATTTATTCAATAAATGGGCTCATTTAATGCCCCAGAGATTGAGCTGACTTTAGGCATGATAATTTACATTTCAGTGAAATTATTTAGGCTGGGCTCACAGAAGTTCACGAGGCTTCTAGTTTTGCCTTTCTGTGCTAAAAAAACCAAGGCAAGCCACATGCTGCCAAATTGAACTGCATTATGCTCATGTAATGACTCTAAGTGATGCTGTTACAGCTCTGTGAAAGTGTAACGTTTCAGGCCATTGCTGTTGAACAATGCATTGTGTGTGCATGTCAAGCAATTGCTGAAATTTGCTTAATCTCAATTTTCCCCCCACCACTCTTCTTCAGACATGAACCAGGTTTGGATTTGGGGCTTGCAGAGGGCAGCCTGCACCTAACCTTTGTAATGATATAAAAATCATTGTGGCCACTTTATTATTTCATGGCTGCTTGAATGCATGCAGAGCTCACTTGCAGGTTGCTGTCATCCTGGAGGATTCAGGGCTGGAGATCATCAAGGAAAGCTTGGCCTTATTGTGACTCTTATTGCAGTTATCATCTTGGAAATGACTGATTCATGTGGTTGTGTAAGGTGAAAGACAGTAATGCCAGGTTTCTGGGACTGACATTGCAAGTGCTCTGAAAAACTGTGTTTCGTTTGCTATCAACTGGATCTTTTAACTTGGACTTGCTTTGCTGATAAGCCATCCCTATCACAACAAGCAGAGCACTTCGTTCCCATATTCTCCACTTTGGAACAAGGAAAATGAAGTAGCTTCTTTACTCCATTCCAGGAGAATGCCAATATGTGTGCCAGTCCCACAGCTCCTCAGCACTAATGAAACCACTGGATGGTGTACTATGAATTGAAGTGGCCAAAACACTTTGTTGTAACCTTTGCATTAAGTGCTGCTCCTCAGGGCTGGGAGGTGAGGCAGCTGGACAAAAACGGCCTGGCAGCGAGCCCAGAGGCCTGGGGGCACTTGCTGGGAACCAAATGGCCATGTGTGCTCTGTGTCTAAATGTTGTGCCTGCAAAAGGTCCTGTTTCACAGACCCTGCTCCTTATTCTGTCTCAGGAGAGGATGCTACAGCAGTTTCTGTGCCGTTTGTTACCTGCTTTCTCCCCAAAGTGGCCAGGTCAGGTAGAAATGAGTTTTCATCAGGAAGAGACACTGCAGAAAATGCTGATGTCTTGTTTGGCAAGGGTGGAAAGGCATTTCTTGTTTCTTCCTGTTTACAGGTTCTCAGAAGAGGGACAATGGTTAGTAAGTGACTGTCGTGTGGAGGGGAAGAGTAATTTTCACCCTCAGGTTGTTCCCCAGTACGGAAGGTCTAAAAGGCTCCCTGTTGCTTGATGCCAAATCTTGCTGTGATTTATTGTAACTAAGAGTACACAGCTCTGAAAGTTCCTCTTTCTACAATGGTACGGATCTTCAAGTAAATTTTATTATTTTTCTGTGGATTTTCTTGATTACAGACAACAGAAAGTCCATTCCTGTTGGTTGGCACCCTTCTGGTTGAAGGTGCAGTGAGACACATCCCCAGGGGCTTTTCCAGGTTTGTGCTGCAACTTGATCTGCTGAACCTGCAGTGACTGAGGGCTTATTTTCCCTAGTGCTCTCTGGGTTAGGTTTTTCTCTGGAAGTCAGGGGGTGTTCTTCTTAATAAAGCATGGCCAGGGTAGAGTGTTAAAGTGGCATCCTGTGTTGGTTTAGGGTGACTGGATTGACAGACCATTTCCTCCAGCACTTACTGCAATGACCATCAGGGCAGCAGGGCAGGTTTTAAAACCATCTACACAAAAAAAAGTTTGGTGCAGCAAGAATAGATCAGAGCAGGAAAAGAGAGATGAGTAAGGAGGAGGGAATGGGAAATAGACTGATGTGTCTTTGGAGGGAGGAAAAGGAATGTGTGAAACAGTCATAAGAACAGTACATCAAAGTAGCCCAGCAGGAAGAGGAGAAAGAGCAAACTAGTCATTGCATGAACAAAAATATCATCATGGATGAGACATGAAGGGAATGACAGGAGGAAAAGAACAGAGATTGAGAGTAAAAAGAAACATTTTCCTCTTAGAAAAGAATAGAAGAGTAATAAAGGATAGGAGTGGGAGGTGAAAGGGAATTAGATGAATAGGAGGAAGGCTGGAAATAAAGACATACTAAAATGGTGTCTGTATGACCCCAGGGGAAGAGCAACAGCTTGGATATGTATCTTGAAATTCACTTTGGGGAGCTCAGGAAGCTCAGGCTGGAGCTTCTTTTCTTTTGGGAAAGAAGAATCCATGCCCACATGAACATCAGAGTGGTGTTGGTGCAGGTGGGGGCTGCAGAAGTGAGTGTGTGGCTAGCGCCTTGGAAGAGGGAGCTGGATCTTGTTTAAAGTAAAGGAAAGAGTCCAGGGAAGCACAACCAAGCTGCTGTGGCTCAGTGAAGCAGGCAGCGTGTGATGACACTTCCCTTAAATCCCTGCCTTGTGATGAGCTTGCTCCAGGGTGAGCCAAGGCACTGGCATCTCACAGCGGAGCAGCGCCGGCTGCACAGCACCCTGCGGGATGTGCCCGTGCTGCCTGGCTCCCTGCCTGATGAGCCTTCACTGAAGCTTTCAGACATACTCAGTTCTAGCAGCTCCTGCCTGGCTCTCCCTGCCTCTGGCTGCCTGCTCAGGGTGGCCAGAGCCTGCCCTTTTGGCAGCTGGAGACTCTCCTGCTCATGCCCTCTCCTGTGGGCTCACAGTGTGGATTTGTCCCCTCAGTCATTACCCTCAGTGCCCATTGCTCCCTGGACCAGCCTGCTCCCTCCCCAGTTGTAAGTGGCATTGTTAGTTTTTGGCTCTAATAATCTTCATTTGAAGCTCTAATGGATATCCACACAGATAACATGCTAATTTATTAGTTCAGCTCAACTGGGCTGCAGGATGAAAAATGATTGCGGAAGACTTTTAATAAAATTCAAAGGGATTTTATAGGTCTCAAGCCACTTTTAAAATGCAAAAGAAAGCCAAGAGTATTACTTTGTTAACCCACATAATTCTATCCTGCCTAATGAGGTCTGGAGCTAATCTTCAGCACTCTGCCCTGGGATCAGAATTATTGGAGCAGGTAAACACTGCTAAGTGCCACACTGCATCTCTGAGCTGGGTTGCATTGTCACCGTGACTTTCTGTTCCTTCCCTTTTATCAACTTTTCATAAAGCTCAGAATAGAGATGATTATGTAAAAAGAAAGAGCAGGCTTCCTGTAGTGACTTGCAGGCAACAACCCCCTTTGCTCTCTGCTGCAGGTGTTTAGGCAGCCCAGGGAAGCACAGTGGGTTGGCCTGGGGGAGCGCACCAGCCTTTGCTTTCAGACTGCTTTTCCAAAGGGACACGGGGACATCAGCCCATGGTGGCACATTACTCAGCTGTGAAACTCAAGCTACAAGCTCGGTTTAGGCAATGTATTTCTTTTTCATGACAACTCCACATTTCTTACTCCTTTTTGCAGAGTTATTTCATGGCTGGGGAGACAGGGAGAGGTATAGAAATATAGGAGAGAAATTATCTGCTTAATCCTGTTCAGGAGAGAGCAAAATCTTCTAACCTGAATGTAGAAGGATTGTTTAGTCTTCCCTACATATGTATATCTATTTTGGTGATTTTTTTCTTTTTTTTTTTTGCTGTCAGAGACAATCAATGCATTTTGACAGAGTCAGTGTCAAAGAGGACAGAAAACACAGTCAGGCTGCCAATTACTATAAACTGGTGACCTCACTTGATTCCATGGAGTTACTCATCTACACAATCTCAAACCTGCCTCCCGTTTGAGAAGTCATAATAAACTTTGTTTTATTTGTTTAAAACCAACAATTCAGAAATATTTCAGCTTAGACCTTCCCACTAAACCAAACAAAGTATTAAATGAGTCAATCTTGTTAAAGGTACCATAAACTGCTCATGTAGTTCCCCCCACCTGTACAGGTTGCAATGAAATGTATTTTGGTTTGCATTAGAAACAAGGCACTTGAATACCAGTTCTTAGAATGGCTTGAAGAAGTTTATCTCGTTTCCAGAAATTGCACCATGTCACTGTAGGCTCCACTTTGCCTGTCTCACAATGTGTACAATGCCATAACCAGTAAGAAAGCCAGCCCAGCAAGTTCATAATTTTTTTGCTAGTCTAATACATCAGCATGTGCCCTGTATTCAGAGCAAGTTTTGATCAGATTTTTTTTTTTTTACTGAATGTGTAAGCAGTGCTTGTCACAGTCATCAGCAAAGCCCAGTCACATACGTGGTTTGGATGCTGGAGGGAGTTTTGTTGAACCAAGTGACCTCCCGATTCACTTTGCTCCCATTACTCAGTGATTATAGTGTGACCTGGGGAATATTAGCCACAGTCAAAGCAGAGGAGGTTAAGGTGACCACTTACCGGGAAAATGTCGCTTTCAGGGTATAATCTGTTTACAAGCATTTAATTGCAGTAAATGAGCCAGGCAGAAGGTGAGGAAGATCTGAAACACAGAGGAATAATAAATTGACTCATGTTTATTTAAGCATTTATATCTTCTGAAGCTGGGCTTAGCCTGAGGATGCACAGGGATTAAGGCATTCTTGCAAAGCCCCTTGCTGTCCTCGGCATCCCACTTTTCCCCTATAATGACAAATCCTCTCTCCCTTTCCAGGGCTGTCTCTGCACTTGTACAGCATTTTCTCTGCTAAGAGTATTTCCCTCTGTCATCTACACTGTTCAGCCCTGTACATCTCACTCCCTCTCCCAACCGATTCTTTGTGTTTCAGTAAATGCTGCTCTTTCAAACTGGTTTATGTTCTCCCACCTTCCTTTAATTTGAATGTAGAATTGTCTGTATCAAGGCCTCAATATGTAAACTGGGTTGCATCACTTCAGGCCAGCTGAAAACTGTACTTTACAAAAGGGTCTAATTAATTAAACAAATCCCAACCACAATTTAATTTTGACCTAAGTTCTAAAATGCTTGACATAAAATGGGTGATTTTCTTGAGTTCTTCTGTTGATGAATCCACATTTAACATTAAACTAAAATCTAAATTAGGTGTTTTTTTCCCTTGCAAAATGTCAACATTTTTGTTTTGAAAAATGTTGAAACAAAATGTTCTGACATCTTGGGAAACCCATCTCCTCCCTTACCAATTTGCCTTCCAAAAACCTATCATTAATTTTTTATTCTTAAAAATAACCTCATCAGCAGTTGTATTAGAGCTGTCCATTTCCTTTTAGTTACACTGCTCATGGGATTGGAAACCCACTGGCATTTTTTTGACTGCTCCTTGGATTGAAGCCTGAGCTGGGTGCAGTGGAACATGCTAAATGGGAGAAGCAGCCCCACAGTGGGAATTGGGGATGTCGCATCTTGCCTGGGGTAACTGCAGTGGCTGGAGTGGCTCTTGCACCATGGTGCTGGATTTACTGTGGTTGCTTTCGGATAACTGTGTAAGAACTTCAACTGCATGTGATGAGCACTAATAGGCCTTGATTTACCCTGGTGGGGTACAGCTGGAGCTCCTGCAACCTGGTTCAGCTCAGTTTGGGGCCATCCTCCCTCCCTAGTGATGCTGCAGGGTGTTTCCACCTCTACCATGGCCTTGCTGAGTGAAGCACCACCTGGGGGCTGATGATCTGTCTCAGCCTTGACCCATTCCCATAGAGGTACCTGATGCCCAGGGCTGGCACTGCCCCAGCACCTGCCCTGCCTTTTACCCCTTGGGGCAAGAGCCTTTGTTTCCCTGAGCATTGACTTGGTGCTTGAGTTCTAGAAGGTGCTCCTGACCCAATAACCAAAGACCCATAGAAATGGGGTCAGGAAATATCCATCCAGGGAAGGAAACATTGTTATCTTTGCTTTATAGATGCAAATAGGAAGCATATTTTCCTAGCTCTTGCTGATTTTTAGCAGTTTCCTTCATTTTTATGACTCATTATGCTTCTCATTTTCTGGTTATAGTCAAAGAATGTGCTTTCAGTATGAGCTTCACATACCCCCAGCTGAACAGCCAGCATGGGCTGTGCTGTACTATCCTGCCCCTCTCCCTCCACTGCACACTTCCCATGTGGGCTCCTCCTGGGCTCCTGCCTGCTGTGCTGGTAAGTTGTCTGGGCCAGGTCCCTTGCTACAGTGCAAGACTCAACACAGCAGCTCCTTATACAGTGCATTACAAGAGGCGTATTTGCTGCCCAGCTAACCCCAGTAACACCTCTGAGGCTGCAAGGACATGTCGTGGCTTTCTTGTTTCCGCTCCAAGTCCCCTTTCCTCCCCATTGTGTGAGACAAAAGGAGAGAGAGCAGGGAAAGCTGTCAGGCATGTTACTTATGATTCGATCAGTCCTATTTACGATCTCATGATTCAAGTCTCTGGAGTGGAGGGCAGTGGTGCTCCTGGGCTTGTTTTAACAAGCTCTTGCAGGATTGGCTGCTGGAGGCACTTGCACTGGAGAGGCAAAAGCCTGGTGGCTGTCGAGGGAGCGAGCAAGGTGACCTGTGAGGTGTCTTGTTCCTGTGATTTATCCCAGACCTGGGCTGACTTTCTCCCTTGACATTGTCTCCTCTAGTTTATGCTGTGTCTGCAGCTGGGGATGAGGCTGGGAGGGCACACACTGCTGAGGAGATTTCCTCATCTCCGCTGGCACAGAGTGGTCCCTTGCTGTCACACGTGAGGCTGATGGGCTGCAGCGTGGGAAGGGCTCCTGTGTGGGGTGTGTGACACAAACTGCCAGACCCAGCACACCCTGCAACGTGGCACCTGCAAAACGTGAACTGTGCTTGTGGTGGGTGTGTGCAACCTGTTTGTCTTCATTTAATGATCCACTTGAGAGGCAGCCCCAATAATTAACCACCACAGCCTCTCAGACAGACTGTTGGATTTCGCTCTGGTTATCTGTGCCCCATGAGCAGCTGTGCTGACCAACATTTTCCAGGGACATGAAGGTTGATCACTGAGGTCCATTCCTGGTGTCTGGTGTCTCAAGCATTTACCATGTCTGTCTCAAGCTGCAGACTGTTCCAATGTCTTGAGTTATCCCAGCATTAATTCAGTTTCCATTAAAGCTCATGAAAAGATTCCCATAGGTTTCTGTTGCAACTGGACTTCCTCGTTTGACTTTCACTTTCTGAAGAACAGATTAATTGCATGGGATCAGCAGTGGAAAACTCAGCTGTGCCAAAAAATGTAGACAGCCTTGCAAGAGCAGACATTTCAAATTGCTGGGCTGCAAATGACTTGAAGCAACTTGTAAAGCCATCTGAAATGAAAATAGTTTTCCTTGTTTTGAGTAGTTACTTTTTCCAAGTTAATCTGCAAATGAAGAAAAAATGTCCTGGTGTTAAAAGGGGATGTACTTTGGCTTGGGCTGTGATTTCAGTGGGTTTAAGATGATTTAAGTAGGGGGTCCTGGTGAAGAGTAACCTTATGCCCTATTTTGTACAGGGTTTGGTTCTTGTGTTGCTCCTTTGCAGTCCACTGTGGTCAGACAGGATGGCAACCATCAGCTTCCATGGGGTGATTTCCTTCTGGGGGCAGAGGTGGGGAATAGATCTTTCTGAAGCAAAGTAACTTAGATGTGTCCATGTAGGTTGGCATGTTTGCCACAAGGAAAGGATGTTGCTTATAAAGGGAATTATCTGAGAAAGAGTAAAGCAATGAATTTCAGACCACTTTGGATGTTCCCTGCTTTGCCTCCTATGGTGGAGCAGAGGCTCCTCAAAAGCCCTCGGGCCAGGCAGACAGCCAGGTGTGCCTGCACTGCTGGGCTGGGTGCAGAAGTGACCCAAGCCTGCCTGGCTGCTGGCTCCTGGGTGCTGAAGTCCAAACATGAGGTCTGCAGTGTCAAGGAGGAGGACAGGGAAGGGAAGTGAAACAAGAAAAACAGAAACTGAGGGAGTATTTTAAAGAAATGGTTGACTCTCTCATGCTGCAAGAGGCCATGACCAGACTCAAGGCAGCGCCCTGCTCTGATTTTCCTGATTCCAGGACATGACTTCTTTCAGTTCCTTCTAGACACCTGAGAATAGGGAAGAGTGAATAAGAGCTCCGATGGGCTCAAATTCACCTTCAGGAACAACTGCTTGGCCCAATCTGGTAAGAAGTGCCCTTGTTGGATGCACCTGCCCTGCTCCCCAGGAAACAGAAACTCTTCAAATTCGAAGAAAAGTGATCTGAACAGCAAAAGGCCCTGGGAAGACCATATGTTAAAGCCAGGCAGTGATTTCCCATTGCCTTACAGGGAGTGTGGGTGTAAGTGTCAGAGTAAATTTCTTAGACTGCACTGAAGGTCATCTGAGCTTTAATGTGAATCATCTGGTGGGGGTTTAATTCTTCTGGTGAGCAAATCCCCACAGCAGTACATGGGAAAGTCAGCTGTGCTGCCTGGCAGAGCAGGGCTGTGCCTTGGCCTCCTCATTTGTGAAATAAAGGATATCCTTCACCTTCCTGGGAAGGAAAGCTGTGTAAGAACTGGGCATTTTGTTATTTCTAAGTGTGTTTGAGAACAGAAAGCAGCATTTGGTCCCTCTGTTGTAGAGCCTTTGAGGGTAGATATTTACCTAACATAAGTAGGAGACTTTTATATCTTCAGACAGCCCTGCAGAGAAGTAGCAGGAGTAGCCCAATGAACAAGGAGAAAATTGAGGAGTGTCATCTCTCTTAGCAGACATCCAGCTTGCCCTAAAGTATATTCCTAGCATTTGCATGAGCACTTTTCCCTTTTTTTATATATTTATTTTTTGTTCATTGTCTGCCTAATGGTTTCAGCCTTATCACAAAGTATGATAGCAGCACATCACTGAGGAGAGCTTGCAGTTGCTATTGCAGTCCCAAGTAAGTGGTAAATAGCCCATTCAGAAAAAATAAATGCTACTTTTATCAGTCTGTCCATGGCACCCATATGTCCAATTTGGGACTGATCACTCATGCAGAAAAGCTAATAATGCTAAGTACTCTGCTTTTAGACTCCACAGAGAGAGATAGGGTATGTGACCTCTGTTTGCCCCACAAGCCTGGTATTGTGCTGCTTCATTTTGTTTGTTTTAAGGAGGCAGCAGATGTGAAGGGAACAGGATAAAAAATTTCAGGCCTGGTTAAGAGAATTCTGAATGTGAGGAGATCAAGCTTTCACCTTATAAAGCCCAGACTAGGCACAGTTCCTCTTCAGGATCTTTGTGTTGGACTGAGGAAGAGAACAAACACTTTTGGCCTGGACCAATACAGAAAACCAAAAATCCTGCTGCCCAGAGTTGCCAAATTTTTGCCCATTTGGATGTGTAAAGTGCATTGTAAAAAAAAGAACACCTAGGGAATCTGACCCCAGCTCTTCGGAGAAGTTATATCCTCTGAATATCAGAACAAATGGTTAAATAACCCCTACCTGGAGGATTTTTTTTTTATTTTACTATAGAGGGAGAGGTTTAAACCTCCAGGTGTTTGCTGTTTGTAGCAAGGGGTTGTGGTTGATCAGTGGTTTCTGTTGTTGTTATGGATGGGGGATTTCATAGCCCTGGGCTGTCCAGAACCCTCTGCTATGTTTCTTGGTCCTTCAGTTCATTCACAAGGAGGTTTTGGATTAGGGTATTTTTGAGCTTTGAACTGACATGTGAGTCAGGTGGAAATTTGTGGTGTGGTGTTTAAAGGACAAAAAAAGAAGAACTCTAAGCACTGCTAGAAATTACAGTAAATGATACACTTGTATCAGCAGTTTGTTTGACAACATAGCTATGCATGGGTGACAACTGTTCAAAAAAAAAAAAAAGAGAAAAGAAAAGGAAAGGAAAAAAAGACACTTTTGTTACATGTTAGCATTTCCAGAAATCAGAATAAATAAAAACCAAAAAAAGCTAAGAAAGAAGATACAGCCTGAATCTCTGCAAATGTTCTGTAACAGCACAGAGCTAGAATCTTCCACTGAGATAATTGAAACCCAGGATCTTATTGTCTTTATTATAATGATGTCCCAATGCCGAGAACAGGAAAATTCAGAGTGACAGTTTCTTCATAGCTGCACAAGGACCAGGGTGCTGTGGGAGGAGGCACAAGGTGTGTGTGTTAAGAATCAAAGTGCTACTACCAGGTGTATTAATCTCCCTAGAGTTTTACAGTGCGTAGAACAGTTCTTGGAATTAATAGAATTTAGTAAATGGCCAGTCACTGAACTTGATATGTGCTACGAAACAATGGGGGGAAATGAAAGCAAGTGTAGCAGGCCACTCTACATTTTAATCATAATGAGAGAGAGTGTTACTGGGTGTTGGCCTGGCCTTTCTACAGGCTTGGGGAAAAGGCTAGAGCAGCAGGAACCTTCAGGAGCTGGAATGGACAGTGCTAAATTGAGTGGGTTTGTGGTGGGCAAAACTGTGTGTTTTGGCTCTTGCATGGGAGCAGTGGAGTTGTGGAGACCTCCCTGTGCAGGGAGAAAGCCTTGCCAGCCCCTTGCTGCCATGACCATCCATTTACAGACTTGAAATCCTTGTTTAATTCCACAAGGGTGAGTGTAAGATATTTTCAATTGATCCATTCTGGACAACTGTTTGCTGTTGAAGTATACAGAAGTGCTCTGTAGAGGTTTATGACAGCTCTCAACTTAAGTGTTTCTATTGGATTCAAAGAGCTAATAATCTCTTTAAAATGCCTTTCCAAAATTGTCTGCAGACTTTTCCTCCATTATAGCTGATCCCAAATTTGATTGTCTCATGCATTTGTAACAAGTGCCATAGGAAACATATTCACCTTCTTGAAAAGAAACACCAGATAACAGCTCATACCACAAAGATGTCACTATCAAGGGCATCATCTTAAGATATTTAGAGTGTTTTTGGCTGAGTATTTCCTATTCTAGTAACACAGTGTTTCCTTTAGTCCTTATTGGTTTGTTTTTCAGGGGGCTTAAATGGGTACCAAGGATCTGACCTTCTTTGTATGGAAAAGAAAGATTTAGCACAAAGATTTATCTTCATGAGCTAGGGGAAAATTTCCTCCTTTTTTTATGGACCCGGCCCTTTAAAGCCTCTGAAAAGAAACCAAATATCTTTAATTCCCAGGAGATACCTCAGAGGATCAGAGCTAAAACATTACTCTCTGAACTATCACATACAGAGACCTCTGCATGACCCTTTGTGTTTCAGAGTCTCAAGGCTGTGGATTCTCCAGAAGAACCTATTTCTTCTATAACCAGAGGCTGAACAAGAGTGCACCATTATAGAAGTTTAAATAAGCCACATAAGGTCAGCTGCTGCTTAAATCCTTGCTACCAGGTCTGTAGATATTTTTGCTTTGCTTCTAGGCAAGCTGAGAGTCCTGGTGCCAAAGGACAACATGTAAATTGTGCTGTTATTCTGAAGCATGCAAGGTAATAAATGGTGCTGTCAATTGTTTTCACTCAAGTGACAGATTTATTCTCTTCAAAGTGAATGACCAGGAATGGCTATTATTGCAAAAAATTTGCTATGTATCATCTTGTGCCCGTTGTTTAACAAATAATGCTAAGTCTAATTGCCTTCCTCTGTGGCCAAGTATCTATGAGTTAATGTTTTTTTTATTGAAGACATGTAATTTACCATTGCTTTTGATGTGCCACCTGATTGAATGTCTCTGTGAATCACACCTGCAATCTAGCACTATGTGTCCCAAAGGAATACTCGAATACTCCTTATCCCATTGTTTTCTAGTGACCTGGGTAAAAGCAGACTCTTTTTTTTTTTTTTAAACAGCAACTATTAAGCTTCTGTTTCCCAATTTCTAGGTTGAAATTCCAGTTCCTGTCAGATGCACTGAAGTTTAATATATCATTTGCATGTGGGATTGTATGATGTTTTATAGCACTAGAAAGAATGGTTTTAAATCTCAATAGCACTTTTTTCAGAGTAAACCTGGAATTAGCCTGCAATCTGATCCTGCAGCTCTGCCCAAACTCTTCTGGAATCTGACTGCAGCCCTTTCTCATAGCACTTTGTTTTTCAACAAGAAAATCTGCAGCTGGTAAACAAACCTCTTCAGGATACAAACATCACTGTTTAAAGATTTTTTTTTTTGTGATTCAGCAATGCCCTTTTTTCCTGTAAGTCTGTGTTCCATTTTTTTCCCATCAACACTGCAATCTTTGTAATGTTTTAGGAGGTTAGAAAATAGCATCTAAACTCTAAAGCTTACATAAACTTGGGCTTCAACAGCATATTTTAGAAGAGCTGATGGCAGACAAATGTTGAAGTTAAAGCCTTGCTTCCTTGGAAAACAATACAGCTCCATGTGCCAAGAAGAAGGTGATGGGGAGCAAAGATAAAATTTCTGTCTACAAATATCTCCTCTCTTGGAGCTATTGAGATCTGTTTTGGTTGAGAACGGGCTGAAGTGGTCCCAAAAAGGTCTCAGAGATGTGAGCAGGGGTGGCAGAGGTAACTTGTGGGCTCTCCACTACTGTGCCACCCCTGGCAGTGCATTTCAAGCTTCCTCTGTTACTCAGATTTGTAGAAATGCAAGTTTTGAGCTGGTGATGGTGTGATGAATAAATCACTAGATACACAGTGATTTATTCTGAAGTGGTTCTGAATGCTCATATCGACGAGTTGAACTCTCCTCCAGATAAGGATGGCTGATACTACTGGTATAGGGATTTGTTACTTTCAGTTGTGTTTTTATGACAGTATCAAACTATATTACTCATCCTGGTGTAAGTTACAACAGTGTGACTTTTCCACGGAGATAAAATTTTAGCCAACACTTAAGGCCAGGGTTTGCATTTGCATTTTTTTATTACAATAATGCTCCATTGATGGGCTTTCTCAAGCAGCAAAAGCCAAGGTCTGGTGTTAAAAAGGGGAAATAATACGGGGAAATAAAAACAGGGGATACAAGCAGGACAGGAATTGTGACTTGCACTACAGTCATTCAGAAGTTGGTGGAAGCACTGAGGACAGTCCCTGAGCTGGTGTGCCACCACTGTTATCCTTGGGGCTGGGAGTGGAGCCCTTCAGCTGAGGGGTGTCATGGGAGGAGACCTCAGCTTGCCAGAAGCATCCCTGAGGGTACCCTGGGGAGCATGGTCGCTCAGCATGTTGTTATTCTTCAGTTAAAGCAATTTGCCAGCAAACCACAAGCTCAGATTGCTTTGTTCTGTTAAAACAAATATCCAGGAAATTCAGCTACAAACTTTTGCTATCACTCAGCTCTTATCTTGCTCTATTGCAATAACTATTTGATGACCTCAACAGAGGCCTTGAATCCCATAATCAGTTCTTCAAGTTTGCAACAAAATCCATTCTTTTTTCTAAACAACTACAAGTAACTAGAGGTTGTCTTGACCTTTTATCTGCTTTGACAAATGAGGGCCTAGACCTCCTCCTCTGCATGCTGATCTGCTCTTCCAGGGTCTGGATGGAGGATGTGGCTTGGCTCTCCAGACTCCTGTCTCAGCTGGGACACGTTGTCTCGTGCAACTGCCTGGAAAAGCAAAGGAGGGAACACAGGCTGGTTGGTTTTCTCTGGGCTGCCACCAAGAAGTTCAGTTGGTTGGTTTGCATGGATAATTTTTAGCTCCTGTCTAGCCTGAACAAGGAGGGATTTGAAGAGTAAATGATCTGAGTGATTGACTAAAGATGGTATTTACCCTGATGCTTTAGCACCGAGAAGCCAGTGATGCTGAAACCATTTTGTTTCAGCTCTGTAAGTCTCTGTTTGGTGTGTAATGGGTTAAATTGCAGCCAGTGACTGCAAAGACCGTTCTTATCTTTACAGTGAAATATTATCCCTCCGTGGTTAACAACTAGCAGCAAACCTGCTCATTGTGGAAGCAGTTTGGCACAATTAGCTAGTTAAAGAAGTCTGCCTATTGATTAACTGAACTCAATGACCCATAATTAAGAGCCCAACTGTGGAGCTAATCTATTTGGTGGGTGTTTTCCTTCCCCTTACAGATTTGGAACCTGCAGGTCTGTTGGTTATTAGGGGATGGTTTGGTGAGGAGCCCACAGCGGGTGGTAATTGAGTTGGTGTTCCCCGCAGGGCTCTAACGCACACCCCGATGGGTTATAAGGGCCTGCTGGCACATCGTGCTTCTCTCTGAGACCACAGAGGTACCAGCATGAGCCCTGCTGGCCCCGGGGGGGTTTGTTGCCTTTCTGAGAGCTCAAGGGAGCTACATGCTCCAGATCACCCTGGATTTATGGGAGCTTGGGGGAGTCAGCTTCAGCCCTGCCAACAGCCACACAGGTGTGGGCTGTTGTGAGAGGATACCCTGTGCTGCAGGGGGCCCAGGCCATGAGAAAGACAAAGCTGGGGCTGAGGTTGTGGGAAGCCATTTGGTTAGTTCGTTTGCAGTGTTATTTCTTTGCTAAAAGTTGCCTATTTTTAGTTGCAATTTATGTCTAGCATGATGTATAGTCTCTATAAAATGCATTCAGACTGGTGTTTGACTTTGACAGTTTAGGAGGGCTCCTGTTTAAATCTGAATATTATCGAATCTCTCATTACCATCTCTGTAAAATGCTGCTTTCTTTTCCCACCTTTTTTAATACGTCTTACTAAAGATGATGCCAAAATAAGTTCCCTGTTTTGCCCTCCCATTGAGGAGATGCTATAAAAACCCAAAGGATTTCTCTCAGGTGGTGAGATGAGTCAGCCTGCCCAGTGCCAGCTGGTACCATGACTGCACCAGGCCAAGTGACTGATAACACTAAGCTACAGTTTCAAATAGTCAGAAAGAAAACAATTATTACTTTTTTGAAACTCAGCTCTTATCTGCCTCTTCTTCCCAAGCAATCCCCCAAAAAACCACACAAGTAGCAATCAACAGATAGGCTCTCAGGGAGTTTAGGGTTAAAGGACTTCTTAAGCACTCTCTTTCCTGTGCTGGGCCCACGAAATAATCAGAAAATATTTTCACTGACTTTACAGGGTGTTAGAATAGGCCCCCCAAAGTCTCATCCTCTCCTGTGCTGTGAAAAGCTTTTGGCTGTGTGTGTTTCTGGCACACAAAAGAGATTCTTTCTCAATGTTATTTCCTTTAGTCTCTAAAAACTGCCAGCCATCTGCAATGGAAGCTGCTGGGGACTGTTTGCTCTGCCATGATCTCAACCTCAACTAGTGAAGGAGCAATTCAAGAAATAAAGACTGAGGTCTTTGTTCTTGCTCTGGTCCCGCAATAGTGAGTGAGGTATCTGCTCATATGTGGAGGTTGCTGAAAGCTCCCTGTCTATGTGGAGACCCTCAGGGCAGCATCCAGGGGTTGTGGTGATTTTGGCACAACTGGATCCCATGGGAGGCCAAGGAGAGGCAGAGCTGCCTCCTGCCAGCTGAGAGCTGTGCAAGGAACAGAGGTATCTGGTGAACACTGTGGGTGACAGATACCCTTCCTTTGCGCTGGGGACTTTGTGCTCTTTGCTTCATCTCCATTTTGCTTCAGATTTTTTAGGTTTCTGGGTCAAAATGACCCCCAGTTTGGAGGACTCTGATGGATTTTAGAAGCTGGACTCATGTCTCAGCTCTAAAGCAGCTGTGTATGTATCTCCCCAGGGAATGGCCTGACCCCAAAGGTGGTCTCTGAGAATCGTTCAAGGAGAACACAGCTGGAGCTCCAGAAAAATGTTATAAGCACTTACAAGAGAGCTTGTAAGTGAACTTGACTGAGGATAAACCCCTACAGCTGCCTTTTAGACTTGATTTTATCTCATTTTGTCCTTTCATCCTGCCTTTCATACACATTGCCATGAGGGAATAGTTACCTCCTATTAATATCTCAACACCTTCATGCAAAGTCTGAACAGCAGAGCTGGCTCCAGCTGAGCATCTGACCATGATCCAGGAGGTTGCTTTGATCATGATGGTGGGAAGCAGGGAGACAGCAGGCTTTTTTCTTCCCCCAGCTGCAAGGAAGCCATGGTGCCATTCACATCACCTGCTCCCCTGCAGCTGGAAACCCTGGAGCAGCTCACACCTTTGTCTACCTGTGAAGCTCTTTAAAAGGCAGTGAATTAGCTCTGTGCAAAGATGCCAGAGACAGCTTAGAATTGCATGAAATCTCATCAGGCTTCCTTTATATGTGTATGTCCAAAACCCTCAGATGAGGGATGAGGCCCTGAGAAGGCAGGGATCACCGAAACACCTGGGCTGGCCTGCTGCCAGCCAGTAAGGCAGCCCTCAGTGTAATGTTGGGGAGAGATGAGATGTCTTCTCTCCCCTTCTTGCTAGAGTGGTACTTCTTGCTCTACTTGGTGCTTTTAAAAAGTTTTGATTTGTTCAGTACAGTGTAAGCACTTTTGCTTTGGCAGTGAGGGAGCAGCTGCTTTCAGGAGCTTGCACATCCTCCACCAAATCTTGAGCTTCAAAGGTTCTATTATTTATAAATATAACTATTATTATATTTTTATATAATACATTGTTTTATAATGTACACATTATTAAAGAGGCTATGACTGTATCAGCAACCACTTCTTAGCAGATCATGTTACACTTCAGGTACCACCATACAGCACACAGGTAATCTGAAGAGTGCCTTGCTTACACATCAGAGCTTTAATAGCCATAACAAGGCAATTAGTACATCATTCCACTTGAACTTTAATGTAGTAATTGGTGTAAGTAATCCCCCTCTGATGAGACACACAGACTGTGCTGTGAACAAGTGTCAGGGCAGCCCTGTATACGAAAGGGAAAATAAAAGCCACAGCTGCTGATTTATGACCAAGGGGGTGGATTTTGGGTTGCTGTTCCCCAGAGATAGATGTGGTGTGGATGCTGGACGTGGCCCAGCAGCAATGTGAGGATTCCCACTGGATGTGACATCCTGACCTGCTGTGTCTGAGTGACTCTGGAGGAGTGGGATATACTGCACTGTGCCTCAGGGGAGGGGACAGATTTATCCCCAGGTGTGGTACTGAGAGATGCAGAAGACACTCTTCTTTGATCCTTCCTGCCCAGACAGAGATTGGCTTTGAAAAAGTGACATTCAGATAACAGAGATACTTTCTGGTATCAGAGCCTTGGGAGTGGCCAGCAGAGCTGGGAGCAGAATAACAATTGCCTCTTTCTCAGCACAGAGTGCCTGACCCCAAACACTTCTGAATTTCCAAATGTGTTTCTGATTCTCTCTTGCAGTGAGGTCAGTGGGGAACTGTAGGCTGTAATGTAACTTTGTGATTTGAGGTACAGCATCTAAATTGTTCTCTAATGTATCAGGGAAAAGCATTTGTTTTCTGTGATGGATCAAGTGGATGCCAACAGACTGCTCCTTCTGTGCCCAGGAGCTGAGCCCAGCTGCCCATGCATGGTCCTGGTTTTCTGGAAAAAAACACTGCTCGTGTCAGGGAAGCTCTTCCAGGCTGCCCTAATGATGTTCACATGAAAAGCAAAGGAAGGGGGAGGGAGGAAACATCTTAACCTATGTCTTGTATGATCTCTCCTGTGATCACATCCTGTCTGATCCTCCCTTCTGGGTCTCTGAAGCGTAGGTGGTTGGTGTATGTTTGCTAGCAGCTATGTGCTCAGCTCTGTGCAACACACGGCTACAAAAGGCTGCTTACCATGGGAGTTTGTGATCTAGAGAAACAGGAAATTACATTTTGGGAAGTACTACAGAAGATGAGTTTTCCTTGACTCCATGGTTTTGAACAGAATAATTTGCAGTATGATCCAGGACTAGATGAATAATTAATGATTTTACCTGTTTTCTGCAGATTTTTGTGGTGTGGACATCACAAAATTGTTTCCAACTGAGGAAGACAAGGAATATGTTTCCCAAACATCTGTGGTAATACTTATATGCTGATTTTGACAGCAATTAGAGAAAACTTTCCATAGCATTGTTATTTGACATGTGCATCATGACAGAAAGCCGAGTCCCCAGTGCTGGGCATTGAGGCTGTAGCATGAGGGGTGACTCTTCTGGAGCCCCTGCTATGTGGGGACAGTTGTTCAGGCCCCAGTGCAGGGGAAGGTGTTGATATTTGGGTGACAGGAGCTGGGGAGTCTCAGGACATCACTTCCAAGTCCATCCTTGCCCCTCATGAGCAGGTTCTCTGCTGTACCAACACTGAGAACAGCAAAATTCCTCATCTAGCATGGGCAGGCACAGAAGGAGAAAGTGCTTGCATTTCACTAAGGCCCTGGCAGAATGCAGCATTGCTGTGTCCTGGGGCAGTGCTTTAGACCATTACATCCTTCCCTCCTTGCCAGAGTGGCCAATGCTGTGCTTGGCCATGCCACCACTGCCCATGGCCCCACACTGGCAGATGGATGCCCTGGCTGTGCTCCTGCCATGTGCCTTGCAAAAAAACCAGGGATTAATTTAAATATTTCCCATCTCAGCATAGCAGGACCCACTGTGCTTGGCAGTGGGTCTGTGGGTGGACATCAGGTGCAACAGTGAGTGGGGGAATGGGAAGAGAGATATGTTGGGAGCTTCAGGCACTGTTCTCCTTCCACCTAAATTCCTTTGGCAGCTGGATCTCCCGCCGCTCCTGTTCATAAAAAGCAAATGACTTCTCAGATTTATTAGTTACCTCCAGGTGCAATTTATCAATCCCAGGCTGGGTCCTGCCCAGGCAGCTGGAGAGAAGCTTGTGTCTTTGATTAATGTGCGATCCCCCACAATGGTGGCAGATTTCTTACCGGGGTTTAATTCTAACAGATTCTTAAAAATAACAAGAAGCATATTCAGCGAGCTGTTTAAGAGGATACAGAGCTGAAGCACAGTTCATTCTTTAAAGCTTTGAAGTATTTACAGACAGGGCTGAGGGAACCTTTGTGAAAGCTGGGAGGGTAAAGGAGGAACTTGTTGGATGAATTGGAAAGGGTGGAAAAAGGGAGCAATAGGTCATAATGGGAACAGGAGACTGAGGGCTCTCGAGATAGAAGTGAAACAATGAGAGTGAGATCTCAATGAGAATAAACAAAAGAAATTAAGGTTTGGGCTCTTGCAAACAGAAGGGATTCCTCTAAGCAATACAGTTTTTGTGTCTGAAATTGTTATGAAAGGGCTGAGGGACATTCAGTGAAAAATAATCAGAAAAACTAGGAAAATGGGAGGAAAATGAGAACCCTGTAAATGCTGGGAATGGAAAACCTCAAGCTCTGCTGCAGCCATTCTAATGTATCAAGCGGATGACTTTTCCCAGCTTTATTTTCTTCACCTTTTAGCCACAACTCAAAACGAAAACATTACATACAGACCTGCCTTTTGGTCACTGAGCCAAGAGGCGCTCTTGATCCTTTGACCCTTTTTTCACAGATAGAAATATATTAACTTTTCCCTCCTTTTCAATGATGCCAAAGCTATTTTCTCACAGTTCGGTGTCTGTGCTGGAACGCAAGACAGGCCCACACTAAGGCAAAGGCAGGGCAGTTTGCAGTTTTCCAGTGGGATGAGGATGGCTTGCAAAAACTCCACCAGCATCATCTTGTCCCCTGTGTGCCTGAACTGGCTGCTGACAGCCCTCCTAGGTGCAGTGGTTTAGATTTCAGTGTGACAAAGTGTTTTCACACCCTTGGTAAGGAGGAACATCGTAACCCAGTTAAAGGGCAGGATGCTCCAAGCTTTCAATGCATATTTATACTGTCTATTTTAGGTGTCTACTTCCAGATCTTTCTATATGGTCAGTGCAAAAAAAAGATTCACATCTCTGGAAGGTGACTCACAATACCTAAAATAGACTCCTGCTCTCAGACATCCTCTCTCCGCACTAATTATAGAAGGAGGCTGGAGATGTTTAGCTCCCAGTTTCAGCACGTGAAGGTTGATGTGTGCAGGAGAGAGCAATAATACCCACTTTGTTTTCCCTGGTGCTGGCAGTCAGAAGGCTGGAGTGAGTGTGTGCAGGTTATTTGCAGCCCAGTTCCCCGGTCTACAGCTTCCCTGCCCTGTTTCCTTATTCTCCAGGGAAGGGCGTTGAAGTCCATGCAGGTACTCACAGGCTTGTTCAGGCTGATGATCTGCTCTGCTGCTGGTAATGCCATACCCACAGTGCACAGTAGTGCAGTGCCCCTGGCAGTGGTAAGAGTGTGGTCACAGTGCCCACCCAGGTCACACTGGCACTGCTGCAGGATGCTGTTGGAAGTGTGCCAAGATGCCTGGCTTCATGTTTCTCCCTCAGAAAGACTTCTGGAGGGGAAACCCCCTGTGGTCTCACAGCACTCTCTTCGCAGCTGTGTAGAGCAAAGTTGGCTTTGAGAGGGGTGCATAGCAACATTAACATGTGGGAGTTAACCTGAGACTTGTGGCTGCCATTCACTTGCTTTCCTGCTCATGGAAAAAGAACAGAATGGTGTGGCTTTAGGCAAGGGCACAGGAGCATGGAGTGGATTTGCTCCATCCTGTTCATCCTCCAGAGAAGGGATGCCACTGCTTAGAGTGGCACAGCCTGGAGTTTCTCCCTCCCCTCACTCCCACTTTGCATAGCCATCTTTGGAGCCAGGGTTGAAAATTAAGCCAGAGTCAGCCATTTGTAAACCAAGCTGACAGGAAATTGCTGGCTTTGTGCTGAAGAAGTCATTACCTTAAGCTTTATTGCCGTGTGCAGAGTTTACTTGTGACAAAGTAAATGTGCAGAGATGTCTGTAAATAGGGCTGGGATATTGCTGCGTTAACAGCTCCTGGTAAGCCATCAATCAGCAGAACAGTGTGTAAGAAACCATTAAAAGCCACTGTTGTAAATGCAGAGTCTCTCCCACATGCGCCTGCGTGGGAGCTCTGTACCCCACTGGCAGGTTCTTCCATCGCTGCTTCCCTGGCTGAGCAAAGCCCGTTTCTCCTTTGGGTTTTGGAGGATGCTTTGCAGCCCTGATGTGTCATTAGAGATGGTGATGCCATCTGGGGACAGAGGGTATTAGGGAGCGCTGAGCTGAGGGACCCACCTGAAAGAGCTCAACTGGATGAGCATGGTCTTTGGTCCCCCTGACACTGTGGCTGAACAGCATTGCTGCAGAGCTGGTGAGACAGCCTGGTAGTCTTTGGGGTTTTGGTTCTGTCCATTAATGTTACAGCTGTGACAGGTTTGTTCATGTCATACCAGTATAAATCTCATTTAAAATAAATGAAGTAGCAAGGTGCATCACTTGTGCTACTTGAACTGCAGGAGATGATGTTCTGGCAGGGTGGGGAACAGATATATGAAAATAAGTTGATGTCTGATTGGTGTGTGTCTAAATGATCTAGGTGGTGCTTTGAAGGAGCATCTCCTCTCCAGCCGCTGTTCCCCCGCCACTGGTGAGGAGCTTCTGGCAAGCAGGCAGCTCTGACTGTGGAGCAGTTGAGTTCTCTTCCAGTTCACAGAGCCCTGGTAAGCAGGAGATGGGAATTTCTGGCTTATCTGTGTTTTCTCAGGGTGGCCGACAGCCTGCCTCAGTCATCTGAGCACTTCAGGATGTCTGGAACTTTTTGTGTGCTTCTTCCCTTGGAGTCAGCCCCCTACTTCTTGCGTTATGTTGTTTTTTGCCAAAACTGTGGCAGCCCAGTGTAAGCACGTATTTCTGGACTTTTCTGGCTTCTGCCACTTGTGGTAGTGATAAAGTCAGACAGGGAATAAGAACTCATCACTTGGGGGTCACCAGAGGGGCAGCGCAGAGGAATTTTCCAGGCACTGGCTCTGCAGGGCTGGAATGCTGTACTATGGTGAGGGGCAGCTGCTGAGGAAGACAGAGCCCTTTGCTTGCCATTTGTAGCCACTGCTTCCTCTGGGACAGCAGAGCAGTCCAGGGGTTTCTGCAGGTGCTACAGCTTGGTGTGGTTGGGAAGGGAAGAGTTGAGAGGTGATAACAAATCAGAGGATGCTCCAGATTTCCTCCCTCTCAGTCTTCTTCTCACAGCTCCTGCCTCTGCAGTGCCCAGAAGTTGTGAGGTTTTATATGAGCTGAAAAAACAGTATTTCCCCATAATGAAATCCTGATGCTGGCCTGACAGATGTGGTGCCACTTCCACCACCTGAGCCAGAAGGAGAAGACACAGAGCTGTGATTTCTGCTGTCTCCCAGTCTTGGCTTGGAAGTGCCCAGGGCTCTGTTTGGTGCTGTGGAAGGGATCAATTTTTTACTCACTCCTCAGCTGCCCTTTTCCTGCAGGCAAGCCCCTTTGGCATGCAGAGGGAATGGCGTCCAGCCAGCCTGCACAAGGAGTACCCAGCTGTAACACAGTGTTGACTCCCTCCATCCCTGGGCACTGGGAGCAGCACTGCACTTCCAGCCAGGCACTGGGGTCCAGCTGGGAAGTGAGCCATACAGGACTTGGCCCAGAATGTGCAAAGTTCCTGCTGACACAGAGCTTTTCCTTTTCATCCATAGCCATGGCAACTCTATGAGCCTGATTAGCCTGACTCCTGTGGTGCCAACCTGAAAGCTGCATCCCCTTCCAGCTCCTCCTCTCTGCATGACTCCCTGGCCCCTGCCCGAGTCTGTGGTTGTGGTGCCAGCAGCCTTGTGCCCACTCAGCCCTTATCAGAGGGAAGCAAGAGGGCTCCCCAGACCCTCTGTTGACCTGTGAGTTATCTCCTCCAGTCACTGTAAATTGTTTGCAGAGTACACAGGGAGCTTTGAGTGACCCAAAGCAGAGCTGAATTTGGGCATCGGGAACCAGGTGAAAACCCCCCAACTTGCCTTGCTCAGCAGGATATGGGAAGGACAGCCAGAGGCTCCTGGATCCACACCTAGGGCAGGGACATCGACTTGCTGGTGCCAGCAGTGAGGGCTGTGGTGTGCTTCCTGCCCAGGCTCAGCAGGGATGGTGCTTCCCTGGGAAATGCTGCCCAGGCACTGCTCTGAGGGATAAGACTGTAGGAGCTGCTGGGGAACCTTCCCATTGCACATCTAAAGTCAGAAAATGCTTACCTTTCACTTCCAAACCTCAGTTATGGGAGATAAGTATCCTGATTTTACACTTTTGAAACTGCAGTTGCAACATTAAACGGAACTGCTTTTTTAAGTTTGAGATGACTTTGTGTGCTGAAAGTTCAACTGATTGTTACCAAAAGCAGTTGGAGAATAACCCGGGGGTTCTGTGGCCGCTGGATGAAACTGAGCCAGGTTTACTCTGGGGCCACGTGTCTGGGTTGCTGAGGAGATCAGGAAAACTGTCCCCAGGGTTGGGGTCTGGGGGATCTGCAATGGCTCTTTTCCTTGTGGACTCCCTAGTGCTGATTCTCAAGGCTGAGTGCACATTGCAGTCTTTTGTTCAGTTGACGTTACTCATAACATCTCTCTCCTTTACGTGGACATTTATTTTTGCAAACCTTTGAGGAACTGAATTGTCTCTGAGGCTGTTATCTCTCTGTCAAATTTAGCTGAAATTGCTCAATGAGTTCAAAGTTGTTGAGAGAGACACAGTCAGTGTGAATGTATGAGCCATAGGAAATTGGACTGACAGGCTGAAATGAGAAACACTTTAAAACTGTCAAAACAAAGTCTTCTCAGTGGTCTGACTTGACTTTTTGTCCAGATTATTGGTTCTTAGAGCCTCATAAGATCCTGCCAGCTATCCCCAGCCCCAAGGGGTTTCTGAGAGCCCCATGTGGGAAAGCACAGGATCAGCTCTTCTTACAGTAGAAAGGACCCTTGGGATTAGCAATGGATTTGCCACCAGCTTTTCTTGAGGCCTCTCAGGTCTCAGAGAGTGGAAGCCCATGGCCAGATGCCCATCTGTACCACTGCTAACCCAACCCACGAGTAGATTGCATGCCAAACTCATTTCATTTGAGTCTCCTTTTGACAAATGACTTTGATTGAAAAGGGATCTGACACCAGTTAATTAGATGTAGGTGCAGGTTAGGAAAACAGTTGCAATAATAAATCTCCTTTTACTGGTCCCTGCTGCTGCTTCAGTAGTGCTATCACAGCCATTCACAGGATGGTTAATCTTTTAGCTAGTGCTTTAAGCGTTTTGTGCAGGGAGCTACGCACCATCAAAGAGAATGAATGACCCTGTTTCTCTTCCCTATCATGGCTATCAACCAGAGCTGTCTTTGGCAGAGCTTGTAGGTTGATTTCTGGTGGAGCATTAGAGGCAGAATTCATCTGTCCAAACGTAGACATCTAATTGTGAATGTCTACATCTGAGTTACTTGTCTAGACTCTTGTTTATAGGAAAGAAATGGGCACCCCAAGGACATGAGTCATTGTATGCTAGAGTAAATGTCTAAAATAGGTCAGATGAATCATTCTGTAAGTGAGCCTTTTTCTCTCCTGTGACTATAAAGGGAGCCCAGAGTCACCATTTAGGGGGAACAGAGAGATGCCTCTAAAATACAGTGAGATGCAACTTATCTTGGACGTGTTTCTAGATATGCATAGGCAGCTGCTCTCCTGTTTGCACATTTTCCTGACATCCTCTGTCTGCTGCTTCTTGCTCTTCCCACTATAAATTAACTAACAAATAAGATGCCATTTTATTCTTGTGGCTTCTACTGCAGTATGAGTCTCAGGTGCCTGCTCTTCTGTTCTTCTTGGGGCCCTCAGACTGGAGTCACCCTTATCCCAAACCTTTGTCTGGGCCTGGAGCTGTGCTTTATCCTCTCGTGCATCCCTCCAGGAAATGCTGCTGGGGATCTGCTTTCCCTGTAGTCAGGTACATGCCCTGTTTGGTCCTTTCACAGAACCACCTGCGAACATCTCAGATGTCACTGTGTTCTCTAGGCCAACACAACCTGCTTCTGATAAGCAGAGTCCCCCTCCTGGGCTTTGATTATTACCTTTTTCTATCTGTGTTATATCTGCTCTGGGTGGGCACTGGCACCTGACTGAGAGGGACTCACAGCAGCTCAGTGTCTCCCCTGCTCTGATGAACTGCCATAACTGATGGTGTCTGTGCATGATCTCAGCTGGGGGGTCAGAGAGATCAGCTTGAAGCTCCTTCACAGTTTTACTCCCATTTTATTTCTGTTTGCTGAACAAAAAACCAAAAGAAATGTAAAATACTTCTAAATCCTTCCAAATAGGCTTGGAGCTTAGTTCTAGATGCAGCATTCTTTTAACAAAACCAGTACTGTGCTGATAAATGGGATAGTAGGAGGAGGGAAAGAAACTATTCATAACATACAGTGCAGGAGATGAGGGAGGGAAGAAATCTGAAGAGTGCAGATAAGATTTTTCCTGCAGGTGTTTTACTCAAATTTTGGCTTGGAGACAAAGGGAAACCCACAGACCATCCAGATAAGCCCATTAGTCAGGTTAGCTGAGCACTCTTTCCTTACTCAGTGGTGTTATCTAGGCCCTCTGGCCTCAACAAAATCCCAACTTTATTCTTTTCTCAAATACTATTTTATTAAAAAATCCTCTCTGTGTCAGAGGACTTTTAAAAAAATGTATTTTAAAGAATATATTAGAACATGGGAATACTTTAAAATGCTGGCAAGCTGCACCCTTGTGTGAGTAGGACGTGGTGTGCCTGCTGTCTCTTGCCTCAGTACTGTTGAGACTGTCCTTTTCCTTTCTAGTTGGTCAGACCAAGCCCTGGATCCACGCTGGGCTCTGGCCTGGGTGAGACTCAGCCCTTTGCACCTGGAGCTGATGGGGGCTGAGGGATGTGGGGGCGATGTGAGTGGCTCCTGAGGAGAGGAGAAATTGTCTTCTCCCATGGGACCTGGGCAATGAGTAAGGTTGTGAGGCAGCAACTGCTGCCCTCGGCATAGGAAGCAGCTGGGACTGGGAGCTGTTGAGTGAGGTGCAGCAGCCACTCTGGGCAGGTCAGCCGAGTGCTGCAGTGGGGAACCCAGCTGATCTGCCTGCCCGGGAAGTTAAATTATGTATCATGATACATATATTCCTGAGAACTTGGCATCCAGGAACACTTGCTGGAGATGAAAGCTGAAGGGACATGCAAACTGAAACCGCAGTGAGCCTCACTGTGCTCTGAACCATTTCCCACTGGGAAACTCCTCGCCTCAGCAGCAGCCAGCCTGTCTATTTGCTCTGCAAAGCCTCGGCCATTTGAATGTGCCTCTGTGGCAGGAGGTGCTCCAGGAGGCTGCTCCCTTCTCAGCACTCCCTGCTAACAGTAAACAGGGCTGGGATGACTCAGAGGTGTTTTCCCTTCCACCACAGAGGTTCAAGATCAGACCATGTTAGTAGTGAGCGAATGTCCTCAGCATTCCTCTGACGGTGTTTAGTGCTCTGATGAGTTGCCAGTTCCTGTTTGGTTCCCAGTAGGCTGACACCTCAGACACATACTTTGTAGAGAGACCTGTTCTGACACTCTGACCAGAAAGTTTGACATTTGACTGCAGTTGCTGCCCAGCATAAGGTCATACCTCCCACTGGATAATGATGCTTGTCAGGACAGATCTTCTCTGCTCTTACAGAATTCCACACCTCTTTGTCTAACCTAGCTCTTCTGATATCTTAGAGTCCCTCTGTGTTTTCTTCTTATATCCAGAGTTAACCTCACAACTAAAGCTCGGCAAATCTCTTTAAATCCATTTGTTCCTGGAAGCTTTCTCCCTGCAATGATACCTGTGTGTGCACTTTTGTCCTGCAAATACTGAATTAGAGATTTTCACTGACACTAAAAGATGTTGTTACTAAAACTGAAGCAGATGGTAGAATGGGATTGAAGTGATATTATGGAGATTTTCCCAAGGTGTCATGTGATTTCTGTAATTATGAAGCACTCAAGTGGCTCACCTGAGAAGGCTACAAGACCTCTATCTTGGAAAGTTTTTTTTTAAAAAAGTGAAGACTTTGTTACCCAATCTTTCCCTGGGGAAGGAGATAAACTGTGTGGTTTCCTGAGGTCCAGTCCCAGGAAGTCAAACCAAGAGATTCGCTGAAAGTGGTTGTAAGGTTTAGCAGAGGAAATGTTCAAAGAAAAGAACATATCTCAGATTCAGAGATGATTTCTCAGCAGTAGAACAAATTAGAACAAACCCTGCCACATTTGAAATGCCTGAGTAAGAAATGATACCTATTTCTCAGAGGAGGAAATCAGAGTGCAGGCTCCTTGGGGTAGAACATGTGGGAGTTTGCCTTGTATTCTCTCTAACCCACACTGGGGCCAAGTACAAACAACAACTGAAATTTGCTCCCAGCATTTAGATGTTTCTTAAAAACAAAAATGATATTAGATGAGAAGCAGTGGCTAGGATCAATCTGATTAAATGGTTCCCAGTTCTTTCTTTAATATTGTTCTCATGTTGCTCATTTCCTCTGCTGGAGAAGTGAGAAGCACATGCAGCGGAAACTGTGCCAGCCAATAAAAGTGATGTGGTAGAGGGAAAGAGAGGAATGTTACAAACAATCCCTGTTTTGGCTGATAAAGGCATCCTCAGGAAGCCTGCATGCCGTAGGAGTCTGTCATTTTGCTGGGCTGGGGAGAGGAATGGAAGAAAAGTATATTCACAAAATAAGCATTTCCCCTTTTGATACAATTTCCATAGTATTTTAGTACTTATTCTACTTTTGCACAATGTGAGGTAGAGATTTAGGTCTCTTTGTCCAGGTCGCCTGTTGTTTTCACACAGATGCAGGACTTCCAGTCTCCTCTTACTGTGATCTCCAGCTGCAGAAAGCTGTCCTGGAGCGAGGTGGGGGAAGACGAGTTGTGTTACCTTATTTTCCAGGTGGTTGTATTTCGCCAAACCAAGTGTCATGCTATCAGAGGGATGTCCTTTCTGAACTTCTGAGGTTGTTTAATGGGCACAGACCAATGTTGTCAGTGAAGTCACATCCTGCAGTATCACGCTGTGCACCACAGCCATGTGCTGTTGAGCCAAGAAGTCACCAGTGGAGCACTCCAACCAGCCCACTGGTGCCAGGCTGGTCCCAGGTCCTCACTGGATGCCAAGCCCTCAGAGGGCAGGCTGCTGTGTCAGGCTGAGTGGTTTTCACCCACTTCAAACAGCGTAAGTGGCAATGCCGCGTGTAGTGACATGGCATCGGAAATCCCCAACATGCAATTGCGCGAGAAGGTCAGAGCTCAGTCAGAGCAGCACATTAAACATTAAACGCTCCATTTATACGCACTAGTGGCGTCATGCCAAGATGAATCCGAAATGATTAAATCTCCAGCCGTGTCGGTTCCTTTCACAGCAACATAAAACATTTTGCTCCGCTAGTCAATGCGATGATGTTGTGCCGAGGACAGCAGACTCGGGCTCTGAGCTGTGCTCATCTCAGAGATTTGGCATTAAAATGCATCTCTTGCTGAGACACTCGGCTGGCCTTCCCGGAGGTACAAGCTGCCACTTGGTGAAGATGCACAGCAGTCTCCAGTGGCCAGATGACTCACCTCAGCCTCTCTTGCCACCCGAGCGAGACAAAGGCAATTGGAAGGCAGAAAAGAAAATAACAAACTGTTGACCACATCATAAATCCAAAGACGTGGCAACAACAGGGCTAAGCTCATTCATGCAGGAAATACTGCAAAGGAAACCACAGTGTTCAGCTACAGTGTCTGCCGAGAAGGAAATCTCTTTTGGTAGCTTGCACCTGCTAGATATAAAAAAAGAAAGGGACTGAAGTTCTTAATTTTGCTGGAATCTATTTTTTTCCTCAAAAGGCAGCATATTTATAACTCTGGTAAAACTGTGAAACTGGTAAATAAAAAGAATCCTACAAGAAGAAGAAATTGATTTCTGGATCTGATCAGAGCAATCTCTTAATCTTTGATCCTCTTCTATAGAATTGCTGCCTGGACACCTCCTGGATGGGCCCAATACCTAATACTTTTTTCAGTCCATACTCCAGAGAAAACTATTAGGAAAAGGAAAGAATCTTAACTTCTCTTTCTTTGATAAAAAAAAAGGAAATTGGAAAAGAGCTATTCAGATCAATTGCTCTCTTATATTTTTTGGCTCCTCAGGTGGCAGGATCATGTGAAGGCTGTCTTGTAACCCCTTAAGCAAGCATTTCAAACCAGCAGTCATAGAGAGGATTCAGGTGGGTCCAGATGCACAGAGATCTGAGCAGCTGACCTTCATGCAGCACATAGAGCTCTTTTTACAAATCAGTCCACTTGCTTTGTGATGTGAACATGTAGCAGAGGGAATCCTGCTTCATCTATAACTCAAAGGCCTTGGGGCTTTAAGTAGCAGCAGAAATAAATTCTACAAAAGGCTCTGGAATTGCCTGTCGATTCTCTTGTAATGGCACCCTGACTCAGACACAGGCTCTGAAGAGGACTTGCTCCATCTTCAGCTGAGGTTCCCAAAGAAGACTGAGGAGCTTTAAGCTTAAAGAAAAGAAACCCCAAGAAAACAATTGGACCTGGTTTTATTACAATAAAACCAGAGACATTAAACTTTCAAAATGGAATAAATGGAAAGCAGCTGCTTCTGCCTTCCCTGCCCACAGGTGAGTCTTTGCTTCCAGAACTGGTTTTAACTCAATGACCATCTGAGCTGCAGAAGGTGCCAGGGAGCTTCCATGCGTGGCAGGTATGGGCCAGCTGTCTGTTCTTGGCAGCCTCTGGGGGCTCTGGTATCCCACAGAATTCTTCCTGGGGCGTCAGAGCCTGTCACCCTCCTGGATGCTCAGCTGGCCTCTTTGCAAAGTGGAAAAATACCATCAGCAATAAGGAAGCCAAGTGCCTTATACCAACCCCCACACTGCTGCATTGGAGAGGTCCTGAGAGGAAATGTGTACCATGATGGCACACTTAGGAGTACGGTATCTAGAAATGTGGCAGAAAAACTCCTCTTCAGACTGGCATGTGATCAAGAGATAGTCAGGCAAGCACTAAAAGAAGGGACATGAACATCCAGGTTTAATTTCTGTGACTGGAGGTGAGTCAGCCTGGTGTAATGCTCATGTCTCTGCCTCAACACTAGAGAGGCAATGCTCTCTCACCTCTCTCCTGGCACCGAGGTCTCATACGTGCCTCCAGCAGTGCCTCTGTGTTTCAGATTCCTATTTGTTACTAAGGCTAGAAGCTTTGAAAGGTCCTGTCTGACTTAATCCCTATTGATCACAAAGCCTTGATGTGAAGGAATTTTAAATTTCCAGCTGCTGACTGTTTAACAACTTCTGACTTCAAAAGATCCAGGAGCCTTCTCCTTTTAAATACACTTTGCACTTAGGGAAAATCCAGTCAGTCCCTCATTAATGTGCACTTCTCCCATAATTATACAAGTGTTTGTAGTGCAAACGCTTGGTTCTCGTGCCATGTGCACATTCTTCTTTCAGGAAATCAATAGGCAATAAGCAACATCCATTTCTGATCTTTATAGAAGTCATTTGCTGCAAGGGCAAATTTTGCTCAGTTTGACAATGTAGATGTAAAATAGATGATCCTTAACAACACACAAGTCTCCTCAGCTGACAGCCCATTGTCCACAAATGAACCAGGGTGTATTTTCCAGTAACAAGTATATAAAACCCCAGAACAGGTTTTTTTCTCCCTCTGATGGTCTTGTGCTGTCTATGGCAGGGAGATGTTCTTCAGTGTTCTGCACCATTCCGGTACCCAGCCCTGCAAACAAGGGGCTCCTGGAGTGATGTTGTGGGTCTGATCTCAGCTGGGCTGCAGCAGGTTGACCTCTGCCAGGTTTCTGTTCTTGGGATTCTTGTGTGCAGAGCTCTTGTTCTGGAGCTTGGATAGCACTGCTGCTCCAGGCCACCTGTGTGGCACCAGCACCTCCTCCCTCCTGCTAGGAATGTAGAGCACTGCCTGATGGCTGGTCCCCAGGCAAGCTGAGAGCTGCCAGTGGGGCCTCTCAAGCACAGAGGGTGACAGTCTGAGTTACAGCCCTGAGTCAGGGAGCATGAAGGAAGCTGGAAATGATTACGGAGCATACGGGGGAGCTTGAGCAGTGGAGAGACTGCAGAAACCATCCTAATCCCTGGGGAACTCAAACGGTATAATTTACACAGGTTTATGCCTGAACTTACCTTTGCAGTCGTGCTCTTGGAAAAGAATTTACTTAAAAGGGAGGGGATACATAAATCTCTGGAGCTGAAAGAGCAGCTGAGCAGAGCCAGGTTTATAGGCGGAGATGTGCATGCCTTCAGATTCACACAGCCTTCCTGGATGTCTGTGGCTGGGATGGAGGCAGTGAAGGGCAGGCAAATCTGGCAGCTCTGTCCTGAGTACAGCGTCAGGAGTGGGTGTGCCTACAGGGACCACAGGGCATGCAGCAAGGTGGTACTTTGTGAGGCTCAATGGAAATTGATGTGAGCAGGTGGTGTATCCTCCATAAGACAGAGCTATTCTGGATGCAAATGCTTGGGGGAGCTTTGTAAAGGTTCTTGTATAAAACTGAGACTTGGTACTTCTGAGGGTTTGGGGTTTTTTTCTAGTTTTATGAAAAGAAAAAAAGGAAAAATGCTGCCCTCCCCATGGCTCCCCTTCCCAGATGACCAGGGCAGCTGAAGAAAGTGAACTAAAAATACATGCAAAGTGTACGGTGCATCTTCCAGCTACTGAAACTGGTGGAGCAGGAGTCCCAGACACAACAGCTTTCTTCACTAGCCAGTTCTGACTCACTCTCATTCTAGAGAAGCCATGACACATAGTGAAACCCCACACTCTCAAACTGTTTACAAAATGTACAGGAAGGCACTTGTCCAACTAACTTAAAACTGTCTTTTGGTACTGAGACACACTCAGCTGTGCAGCCCAAGACAGAAAGCCAAACTTGGTGGGGGCAGTGAACTGGGGAGCTGCATCAAGCTACCCAGAGCTGCATGCAACCCTGGCACCACCACTGCCCATGAGAGGGATCTCCAGCAACCCCAAATCACTGTCTCCCTTGAAGGTGTCAGTCAGAACTGGCACTGAGCTGATACTCAGTCTTTCTCCTCTGATTATAGTATTTTCAAACATATGTGACCAAAAGGCAGTGTGACACAATCCAGAGGGTCTTCACCTCAGCCAAATGCTGTGGTTCAGGATGAAATGGTTGCAGCACTTGGTTTTGGACACACAGGAGAAGAGGTTTCTCTGCAGTATATTGCAGCGATAGAAACCTTTTGGAGGTACTGATGCTGGATTGTGTATCCTCAGAGTACAGGAGACTGGGAGCTCCAGTGACAGTATCTGCAGGGACCAGTCTGTTTGTGTGCACAGCTCCTGCACTGCTGCTGAGCTGCTCTGCCCTCAAGGTCAAGTGTTCTTCCATCATGCAGCATTTTAATGGCCTCTGGATATCTTTCTAAACCTGAGCTTGTGTCTTGATGAAACTTTTGACAGGCAGTGAATAACAGGGACATTATTAATTCATGTCAGATGGGACTGAAGTGTTTCTTGTTTATCCTGCCAAAACCATAAATGAAAAAATGGACTTTCTCTTTGACCTTGGTTTTGGTTTGTGCTGTGGATCCCCAAAGAAGAAAATATCTCTGTAGTAAGTATCTTATTAACAGAAAGCATCTGCAGAAGGAAGAACAATGTGTTCTGGCCCAAACTTGCAGCTGTGGCCACCAGCTGTGACAGCCCTGTTATTCCAGATCTGTGTTTACTACATTATTTTATAGGTAGCTCTAAAGAAGAGAGAGAAGGGCCCAAGGGAGTCTGGCTTAGAAACAATCTGCTGTGATCTACAGAAAGTCTTTTGGGTCTCTGAAGCATTCCAGCAGCCCAGGGGATAACCTGGTGCTTGGCTCCAGGGCCCTCGCAGGCAAGCCAGGGAATGTGAGAAGATCTGGGGATCTGGTCAGTGGAGATGCCTTTAGTAGCAGGAATGAAGTGTTTGCTTTCCAATCACATAAATTATATAAAGCCTTTAGCCAGACTCTAGACATCCCACTGGAGATCATTACTGCTCTCTTTCTATAACTTTTGGTCTTTCTTACTGATTTTGGTTTTAGATATTGGGAAGCATTCAGATGTTTTTGGCACGGATCTTGTATGGCCGTTTCCCAAATAACTGTCCACTCCTCAGGCTGTCTTTGACTGCTGGGGGCTTGTGCTTTAGATATTTCTTTCCACTACTGTCCTCTGAAGACTGCATAGAACATTTGGCACCTACTGCATATGGTAAGATCTTACTGTCTGCTGATGATTTGCCTCACCTATCCCTCTGCTTTGTTCACATGCTGTTGACTCTCCTCTTGGGAGCCAATTCAAAGCAGGTATCAAAAAGTTCTGCTCTACTGGGATCTCTATGTCAGTGGCCTGGCAGCTTGTGCTGAAAGGGAATGGTTGCCTGCACCCTTTGGACTACAGCTGCTCTTTACAGTTTGGGTGTTGTTTTTGTGAGCGGGTCCTTGAATGTTCTTAGAATAAAACATAATATAATATAAAAAAGTGAAAACACATTTACTTCACCTCCACGCACATAAAACCTGTTGTGTATAGCTTTCTCTTACATAACCCATCTGACTCCAAGAACAAATGTCCCTAATTTCTTCTGGATGATAGGCTTTGTAGAGATTTAAAGGGCAATTTCTCTCTCTTTTTCTTAGCTCTCACAAAGTATTACAATAAGGAACTGCAGTGACAGACAATACTTAACAGCATGGTTTAGAAGTGATTCATCTGTGAAACACGGTGTAGCATATTTTATTGTATTTTAGCTAGTAAAAGCTGTGCCTTCTAGCCCAGCTCTGTCATGCTGCATGGTAAATTACACTTATAGGAATCCCAGCCACATAGCTGAAAATAAGTACCCTCTATATAAGAGTTAATGCGGTAGATTTGTACTTAGACATGTATTTGTAAAATATTTAAGCTGCATGAAAAGGGCGTCTGTAGGCAGATATGATTACAGGATCACAGCAGTGCAGCACAGTGCTGTCATATTTTAAGGTTAAGGAGCAATCGTTAGGCTTTGGTGGCTGACACTGCACAGATGGAGGAAGGGAGCCCTTTCAAAAGGCTAAGTGGGGCAGGAGAGAACAAGGAACACCCTGAGTCTGGCATCTGCTGCCCCAGCTGCAAGGTGGCCCCAGCTTGAAGGACAGTGTTTTTCTGGGATCCTCTTACATTGTTGTCTTATGGCAGGAGAAGAGAGCTCTACAAAATGCCTTCTTGTGGCACATGCTTTATGCCTGCTGCTATCCCAGCAGAAAAGCACAGCTGATCAGGAGATGCTCTTCTCGACTTTATAGCATTAACTTGTCATTCCAAGGCTGTGAGTGCTTTCCAAATGCACACAGCAGTTTAGCAAGCTCTTCAACCCACCTGGGCAGTGCCTTGTAGCCTTTTGGCACAAAGCAGTTCAGTCTATAGTGCAACAGCTTACAGGAAAGCAGAAAACCAGGGTATTGGTCCTTATTGCACAGAGGCTGACTTAGTCCTACAGAGAAAAACACACACCTCTGTACCATGACTGCAAAGCCAAACATGTATATTCTACAGTCTTCAGTCTTACTTATCTATTCTCATAGTGCTAGTAGTTTTCCAGCCAAAAGGAACACGTTCAGGAACTACAATATGAGGTAAAATATTGGAAATTTTTGATTTCTGATGCCTATTCCTAAATCATACCCAGTCTAAATTAGCTCCAATTCACTGAAGTGTTTTAGCAGCCTTCCATTGACTTCCCTAAGATCTAAGCAGATGTTTAAACTTAAGTGCATGCTTGAGTTTTGCTGAATCATACAGCAAATAAAATATGCAGAGCTGGTCTTTAATGTAACATACTGATTCATGTGAAAACTACACATTTCCCGCAAAGCCTACTTTGAGTTAATTAATGAGCATTAAGGACTCACATTTTTCTAACGAAGAAGGGCCCCAAGGGATCACAGCAATTTGTGTTCATACCCTGAATGATACCAGTGCAATCTTCCCATGAAGACAAAGCCCCAAGCACTCCCTCTCTGATAACCAAGCACTTACATTTGATGGATGGGTTTTAGCTGCCTCTGACACCCCATGGGTCAGGTGGGAGGACCTGGCCTCTGACCCGTCCCTTTCATCTCCTCTGGCTGGAAGTGTGCCGGCTGCATTGCTGATTTTGGGGGAGATGAGGGCAATCTGCACCCTGGGAAAGCAGGGAGGGGAGGGGAAAGAAGGGGCTGCCTTCTTGAACCCAAGTTCCCTGCATTTTCGTCAATGGCACCAACTCCCCTTGCTGTTGTTACAGCCTTCTCCACAAGCTCGACAAAAAGGGCCCATGATCCATGTCCACAGAACAAGCTGACCACAGGAAACCCTGGCTATTAATTTATTTTGGTAGCTCATCCAAATGAATCAGAGCAGTTGGGTGTGACAGAGGGAGGCAGACTGAGTGCCACTGGAGTCAGGGACTGCCAGCTCTATGGCAGAGCATCCCAGGGCCTTGTTAAACTGGGACAAGTGTAGCCCCTGCCACAGGAATGATGGGGGCCCTCCTTCAGGACATAAAGGCACAAATTCCCAAAGTGCCAGGAACAGGGCTGGAACTGAGTGTTGCAATGCAATTTTCTTGATTACCACTTCAGTGTCCCAGCGTTGTTCATTTGGCAGCCAAGGTTTTACAGAAATGAACCTTGGCAGCTGTGAGCTGTGCAGCTCAGTGCTTTCAAGGAAGTCAGACAGAGCACCAGGCTGGTGAGACTGCCTCCATCAGCAGGTCCAATCCCGTGTGGCCCTGGCAGCCATCCCATCAAGCTCCATCTTAAAACCACATAGGTTGGCTGCGGGTTTTTTTGTCCTTGATTTTTACCCTCCACTGCTGCTCTCACAGGCCTATTCCAGAAGCTTACTCTGCTGGTGAGAAACTGTTTAATTTCCACTCAGACTTATGTCAACATTGCCTGGTAGCTATTTCCCTTCTTTATGTTTATCCTCCTAGAAATCATTGCTCAGCCCCATTCCCATCGCTGTGTGGTCCTCCTTCAGCTGGAAAAGCAGGGGAAAAGGAGGAGATTGTTATGGGAAACCCCAGAGCAATAAAATCAGTGGGGTGGTAAGATGTTTAGGAGGAGTGAGCCCAGCAAGGACACACGCTTGGGATGCTGGTGGCAGGGAGGGCTGCGGGAGAGAGTCGTCTGGGGGAAAGGAATTGTCTGTCTTCACTGGGTGAGGCCAACTTATGCTTGGCCTCCGACCAGCTGCTTCTGCAGAGGAGCTAAGGATGCTCCACATCTGCAGTTATGAAAAAAATGACAAGGTTGGTCAAAAGGAGAATTATTAAGGTATTTCATGAGGATTGTCAAGCACTTGAGCTGGACTTAAAACATAGAAATATGTTCACCAGTAGTCAACTATTTGGCTTGAGGAATGGCACATTTCACCCTTTTTGTCCTCATCTGTGAAAAACAGGGTAATATTTACCAGACACCTCTCCCCAGGGTATTGGGGAGGGTCAACGTCTGTAAAGGGTGTGGGCCATTTAAAGTAATAAAGAAATGCAAAGTATCATTATTATTAAGCTTCCTGTGCCTCGGTTCCCCATTTGTAAACTCTCACCTAGTACATTTTGATTGCCATTTTCCTCATGGAGCTCTACCCAAAGAGGTCTCAGCTGGAGATGAGTTTTCCAGCTGCTGCCATTTGTAAGCATTGCCCACTTTCCAAAGACCCTGGGAAGTCCTGAGAAGCCAAAGTGTTGATGTTTTGGAAGGTCTAATCCTATTTATTAAACAGATTATTATTAATGTTGTGTGTTCACATCATCACTGCTGATGAAAACAAAGTTACTGACCCACTGGGTGCAGACAGGTCAGTGTGTATGTACCCTTCGGTGGTGACCAGAAGGAGGTGTCCTCTGGTGTCTTTTCTGGTCATGGGACTTCCCTGTCACATGCCTTGAGAAGTCCAACTCTTCTTTTTTTTTTTTCTTTTCCTTTTTTTTTGAGATTTATCCTGTTTGGTGTCCAGTTTATGGCCTTTGCCCATTTACTTTAAGCCTGTTCAGGGTGTAACTGCTGACAACTGAGGTGAGTTTCACAACAGAGCTGCAAGTGGTTTTGTAAACGGTTGTCGGCAACAGTTGTAATTAAAGAGTGGAGATGCAAGCGCAAACCACAACAGCTGCCTGTAGGAGTTATGCTACTGTATCAGCTTTAGTGAGGAGGAGCCCTAAGGGCTGTATCAGTGCTTACAAGAGCTGGTTGCTGGTTTCACTTCCTCCCTCCCCTCTCCTGAAAAGGACAAACCAGAAAATTATCTAGGAAAACTTTTCCTTGGCGGAAGCCAAGGAGCTGGTACTGTGAGAAACGCTGTGTGCCTGTTTGAAAGTGCCTCGTAGGGCAATTGTGCAACAGAGGTGGGCAAAGCTTATTCATCCCTCTTCCACAAAAGGATTTCCAGGGCAAGAACATGGACACTGAGCTTTGACCATCCCATGGGGGTGGGAAGGGGAACAAGCTGAAGGAGAGCAAGCCATGGGAGGAGATTGCTAGGGATGGATCTGCTGGCCTCCAAATCCCAGAGAGGGGGTTGTAGCAGAGATTACCTGCACTAGGAACTAATTGCAGATTAGTTTATTTTCTATTAAAATAACCCAAGCCCATCAGTTTGTTCTGCCTGATGTGGATCATTTGATGATTTAGTGCATGCTATTAAACACCTTCTGGAAGTGAGTCTGGTGAAATTTGCCTGCAGCAAGAATGAAGCAGATCCCAAACAGCTGTTGAATCTCTACCTTCTCCTAAGGAGGGCCCACACCCTTTGCCTGTCAGATGGAAGTAGTGGTCTTGCACCTGTATGGTCTTGAGTCATCACATTTCCATCTAAAAGGAAGATCTCATGCAGGTGGGGCTCCTCTTGTGCTCTAGTTTTGTGCTCTGGTCCTGGGTGATGTTTTCTTGCTAAGAGTGGACTCACAGGGCCATGTCTACAAGCACGTGACTCCAGTGTGGCTGGGAATGCAGCCAAGGGGCTGGAGGACACCAAAGGAGTCTGAACTATGTGATAAGAACGGGAAGAATAACAACAGGATTTCTTGGACTACCTGGGCTCCAGGAACTGTGAATACTACTGTGCTGGGAGAAGACTTTGCTATTTGCTATTCTCTCATGAGTCCTAGTTTTCCTCAGACCACAATACATCCATACTTTGAACCAGATCAAAATGGGAAGCTGATTTTGAGGCTTCACGGGGATTTATTTTTTATTCTGCTTTTGCTGAATTCTAGTACTTGTCTTCTCTTTATTTTCCAGCTGCTTTCTTTATGTGGGTCACGAAAAATTACTTGGAATGTTAAAGGTGTGCCTTGTAGTGGGTCTAATTTCATCCATCTCTGCTCTGACATCCCATCCTTCAGGACAGCAGAGTTGAACCTCTTCTTTCAGCAGCACAAAATTTACGTAACCACCTCGCAACCACTGTGTTTGAAGGATAAGAGATGCAAGACAAAGGGAGCAGATACAAACTCATGTAAAGAAAGAGAAATGATGCCACAGATTTGTAGCTAGATGCTGATTTGCATGTCTGCTTTGTGCTGCTGTAAGGAGGTGCAACTTTACCTTTGCACACATCTTAAAAATGCAGCATTATTGACTTTGCAGTTGGTTCAAAGGTGGGAAAAATTTTGTGTGGGTTTCAAGTCTGTATGCTTAAGTGCCTCATATGAAGCCTGACTGCTCTCTTAAAGTAAAACAAGCCCTGTATCTGGTGAGCCATGTGTACTTCAGTTCTTTCTGATACCTCCTCACTGTTTTAATCTAGCCAAGTTGTTTTTCTTGACCTTGGTTTGTTTGTCAAGTGAAGCATCATACTTTGCCTGGAGTCAGGATGAAACTCTTGAAACCAAATAGTTTACATGCTGCTTGTTCTGCAAGCTCAATTTACTTGGGATTTGTTATTCTGAAGTAATATTTTTCTTTCCTATTTATTTTTTTCTGACAGATCTTCTGTTTCCCCCATGCCCTGTCCCATTAAACCATATATGCACAAAGTAAGCAGTTTGGGTTTGCCCTTGTGACTTTGCTGGAACCAGCTG
This sequence comes from Sakesphorus luctuosus, assembly GCA_013396695.1. Classification (NCBI taxonomy): domain Eukaryota; kingdom Metazoa; phylum Chordata; class Aves; order Passeriformes; family Thamnophilidae; genus Sakesphorus; species Sakesphorus luctuosus. Next base: position 1,753,449 of record VWZD01006204.1, read on the forward strand.
CTTATTCCAATCATGATTCTGCCAGCAAGTGCTTCAGCAGAAGAAATTATAAGCTACTCACTGCAGCCACTGCATTTCAGTGCAGAGTTAGAAGTGAAATCACATCTGCATTTGAGGTTAATGGTTGGATATATGAACGCTGAAAGCTCGCTAAGTCTCATCTTGTGAAATGCTGCAGTGTCCAGAGCAAGGCATAAGCTCTGCAGTGGTGTGTCTTTCCACAGAGGCTGATAAGAGTGGTGTCTTCACTGACAAAAACACAAGATGCATCCAACCAGGTAAGAAAAGCAAATTTTGAAATCCAACCAACTCATGGCTGAGGCTGTCCCTCTTTCTTTCACAGGCTCACAGAAACATTTATTTCTTAATTTGCAGGAGTGTTTGAAGCATTCTCTGAACAATAGTTTCCCTTCATTTTCACAAGACTAGAAACAACTGGAACACAAGCCTTCCTTCACAATGTTTGGTTTTGGGGTATTTTTTTCCAGACTGTCATATCCAAATGTCTCTTCAATCTATTATATCTTAATACTTAAGCAAAGGATTACTCATGGGACTTTTTTTTTTTTGTCTTGAAGGCAGTCCCTGTTACCTCACAGCATGGAAACCAAGTGGGAAAGTAATCTATGCAAATTACATGTGCTTTTCTGGTTGAATCACGTTCCCTCCACTCATGGTAATGAGTCACTTGGCATAAAGTAGACTGTTACTATGAATGGAGAGAGCACATCAGGGCTCTACTTCTCAAGAATTATTTCCACTTGCTGAGTCTCATTTTGGCCTGGAACCACAAGGGGTGAGACTCTGCTGTCAACTTCTCTGTGCTTGAGGGACTGCAGTTACTCAGATTTTCACTGGTCCAAGACTCTTGTTAACTGCTGGGGCTGAGAGTGATGGCTCATGGGCAGTCATCGAAGTTGTCTCCTGCAGTTCCCAAATACTGGCAATGTACTCTTTCCCCTGTAGTTATACTGAGACTAAAGCCTCGGTGAAGAGGAAGGCAGAAGTGAGCCCCAACCCATATGTGGTGTCTGAGAAGCTGACTGCTCAAAATGCAGCCTGTCTGGCTGAGGGACTGATTCCTGCCAAGTCAGCTGCCATCTCAAAACTGGTCCTGTTTGTATCAGACCTCAAATAGAGCAACCTAAATCAAATTATCACTCTGAATTTTTTTTTTTTAATTTTTGCTACATAGTAATTAACCCAATGACCAGATGGTGAGGTCTGGTGCTTAGACTAAAAGCACGGGGGGCAGAGAGCTCGGATTTCCTGCTCTCAGCTTCATAAGCACTACAGCAAAAGCAACTCCCATGGGCATGACATGTTACACCTCCCCTGACCTTACACAGGCTTACATTGCTTTTTCTTCACTAGAATACATAATTCTTATTTATTTATTGTAATGGAAACAGACAAGTGACACTGAAGTATTATGACATTACTGATTGATAGTTGAATGACAAGCTGCAATGTCATTTTCTTAAGAGAACAACTATCCTGAATTACCAGGGTAGTGAATTGAAACACATCCTTTAGAAAGATGCCTAATCCCATTTTTAAAGCTCTGAGTGATGGTGAGCCCACTGTCTTGTCAAGTAAGGTCTTTAATTGCCCTTACTGCGAGGATAGCGCATCTTATATCAAGTTTAGGTATAATCTAATGGCATTGACTTGCCTTGTGACCTTGGAGGAGAAGAGATGGATCAGTTGTTTAAGGCTAAATTGATCTTGGAATTTATGTAGTAATATACCTGCTCTGGAGAGCCCCCAGTGTTGTTTTGAACAGGTGAACCCTGGGTGGAGTTTCAAGTTCAGTTCTTAATTTTTGTGTGTGCCTTGTGGGTATCACTTTCCATTATCATTAGCCTGGGGTTTAAACTTTGTTAAGCAGGTGGCCTGGGTTCAGTTTGTGCAATGACAAGTCAGACACTTGCTCAGGCCTGTGTCTCCTTTCTGTGGCAATATTGCTTCCTGAGCTTTAGAAGGAGCAGCATGGATGAGTCCCTGTGTACTTTTGAAGCTGTAATGCCATGGTATAAGTGAACACCTGTAAACACCAAAGAGAACAAATACCACAGTTACGCTTCCACTGGAGCAGTGCACTGGTTAGAATACCCAGTGAGAAGAAATAAGTACAGTCTGAGTGACAGCCCAGGTAAACCACTGCACATCTCTCATCAGAGTAGCATTTAAATAATTAGGAGATAAATGATGATGCCATTATGAGTGTATTGAGACCAGTGAAAAATGTTCCAATGTTGACAGAAATCACATAAAATAACAGTCACTGAAATAGCTTGTCAGGTCTGCGCTGTTTTCAACATGTTACTTAACATAGGGGAGCCCCTAAGCTTTAAAGAAGCAACTCTCTACCCTGATCTAGATAAATTACTTTTGTACCTTGATCTAAACAAACTCTGATCTCTTTGCTGCCATTGAACTCACCTTGTCTGAAACCTAATCTGACTACTTTATTCTACCTCTGTACTGGGAATTCACTCTATCATTAGCATTTCAATCTATTTAATTCACTGAGGGTCGTTGAGCAATGTAACCGAATCCATGCTAAGCTACTACTGGCAATTTAGCTGTCAGATAGTCTCACCTTCTATTTTTAGTTGCACTCAAATTCCTTGCTTAAGGGGGTGTACACTGAATTTCTGGATTAGCTTCCCCCGACCCCTCTATTGTATCACTGTCAGTCACGTTTAAGTCAGAGTCCTGTTTACATTGTTCTGTTATACTAATTACAGCTTGTCGAAGGTATGGACAGTATTCCTGGACACTTTGTTGACAAGCCAGTAACCCTGGGATTAAACTCTTGTGTGTAGAGCTGAGAAGTCTGTGTTAGTGCAGTGAAGAGTCTTTGCTAAGAAGCTAAGAAAGTCTTTGCAAAGCCAACACCTCCGCAATCTTAAACCCTAATTCTTTAGGCTGGATGATCAGTCTCATCTTTGGCTCTCCATAAGGTACTCTGTAGTGCCAGATCCTTGTACTCGGGCAGGGCAGCAATTACAAAGCCCAGGTTCACACCTTCAGACGAAGGAGGTTGGGATAAGGCATGCAGCTGTACCATTTCTTTTCTAAAGAATTATTTCAAGCAGCTGAGCTCCCTGGCCTTCTGTGTCTTTCAGTTCTTTTCTCTTGCACAGATTCCACTACATCTTATTTTTATATTTATTTTCTCCTGGCACAGCACTCCCACCAAGCTCTATGTTCTAATGACCTTCTTAGCAAGTACATATGCTGTAGCGTATATTTAGTTTTGAACCAGCTTCTGGCTCTTCTTAGGTGCAATTTAGGGCAGGAAGCAATTTGTTCCTGTTAACAGAGCTGTGTACACATGCATGCTCTGCCTGTGTTCGTTACCCTTTGGTTCCTTGTTGAACTTAGCTCTGTATTCCAGTTGCCTTGAATTGTAATTCAAAAATTAAGCAATATATGTGTGTATTGAGGTTTAAAAAAGCATCTCTATACCTTGATCTAGACAAATTACTTTGGTACCTTGATCTAACACGCTCTGATCTCTTTGCTGCCATTCCAATATACAATATATGTGTATATAGGCAGAAAGCAGGCTTTATTGGGAGAAAAAAGGGCAGGCTGGGCACTTATGTTGTAAAGTTCATCAGTAAGTTTAATAAATTATATTCTCTCACTGATTTTGTCTGTTGCACTTTGGGGATCAGAGTTCTTTACCTTTTCCAACAGAAGCTTGGTGCAAACCGGTTTGAAGTCAGTAGGTTGAGCTTTATGAGAAAGTGAGAGATTGCAGCCTTTTAGGGTAAATGCAGGAAGGTGGTAGCATATAATGGAACATTTGATGATGAAGTCAGAGCCTTGGCTTCACTAGCTTTGTTGCTGATCTGTCCTGTGACTCTGTGGTCACTTCACTTCTCTTATCTTCTTCAGGCTTCAGCTCCCATCCAGCCTTTGAGTCCTGGTGCTGTTTCCTGTGATAGACACTCAGTGCACGCCCCAGTGAGCCCTGCTCCGAGCTGGGCTGTCCGTGGGAGGCTGAGGAGGCTGCTCTGAGGGCTGATGCTCAGAGGTAAGCGATATCAGACTGCCCTGCTCCCTCTGACTCCATCTCTACCTGCCACCAAGTAAATATTTTCCTATGCAAGTGTTGTGCAAAGGTGAGTAAAGAGCTGTGGCTGCTCCCTATGAGGGTCATTGCTGGGGATGAAACCGGAACATTCATTGGGAGCCTCAGTAATATCCAATTCAGACTGCTGATGAATACATCCTGGCTTTGGGCACATACCTCCTGTTAATACTAATGGGAATGTCACACATGAATGCTGGAGAATATTGCCCATTATTTTTGGTCTCAGAGCTCTGAGCTGAGAGATTTCTTGAGAAAAATGGCCATTTGCTGTATGTTGCAGGCTGCAATTCATTATATACAGTGCATGGTGACTGTTATTTACCTTACAGAACTGTAATGTGATAAGGAGCCTATGTAAGCCACTTAATGGTCTGTCTACCTTAAAGAAAATGTGTACCTGATCAGCCTCTGATTTATGCCACTTTTACCCCAGTGCAAGTCTATTGGCTCCACTGGTGTTATCCCTGATTTATGCTAGCCTTAGTCGGACTTCATGAGTTTATGTACTTTATATGACTCATGTACACGAGAAGAATGTAGTCTAATAAAATATCTGGCTGTGCAGCGTAGCTGCAGGTTCTTTGCAGAACTATTAACAGGGGTACTACAAAACCATGTTCTGCTCCTCTCCAGTGCCTATATATTTCAAGGGGTTATATCCCATATCTATAGAGATGTAACTTAATGCTCTCATACTTGACTAATATGCTGCCTCATTGGCACAGTGCAGTATTAGAGCTAAGCAGCAGGCAGGGCAAACCTGTAGAATGAGAACTCGAAAATGGACTGTGGTAATAAGGCATTCTTTTTTTCCCCCACTTGATAGATCAAGTTCCTTGCCTAGAAACAAAGAACTTCCCACAGATTATGTCCCTTCACTCTAACCCTAACTGTTCTTATCTCAATCATCTTGCTGTATCAGCACTTACCGTCTGGCTTTAGGGTAGGACAACAGTGATTTTATGATGTTTATATTGCAGTAACAGCCAGGACATGTAGTCTCAGATGCAGGACTCCTTGTTCTAAAAACTGTGTAAACAGACCAGGAAATTGCTCTCTGGCTCAATGATCTTGTGGTCCTGTTAATGAGGATCCCTCTGATCACCATGGTAGCTTTCATCACCTGGCCTTGTGATCATTCCTCAAATCTCTGGAGCTGGAGCATCAACCCGAGCTCTGATGAAGTTGTTGGATGATATCCATAAGAACTGCTGGATTCCAGGTCAGCTCACCTTCTCTGGTACACCTGGCTGTTGATGGTCTGAGTTGACACCTGAGACCAGTCTGTAGTTGATCCTTGTTTCCTTCACTCTTCCCTTTTAAACATCACCTGCTTTCCTGTTAAGCTTTCATGCACGTTTTCATGTAATGAATATGAGTGACAGGTACACTCAGGTGTAAAACAAAGACTGGGGGAAGTTGTCAGGGAAAATGTCGACAACTCTTTGCAATTCATTCTGTACTGAAGGGACAACATGATGCATACTTAGGCCCCAGAAAGGTGCATTTTGGAAATACGAGTAATCCTAAACTAGTATCTTAGTCTGCATAGGTTTGTGGACAGTCTTTGACAAGTAGTGTGACGGTAAACTGAGAAACCATCAGTTTTTGTTGCATTATTTCACCAACTGCATTGGCTTGTTCCATTAAAAAAAAATTAAAGCTGTTAAGTTCTTAAAATGGAAAATGCATTTTTCTTGGCATGGTAAAACAGCAAGCTGAAGGCTTGCTTTGCCTGAATATAATTTTAATTTATGTTTCTGCTCTCGTAAAGGGTCTGCTTGCCCTTGATGCATGTGCTGAAGTCCCATTAACATTAACAGGAACTGAACCCAAGCAAGGAGGTTTAGATAAAATATTAAGAAAAATTTCTTCACTGAAAGGGTTGTCAAGCTTTGGAACAGGCTGCCCAGGGACACGGTGGACTCACCATCCCTGGAGGGATTTAAAAGATATGTAGATGTGGCACTTAAGAATAAGGCTTAGTGGTGGGCTTGGCAGTGGGTTGGACCCAATGATTAAAGGTCTTTTCTAACCTAAATGATTCTATGATTAGCCGACACTGAATTCCCTAAATGCTGACTTGAGTTCTAAAGCCAAGACTGGGTCACTGCCTCTGCAGCTGATCGGTGCCTCCCCACCCAGAGCTGCTCCCCTCCTCCTCTGGCCACACAGAAGCCAAAGAAGCCTTTTCCAGGGCTGGAACACTGCATTCATCCTCCTGTTACGCAGGCTGAGGGCTGTGCACAGGGGTGGCTGGTGGGAGGTGTCTGGATTGCTCGGAAATGCACCGCAGGAAAGAGACTCATCAGCAAGGGATGTTTTCTGCTTAGCTCACACAGTAATGAGCTCAAATCCCTGGGTGGAGAAAAGAGGGGTGACAGGAGGAGATAGGGAGAGGGGAGGGAAACAACTTGTTTCAGGCAACAAATCAGTTGCTAACTCTGATCCAAAGCCATTTGCATAGATGATGTTGGCCCACGGTGTGTTGGAAATATAAGGCATTCTGTAGACAGCTGCCCAAGGGAATGCTAATTAGCTGGCAGGCAATTAATAATTAATCAGACTTTTGTTCATTGTGAAGACAGTGTTTTCTTTGGCAGCTTCATAATGTTCTGAGTTTGCCATGCTTTTCTTTCACAGGCTGATATCATCATGCTGGAACTGGGTTTTGTGGCAACATGCTTCTCCCTCCCTCTGGCATCCAGCTCGCCCTGTCCACATGTGCAGCCCAGGCCACGACCTCAGCCTTGGCTGGGCTCTGACGGCCCATTTAACAGTCAAAGGCTGGAAAGGGAGTTGCTGCTGTGCTATTTTTAACCAGCTGGACAGTTAAATAATTCAGATGCAGACACACACATAGTGGTCTGGGCTGTGCCTGAGATCTGAGAGGGGAGAAGAGCCTTGTATTGCCCCTGCTATGGTTGCTTAACCTTATCAAGCACAGGTTCCCAGGCTCTTTAACATCAACACAAAACAAATCCAGGCTTCCAGAAGTGAAATCCCTGCCCCACTGACGTCAATGAGACTCCTGGCCCTGACTGCAATGGAGCCTGGATCACATTTAGCTGCAAGGCATGAACTATTCAGTATTTCCTTGCTTTCTAAAGCTGCATAACTCTTTTTCCATGACAATAAGACACAGTTACATTGAGTAGAGTCCATAATGGAGAGTGTCAAAATTTCTGGGGAAAAAAAAGATTAAGTTCAAGAAATCTCTTTAGAAAGAGGATGCCCCATGTATGACTACTCACCTTGATCTTGGACTAAGAAGAGAGATGCACATAAAAGTATTTCCTCCCATCTCTCCAGCCCAATCACCTCCCCAGCTGTCCTGTGGAGAAATACATAACTCAAACAGTTGTTCCTCTCAGGGATGCCAGGGAGAGCACAAGTCCTGCCAGCAAACTTGGCTCTAGGGTGGGCTCCTCTCTCCACTGGGCCATAGGTCCTACCAGGAGCCTGCTTCAGTGCATTCTTCCCACAAGGCCCCAGCCTTGTTTGGGCATCCCCCTGCTCTGGCCTAGGGTCTTCCACAGGCTACATACAAGTGTCTGCTCCACTGTGGAGCTTTATGGGCTGCATATGAACAGTCTGCCTCACCATGGTCCTCATCGTGGGCTGCAGGGGCATCTCTGATCTGGTGCCTGGAGCACCTCCTCCTCCTTTTTAACTGACCTTGGTGTCTGTAGGGTTGTTTTTCTCACATGTTCTCACTCCTTTCTCCAGCTGCAGTTGCACAGGCATTTCCCCACCACCACTACCTTGTCAAATCTGTTATCCCAGAGGCACTGCCACCACTGTTGATGGGGTTGGCCTTGGCCAGCAGTGGGTCTGCCTTGGAGCTGGCTGGCATTGACTATCAGACATAGGGGAAGCTTCTGGGAACTTCTCACAGAAACCACCTCTGTAGCCCCCCTGCCACCAAAACCTTGCCATGCAAACCCAATACCCTTGTCCTACAAATAAAAGGCACAAACTTAGTCTTCAGGCATGAGGGAATCCACAGAGGAGCTCAACTTTGAAAGACAAATGCACAGCAAACCAGGCTTCACTGATCCTGCTGTTAATAGGGCTGCTTGTTTCCTTTGATTCCTGTGTGTTAGCTCAGCTGTGTTTTGGGACTGAACAAGATCTTTCCACTAGTTCAATTTCAAACACGTGGTAAATGACTCTGTGCCTGAAGCACCCAAGGTTCCCGGGTGGTCTCTGTGCAGAGACCAGAGTTGTTTCTGCTGCCGAGATCAGGCAAAACACAACTCCTCCTTCCAGCTCCCACTGTGTTGTCAAAACCCAGCTGATGTGAAGAGGAAGAGGAGTGAGTTCCTTGTACATTCCAGGTTTGAGGTTCTCCCTGTGTCTCCATGACCCAAATCATGACATTTACTAACAGGGGCGTGCGAAGTCTTGTTAAAAGAATGTGGCTTGTGATGATCCTCAGTGGCTTTAATGAATCATTTGTGGCCAGGGTGACTCAGCCAGAGCAGGCTGGCAGCCAGCAGCTGGGCAGAGGAGCCCGCTGGAGGCAGGGGCTGACAGCACGTACAGACAGCGTGTGCTAAGGGCACGGCATTTTTTAAAGGCCAGCTGTAACCCTTGTGAGGCCTGCATAGTTCTGAAAGCCCATTAGTAGAATGCCAGTAAGAAAAAGGAATTTGGCATCAGAGTTGTATTTTTCTAGCCAAGAGTATAGGCAAGTGGGTGGGAAGGATGGACGTCACATTTGCAAATGGAACTGATAGTGCACTTGAAAAATGCAACTCGAGGTTTACCGAACCCACTTCTGCTTCTACAACTGCATGATACCTGTCTGTCCTTCCTCCTGAGCTGCAAAAAGACATTCCCCTGGGAGGCAAAAGCCCTGCCTGTCTGAGAGTGCATGCAAAATAGGATGCTATGCCCTGTACAGTGCAGAAGTTCAATTTTCAGATAATACAGAATTGGGATGTCTTATCTAATACTGCTGGCAGGCTCTCCTGAGAGTCCGCACAGCAAAATTCACCTGCTTAGTCTGGTGAATTTAAATCGCCAGAGCCACACCAGCAAAACTCCCCTGTGCAGAACCTCATTCTGGTCTGAAGTCCTTGAGTAATTATTCTGTAATAAAGTCACTTAAATTTTAGAATAGAGTGTCCGTGTGGAGAAGTTATGCAGGCACAGCTATAACAGGATAATTATTTTGTTATAGCTATGCCAGTCAATTTCTCAAGGAAACAGTCACATGGGAAAGTTGGAATGATGTATTTTTTACAGTCTCCAGCAATTCTTTATTTTTTAATGTCCATTAGTGCTTGACTAATGCTGAATGATAATGGAAATTCTCCAGGACAAAGACAGTTTCCTCGTGGTTATCAAAGGAATTTGCATCTATCCTGTTAAAACTAATATGTAATGAATTGCCAGTGATTGGGGGTTTATAGCTGAATTGACTGGGAATTATGAAGCTGCTGTATACTAAATTCAACTGAAACAGCTGAAATTTGTCAGAAAACAGGAATTTGTAAAGTCCTTATTTATGTGTTAAAAATTCTCAAGATTTTTTTAAGAGTACATACATAACCAGATTAAGATGCAAAATTTTCTTATTCCCACACAGTACTGGAAGTTTGCTATTTCAATATAGGACTTTATGACTAATTATACCAATTTTGTGGGTATTGAAACAATTCAGCTTCTGAGAAAGTTGTTGCAAGGTGTATGTGTGGTTCATTAGTAATTGTGTTGAAAATAGTCCTTTAGGATAAAACTGCACCTGTCAAAGGACAACAGCATATACGAGATTTCTATGGAGATATGCCAGAGCTACCTTGGGTCTGGAGATAAAGGCAGAGTAGGAACTGGGAGCCTGGCTCCCCTCAGAGCAGTCTGTTGAAATGCTAGATGTAGCAAACAGGTGCCAACTGAATTTGTTGCAGTCATATTTGAGTCCAAATTGAAGAGTTACCAGAACAGGGAAGGCCAAAAATCTCAGTGCACGTGAATGCACCGTGTGGTTCCTGCACGCCAGGCTGGGCACACAGCGAGCTGCCTGGGGAGCTGAGACTTCTGCACAAGGAAGCAGACCTGGTATGTGCTTAATAGAAAGCATGACTAAAAATGAAACCCGCCTATGGCTGTCAGCTGTTTTACAGCAAAATGTTCCTTAATTACATGTGTAACATCTCCCTTCTTGGAAAAAGGGTTGGGTTTGAGGCAGAGAATGCCAATATCCATGTGGAGGTGCCAGCTGGGATGTACATAAGGGCAAGAACAGAGTGTGGTCTGTAGAGCCACAGCTGCGTGCACATTTGGGTGGATGGATGGCTTCTCGGTCCCATCAGTGTCTCCCTGGACACAGCCCACTGCTTACCAAGGATGCTCCTTTGTCAACCTCTTCCAGTACCACCACACCAGAAGGAAAGATGCTCCTCTAGCTCAGCGCTTCTTGTTGTCACACAAGCCCTACTCGATCAGGTAGGGTAAACTACTCAGTTCTGATTTCTGTTTATCTCCATATCCTCAAGTCTTTGGGTTTTGTATGCTGGGGGGAGAGACCCATTTTATGGTGGGCACAAGGACAAAAAAAGGACGTGTGTTTCCAGGGCAGCGATGAAAAGGCTTAATCATGTTTTAGAATAACTGGAGTTATAAACTGATGGGGCATTTAAAATGTTATCTAGTTCCAAACATCAAATGTTCAAATTCTGCCTTAAGGGGACATTAACTGATTATCAAATCACAATGAGATTCTTATAACTTTATTTTAATAAACAGTTTTCATAAATGTTAACATTTTAATGGATGATTACATTCATATTTAGCTAGCAGATGCATTCATGTTGATTGATGTTATTTCCATGAGTACCGAAGGAATTAAATAATGATTTGTCACTTATGGTAAAGAGCTGCTCAAATATCTTTTAAATAAACAACGTTGTTTACGGTGTTGGATCAGACGGCGATGCCACGGTCAGCTGTGGGTGTGGAGGGACCCCCACGCTCTCCCTCCCCTCTGCAGCCGGTGGGCAGAGCAAGACCCCGCACCAACACACCCAACCTCGGGGGGACCCCGGGGAGCAGGGGACCCTCGTCTTGCCCTTCAGGGGCTGCCCTGCGATCCTTGCCCGGCCCTGGGCACAGCGGAGGGGCCGGCGCAGGTGGGAAAGACACGACGGGAACGGGGGAGTCCCTGGCGGCCCCGGTGAGTGCGGGGCGGTGGGGGGCGCGGGGGGCGATGGCAGCCCGGCCCAGTGCGGTGCTCTGTCCCCCTCTGGTGGCCGCCGGAGGGGCCGGTGGCTGTGCGGGGGCCAGCACGGCTGGGGTTCCTGTGCGGGACCCCGCTCCGTCCCTGCCCCACAGCCCCGCGACGGGCTGGGGCGCTCCGAGCCGCGCCTGGCCGTGGGACGCCCCTGCAATCACCCCACGGCACCCGCCGGCTGTGGCCCCTCGGTGTGGGCGAGGAGTGAATGGAAGGCACCTGTAGCCGGCGGGGTCGGGCAGCCCTTTCGGAGCCCACCTCCCTGGCAGACACACGTGTACCCAGTAAGGAGCAGATTTGAGGCTCGCTTTGCGCCCCCGCGCCCCGCCGGCGTGGGGAGGATCTGCCGGGAGTCGCGCTGGGATGAAGGTGGACAGAGCCCTGCCAGGAGGGAGTTCCGTGGCGGTGAAGGTGCGTGGAACCCGTCGTGAGGGAGTTGTGTTGTGATGAACTCGTTGCGAGGGAGCTCATTGTGACGAAGGCGTGTGGAACCGACGGTAAGAGCGTTGAGTTGTGATGAAGCCTGCAGAGCCCCGCTGTTAGAGAGTTCCTTGGGGATGAAGGTCTGCAGTGCCCGCTGTGAAGGAGTTCCTTCGGGATGAAGCCTGCAGTGACCCACCGTGGTTTGTGGGGCCCGGGCTCTTCGCTCCCAGTGCCCCGGGGAGAGCCGGAGGTTTGGCAGTGCTGTGCTGTGTTAGCTGGCATTGGGAATGAAGGGCTGTACTGGAGATGACCTCTCTTTTTATGGTCAGTTCTTCGTGGCTAACTTTGGGATGATTTGCCAGGAAAGCCTCTTGGCGTTTATCCCTCTGTAATTCCTGATCATTGAGGTTTTTTTCAAGAGACCTGAAACAAACCTTTGATGGCCTGTAGCCCGTCTGGACCTTGGTTGTTCCTGTATGCTCACAGTGAGATGAGAGGCTGTATCTTTAAGAGGCACAATTAAGCAAGTGTGTTTTTCGCCTGCTTTCCAGAAGTAGTTACCAGGTTTGAGAGATCAGTTATCTGATCCAACATAACAGATGCATTCGATGTTTTTGTCTATGACTAAACCTGTAGAGGTTGCATGAATAACTTCAAGGTAAATGTTCGGATTTCATTGCAAATGTGTTTACAGAAAGGTGTTTAAAAAACCCAAACAACCCAACAGAGAATATCTCCCTGGTGATCTGATGATTCTCTGCTATTAACAGCTGGAAAATCTTTCCCTTTTTGTATCTGTGTCCTGATTTCTCTGAGTGACTTTTGCTTACACAGCTATGAGTTTAGACTGCTGTCCATGAACTGTCTGAGACTTTCTGGAAGGCAGTTTCAAACTGATTCCAGCCCATTTTCTGCAGAGCTCCAGGAGAGCTCTGGATGCCAGCAGTGTTGGTTGTTCCAGCCAGTGACTGGCTCAGGGTGGGAGGGTGACTCATGGGGTGGCATGTTCCTCTCCCTGGCTGGTAGAGCCTGATATCTGGTATGCAGTTCTCTGGTGCAAATAGCTGGTGTTTACTAATGGAGCTTGCTTAAGGTATTCAATTATTGCTTAAATGCCTCAAGTCGAAGATACACCTTTACATACACTGGAAATACCCGGAGCTGTTTGGTAAGTACTGGGTTACATCGTCCTGGTTAGCAGCCCTGTCTGGGTAGCAACAGGTTGCTTCCTATGGGGGTTTGTGTTACCTAACTGTGGACCTGTGTATCTCATGCTTTTAAGCATTTGACTCCTGTCCTGTATTTCTCTGCAGCTGTATTTGTATTATGGTTTTTTTCCTGGTGATACACAGTGGCATTTCTGCTGCTGGCTTAATTTACAGACTATGGGTAGTGGCTGGATTTGAAGCTCTGTGCTTCAGAGGATTGGTGTGTGTTCAGCAGTAGGCCAACAGGAAACTTCCTGGATCAGTATGAAATCCTGGGCTGTTGTTGTCTGCTTTAATGAGCAAAGGTACCTGCGACCCTTGCTGAAAGCAGCCTGCCCTAAAGCATGGTTCAGCGATCAAGTGTCCCTGGGAGAAACCGCAGACCTCCAGAATCACTGGAGCAGTTCTTAACCAACTGAAGATCTTATCTAATGCCTGCGGGCTACAGTTGCTGTGTGGCAACTGCATTTCTGCAGAGGGAGGAGTTCTCGGGGAAGTAAAATGTCCTTATTAAGAGGTTCCCAGGCTGACTTCTCGGAGTAGTTTCTGCCATTGCCTTTTTTTTTGGTAAACAACCACCTAAACTGCTTGGTGGTTGAGTTGCACTGCACTTGGAGCTGATTTATAAACAAATACTGGTTTAAATACAAAAGGAATTTCTGTTTATAAAATAGTTTGCCTGTGAAACCAGTTTCTATATAAACAGTTTTTACATAGACTCTCAAGATGTTGATGTCACAGGACATCATTGAGGATCTTTACAAGAGTCATTAACGAGTCTTGACTGCTCATTTTAAATGGTTGCATTTAGCCATAAGGAAGGATAGGCTTTTTAACAGCCAATCTGGGCTGTCAATATGGTATATGTGTTGTGGTTTGTGTGTTTGGGTTTTGTTTGTTTTGCCCCCGATGATTGTGTCCAAAACCAACCAGTGGAACTGGATGGGGGAGAAGAACCATTCGAGAGAGGTGTCATATTGTCCACCAATGATTTTCAGCAGATATGGATGTGAGCTCTCTTGGATGGTGGACAGAGTAAATTTTACACTGGAGACAATCAAAATAAATTGCAAACTAAACTCCACCCTTTTAAAACAAATCCAGCATTAAAAGAAAGAAACGAACAAAATCCCAGCCGAAAGTCACAGGCCCTGTGGCTATAAGGTGCCTGATGAAGATAAAAGCCTGATGCTGCTGCAATCTGCTGTGGACAGTTGGGCTGTGCTTGCTGTGGTGTACTTTTGAGGCTAGCAGGTGCCATTTTGATCTCAGACTTTCTCTGTAAAAGCAAACATCATTAAATAAACACTGGCCTATATTTCTCCCATGCAAAACTGGTTACATTTTGGGCTCTCCAGAATGTCCACATGGCAGATCTGTCTATGCCTTGGAGCCATTTCTGATGGAAGGTTTTATAAAAGCCAACTGCAGAACTCCAAACTATTTTCCACACACTTGAGGGGGATTAGCTAATGCTTCAGTGATGAAGAACAATGTCATGTTGTTGGCAGGGTTAGCCTTGGACTGGCAAATCCATTGAGCAAGGATATTATTAGTTTCTGGCCCTGCTGTACCATTTCATGGGTACTCTTAGGCAGTGATTGGCCATAATAGGGGATCTAGAAAGGATTTACACAGCATGGACGTACAGCTCCAGTCCTCAAGACCTCTGCTTAACTTCTGGCTGGTCCTTGAGGCACTGACGCAAAGTGGCCTGTGGCTGGGAAGTTTCCTGAAAGTGTATACATACTCTTTGTACTAAGAAACGCTTGTTTTCAACAAGCTGACCAGCTTTATGCAGAACCCCAACCTAAGGAAGCTAAAAAAGTGGACCAATTCCAGTCCTTGTGCAAAGAATTGCCCATGTCAAGGTGAGTAGCTGAAGGAAGGGTGGCATGAAAAGTGGCTGACTAAGCACAGAGTCTTCTGGGAACTGAATTTTGCACAGACAAGATAGAAAACAGGAGGAGAGGAATTACCATCATGCACTATAGCACCTGTTAACCAGAGCAGGGGACCCAGGAGCTGGTCCCTAAGCCCTGTCAGGTCTGGAGTAGTGAGGCTCTTTGCCTGCTGATGAGCTTGCAGGGCTTAGCGCCTTTGATTCTGTTATCTCCATTACCTCCTTATGTCCCTGCTGGGATCCAATGTGACCTGTTAACCTAGAATTTGTTACTTGGGAGCTAAAAGTGACTTTCTGAATACTGGCTGGCACACAGCTCTCTGGGCTACGTGAGCTGTGTCACAGGGTATAGGAGCAAATGAACCACTACTGGTGCCAATAATAAAACAAGAAGCAACACACACCCAGTGATAAAGATGAACCAGTTTTGGAAATCAGTTGTATGTCTGTGGAGGTTATGTGTGGGGCCGGCCAAGAGAATGGGAAATCAGGTGTTTGGAGGAGTAGTGGTTGTTAAGGCACTAACATCAGGAGAAACCTTACAGCAGACATAAGAGATGTTCACAGAAGAGATCTGTAGAAACCCTCTGCTCTCTGTGAAGCAGACTGTGGTCCAGCTGACTCATGCCAGGTCTCTTCCACCTCCTATCATCTGTGAGTTGCTTTAGCTCTGCAGTTTGTCTCAGCTGTTTTTGACATTTTTCATGCTGAGAACTCCTCAATTCATGGTGGCCAGAGGTTAACTCAGCTGAGAGCTGGCTTCCACTGAAATGTGCCTACTTTCTCAAGACTAGGTTTGTGCTTTTAACAGATGTCTAATTCTCTTTTCCCTCTAGGCCAGGGAGGTTAATTGGAGGAAAGTGACTGTACATCGGGCCCAAGAGCCTCCTACAGAGATACTTGGCACAAATAAATCAGCCTATTTTTGATGAATAACAAGGCCCCAAAGGCTCTAGTTCTTGCTGCCTGCACAAATTGCAGGTATAAATTTCACAGCTGATCACAGGGACTCCAGAATTCAATTAACTCTCAGCTCATTTAAAAAAAAATGCTGCCTGCCTATTTAATTATGAGTGTCACTGATACTACACATGCTGTTCAGGAAAACTCCAATTAATAAAGCATTGCATCATTAATATGAGTGACAGCATGAAGCCTCTGACTCTCTGAGGAGTCTGTCTTGACCCTCTGCAATGACACACTTGGGATTTATTTGAAATGGGAATCCTTTTCTTCAAAACTGGGTGATGCTGAGGGAGCTCTGAGATTGTCTCCGTGTTTTGCAGGCTGTTCTGGATGCCCTGTTTTGGCTCGTGGTTGGGATGTAATGTCGTGCTGACCACTGATGATTTAGACTTTCTGGTTCTTGGGTAACCTTCTAGAAGCTCTGATTTTGGGGATGGGGCTGCACAGAGATGAACATGTAGAAGGCAGCAACATTCTTCTTGTACTGCCTTTACCACATTAAAGCTCATTTCACTGCCAGGAAGGGTGTTAACCAAAGCTGTACAAATAACCACATCTCTGCACAATGTTTCATTTTCAAGTGTTCTTGATTTAAATTTAGCTCAGGCTCAAAGATCTATCAATAAACAGACACGTTTCATTTTGACTTTCTAACGTGTTTTTCATGTTAAGCCCAAATTGATCTGATCTGGTCATTCCATGCTCCTGCTGGTGCCCATCCTGCTTCTCTCTTGATTTTACACCTTTCAGGTTGTGTTTTTGAAGTTGTCTCCATTTTTGCAGCTGTGTCCTTTCCAGACCTTCATTTAGGAGGTTGTCTGTGCCAAATGGCAGACATTAAGTATCTGAATGACACACAGAAGGTATTTGGCTTCTTCCCCCAAACTGTGTCCCTCCTTCCTTAGTCACTATGTGTAACCTGTGAGAATCACAGTGTAGCATTTTCCTTATTCTTCAGACCATGTCCAGTTTGTTCCTCAGCTTTCTAAATAATACTGAATTCTGCTTTCTCTTCATGCCACTGCTTTTTTCTTCCCAGAGCAGCTCTGTTCCTGACTACAGCAATTTTCTTTCCAGTAGTGGCAAAAACAATCTTGCTGCTCTAGCCAGAGGCAGATGTCACACCAGATTAGATGTCATGGCTCCATCTCTGCTCCAGTTCCCTGCCTTTTTCTGGGATTTCCACACTAGCCACCAGTGCATTCAGGAAATGTGTGTCCAGATGTTGTTGCAAAAATTTGGTAGTCCTTTTGACAGCCTTAGCTTTCTTCAGTCCTTTCATAAACTGCTTGCCTTGTTGCTCCTGTTCTATGTGCTGCTGTTCCCTGTTGTTGGTCAGAGCTGCAGCTTTTATTGACTGTTTTTCACATTTAAGTAGAATGTCTTACCCAGTTGCTTTCAGGCTTGTCATCCAATAAATGCTTGCAGGACAACCTCTCTTGTCTACAGGATTATCTTAAAATGAAAACCAAAGGAGCTTTCCCACTCTCTCTGATGCTTCTCCGTTTCTGGTCCATCTCTAGCAGCTCCTGTAGTGCTAGAAGAGGGAGTGGGTTTTGTTCAAGTTTACTTTTGCAGTGAGTGGCTGCTCAAGCCTTACATCTGTTCAAGGGTTATAGTTAGACCAACATTTTTGACACTAGTGAGAGTTCAGATTTAAACTTCAGTTTATGCAATCTGCAAACAAGTGGCTGATATTCTACGACTGCTCTTTCATGCTGCCCCCTTTCATTTTGTACTTTGTCACCCTGTTGCCTCATCTTTAGCTGAAATAATATTTTTCCTGGGCCTAGAGCTACCTGTCTGTCTCACACTTGTACAGCCTGAGGCTGAACAGGACTCTTATTGATGACATGGGGCCTGGGGCATTGCTAAACCACAGCTCCTGGATTCAAACTCTATTGCTTGCCCTACCTGTGCAGTGCAAGCCTGTGCTGTCTGTATGTCACAGCTGGTGCTTGGCTGTGACCAAATTCTCCTGGGACTCGGCTGAGAAAACTGTGTTAACTGACTGTAACCCACTTGAATCAGCAGGGCATGGTGGTTGCTGATACAGCTCTCGGGTGCAACTCCTGGTTCTCCTGCTCCAGCTGTGCAAACCCTGAAGACAACCTATTCCTGCCTCACCTTCTCAGCTAGGACTTGGTGGCTGTAGCACAGTGCTCATCTGGGAGAGAGTGGCTTAGAGTTGATGGAGACAAAGGGATTGGATGGGGGATGGAAAGGCTGAGATTGTTCTTGTTTTCATTCCCTGTGTGGTTCTTCACACAGCTATTTTCTAATTATTGGATTTCATCTGTGAAATAAGGATAGCCCTGTAAGCCCCATGAATGTGTGTGAACTGTAATTGTGACTAGCGAGCATATTACGTACAGCAGTTGCCAGTGATTTAGGAGAACTGGGCTCAAGTCCTTGTTTTGACAGAAGTGTGATATTTAGGCTGCCTATGGGAGGTTTTGACAACTCTAGAACCTGTTCAAACTGTTATGCAAAGTTTTGATTGTTATAAAATGAAACTGCAGTGTCATGCTTCCTGACCAGCTGCAGCTGGGCATGGACCTTATTACCATTACTTGCCTTATATGACTACAAGGCAAACACACTGACTTTCCTGCTGTCTGTGGCTACCTGTGGGTGATGAGGGACAAGTAAAGGTTGTGAGCGACTTTAATCTGTGCCCCTGGAGCAGCACTGAGGTAGCTGGTGGAGCTGTGATCTTGTTTATCCAGCCTTCCTGCACATCCATTTTTCTGAAAGCATTGCTCATCTGCAGTGAAATTCCCTGTAATTCTGGAGGAAATGGAATGTAAGACTGCAGTATAGTAATGTGCAGATAACAGGACCTCCCCCTGTGAAAGGCTGAAACCCTCTAGAATTCCTGCCTCTGGCTATCCTGGCTTTGAAGTTGGACTCTCTGTGCCAGTTTTGCGAAGGTGTCAACTTCATCCTGAAAGCAGATTTCCTATGCTTAAAAGGCTCCTTTTGGCTTCTTTGCACTCCCTTTCCTTCTTTGATACACTCAAACCCCAATGCAACTGATGCCCACACTGACTTAGCTGTGTCTTGCCCTGGCAAGTAGTGCTGGTCCAGGCTTTGGTGGTAAATGCAGCTGGGGATGAGGTGCTGCCCCTCGGCTGAGGTTGCTCCCTAACTGGAGTGCCAAGTCCTCCAGTCTCCTGGGTATGACCCTGAGCTGCCTTGATCCCTGCATCTGTCAGCCTCAGGGCAGCTTGTTCACTTTGCAAGGCATAGCCCTTTTATCAGCACAGCCCACGGGCAAAAGGCATAACTGTTTTATTTGAGAGTTAAAAAAAAAAGGCTCTTTGTTCTCTGTGTAATAAGCCTTGGCCAGAGGGAATTCAGGAGCCAACTTTTTGGCACTCATAGTGCCTTTTGGGTATTAGTGAGCTGCTGGTGCAGGTACACCCTGCTCACTTTCTCAGTTTTATTAGGTGAGTATTCACACACGTATGTTCCCTTAGCCTTTTTATGTCCTTTGAGGATCTCTGAAACTTTTCCAGAGGATGTGGAATCTTCCAGGGTACTTCACATCCAAGAAACTGCTGTGTGCTCTCCTCTTGTAGAACCTGTGCTACAAGGGATGTGTGGCAACTCAAGATCTGCAGCCTCCTGTTTGGAAACCTTCCTCATACAGCATGTGGGAGCATGTGGATTGGTAGGGAATCAAGACCTGCAGCATCCTGGGATTTAGCAGTTTGTGCTGCTGTGGAAGTGTGTTCTTAGCACTGACTAGAATATTTAGCCCTGGCTTTAAGGGGACAACAGCAACAGGTGCTATACCAAGATCAGGTTGAACCCTTTAACAGACTGGGAGAAGAACATACATGCTCTACATCAGGTGCTCTTTTCATTTGGTTTGATGCTCTTTACTACTCCAGGTGTAATCTAAATAATGCCAGCTCTGAGTACTGTTGACAGAGGTCCACCAGAACAGCTCCTGTGTGACTACATGTATGACTACAGCTGATAAGCACTACAGTGTAATATGCCAGACTTGAGCTATTCCAGAAACCTGGAATTCTGCTTTGAATTCTGCATCAAATGCAGAGGCTGATCTGAACCCAGAGGATCAAAATCCAAAGTATATGAGTGCTGGCTTTCCTGGGGGGCTCCTAAAACAACTTCTCCTCTGTTAAGAATGATCTCCAGGTACTGCTTTTATTTTCAGTGTTGTGTTCCTGAAATCAGAAGGTTTGAGGGGTTGAAGTGTGTGGTTGAAGCCTGACTTCTGTGTTCCCTGAGTAGCTGCACGCTTGGGCTGTGCATACATTTTTTCTTTACATATCTGCTTATTCTAATTAGGATCCACCTTCAGATGAAATAAAACTGACTTGAGTACTTGCCCAAACTGTGAGGATTTGAGGTTTGAGTTTTGATGAAGTGTGGTGCATTTCTCTTTAACGTTTCCACAGCTCTCTGGTAACTGGCTTCAGCTGGGATCAATAGCAAAGGTGCCAAAATAAAGAAGGAGTGGCCGGTTTGGGGTTTTTCCAAGCCTTGCAAAGAAAATAAGAAAGTAAGAGGGGCTGTTGTTAGCTGGAGTGTTTTCTTACCTCACTGAGTAACAATCTGCCTTGAAGGAATCCAGTGGTCCAGATCAGCACAGAGCATCTTTTTCCTCCAGCCCCTTTGGGAAGCTCTGTGAGGATTATCAGAGGACTTAATTTGAAATCTTAATCTCTGAGGCATTTGGCCCTTAAATAAATTGCTGAGGAGGGTGCACATGAAGACTTCCTTCCATCCCTCCCCCCTTCTCCTTATCTCTGGAGAGACACTGAAGCAGCCACTAAGTTGTTCTGCTTTGAAAGACAAGTCACCCATTGTGGCTCCCAAGACAGATCTCAGCTCACAGAGATGTTGCTCAGGAGAAACTTAAATAATAATTATTGGCATTTGAGAAATATGCATCACTGCACTACTTGAGTGTTTGCCAACAAAAATGCCATAAAGTCTGAAAAGAAAAGCTGCATTTCTTTGAATTAAATTGTAACAGCATTCATTGATAGGTAGGCATCTGACTTCATTTTGTTGGTTTGTTTTAGTCCAATACATAGAGTTAGGAGGAGCTTTCAGCTTTTCCATTCCCTTTTTCCTGAGCTGGAGGCAGACTTCCCCTCCAACTGCCCTGGCTGTGCCTTGACTAGTGTTACCTGAAGAAAACTGCATTGGGAAGGTTGGTTTGTGTGCAAATTCTTCTTGATAGGTTAAATAATTGAAATTCATCATATTACTTTCTATTTTGCATTTTTCTAGAGCTTGCTAAAAATTGCAAGTAAATAAACTCTGTCAGGGCCTTATCTTGAACAAACTTGACTTCTCTCCATTGCAGAAATTGCATACTGTGGTGTCAGCTTTGCAGGGGATGACAGAAACCAGAATCCCAAATTACCACAGCTCATAGCTAATTCAAGCATTTTACTGTCAGCTGAAGCTGAATTTCCTCATATTCTAATTAGAAATCTTAGCTGGCTGGAGGATGGGATCCTTTCACTGGAAGCATTGGCAATGCACCTAAATAAGCAGATTTTACATCCTGCTGTTTTCTCCTATAGAATTTTGTTAGTTATTGTGCTAATACATAGGGGATAGAGGAACAGAGTGTCTTGTCATGGCTGCAGATGCAGGAAGCTGGGCTGTGCTGCAGGCTGGTATCTGCTGCCTGCCTCCTGTCAGGGGGGCTCACGGCTTTGGGGCTCACAGCCTTGTTCAGCATTCTTGCAGAGGGTGGAGCAGGTCAGCATCCTATCTTTGAAGTGACTGTTGATATTAAATACATTGATTTAGAAAAGTCTTGTGATATGGAGCGCGAAGGGAGGTGGCATCCTCTGTATTTCACCCCAGCTTTTCTCCTCTGCAGGCTTTTGCTTTTCTGTTCCTAACGGAATGTGAACTTTGCCTTTTACAACCAGAAATACTCATTTACCAGACTCCGGTTTTCTCACACCACATCCAAGAGGTTGACCTTCCTTATAGAAGTCTCAGCTTGTATTATTTTGACAGATTAAATAGTATAGATGACTCTTTGTGATCCAAGTTAGGTGCTCTGGTTTTCAAATTCACTGGTCACTGCATTATCTTGGTTTGGTGGTCATACGTATTTTTTGTGCTTTCCTTACAGTATCTTTTCACAGATAGAGGCCAACTATGCAGCCTTTAAAGGAGTGCTGACCTCTGTTAAGACCTTTGAAGAAAGTGTATTAAGTCAAATTGCATATGTTGCTTTGCTCAGGTGAGGCTGTTCATCCACACATACTTAGTCATGTGAAGGAATATCTGGATGTGCACAGGAGATACAGCAAGTTGCTGTAGCTCACTCAACAGCAAAGTTGGGGGGACAACACCAGTCTTCTGGGAATGATGGTTACTTCTGCCAGGCATGGTAAACTGAGTATCTAGTTGAATGACACAATATCTGGCTCAGTCATGCTGGTGGTGTTGCAAGCATTTTCTTGAAAGTTGGACTTGGCACTGCTTATAACCAGCTCACCAACATGACTTTGTGTGCTCTGGCTCTTGGCACTACTACTGGAAACAGGGTGGAATAATGCTACACAGCAAATCTTTTATAGCCCAGTAAATGTAGGAGGTGGAAAGGTCTTTAAATGGCTGATTGAACTTGTCTGGAACAGTGATGAAATTCTGCATGGAGCCAGAGCAGGGTAAATAGCCTAGGTGTCCCTTTTTGTCCCTCAATCACATGTATTTCTGCAGGGGAAAATATTTCAGAAATCTCTCAGACTAAACAAAACTCATTGACCTCTAGTTATAGCCTTTCTTCTCCCCTTTAAAAAAACCCCAAATGTTAACAATTTGGCTATGCAATCATTCACAAAAGCTTTTGGCCCTGCCACAATTGTACATTCCACCCTCTGCTCCCCAAATTCACTCTGCTCCATTTAGCAGAGTTTGTTGGCAAAGATAACCTGACTTCATGCTGTGGAGAATATTTGTTTCTTAATAGAAGATGGAGCAGAAGTGGAATTGTGCTGGTTGTGTATATTTTGCTTTCTCAAGATTAGCCCCAAGCAATTATCTGACTGTGGCCTGTGCCAGAAAAACACAACAGAACAATTTTAGCAGTGCCAACGAAAACTCCAGAATGAGCTGCACTCAAGAGTGTAATTTTAGATTCTGTTTTCAAGTAGTATTTCTGTGACATCATTGACTTTAGGAAAAATAATACCCCAGGGCTTGTTTTACAAACAGGATGGAGCTTTATGATTTGGCAGCTTTCAGTAGGCAGGAAGATAAACGTTCATCACTTACAAACCCCTGTATGATAACAGGCTTTGCTTCCTATTAGCAGTTAAAAGTAATGAGAAAAAGTAAAAAACTGTTGTGTAAAGGGAGTTGGTAGGCACTGTCTCTGCCCTGAGGGCAGGGATGCCCAGATCACCTCCAGGAGAACCTGACTTATATGAAAATTTGTTCTAGGACTGAGAGCATTTCTGACTAAATCCTGTGTGCAGAGTTGCCCCAGGCAAGATTTGGGAAATACAGTTGTTTCTGCTTGTGCTGCCTCTGGTCTCTGTTCATGACATAGATGTACTCCAATCTGGTGACAGGATGGGAAGGCTCTGCTGATCCCCTGAGCAGACTCCAGCTGCCTCTTGGAGCTCTGTCATTCCGATGCAGCCTGTCTGGTATGTGCTTGAGAGATTTGGATATAGTGGTGACACTCCCTGTGTGCCTGACCCAGAGCTCTACCGTCAGGAAGTGTTTTGAATTTCTTCTTTTCAGAAGTTCTTTGTTGATTGCAGGATTGGAAGGGACCCCAAGTAACTATCTGGTCCTTTTCCCAGCTTGTGTGGAGCCATGTGCACTTGCACAACGCTTTGCAGACCTCCAAAGTTGAGGTGTCATGATCTCTCCTAGTCAAAATTTTAGTTCCTTCTGGTAGAATGGGTTTTCTTCGTTCTAATCCCCATTTTCCTTTCTGTATTTGAAGTCTGTCACTTCTTTCTTCTGCACACTTATTGCAGATAGGATAAGGACTTTCCAGCCTGCAGAAGACTGTTACGGATTTGACACTTTTGGGGCCTTTCATTCTTCCACTACTCATCCGGGGCCTTCCCTTAGACTTAATAGCCTTTGTGTTTTTTCCCCCTTCCCTTTTATTTTGTAGGTATTTATTTTAGAAAGCTCTACAGTATCAGCACCAGATGCTTCCAGGCAAATCCAAAGTGAATTAAAGGAACGATAATGTCTGTATCAGCCTTTTTCATTCTGGAAGTCTCTATAAACTCAATGGGTTAGTGAAATAACTTGTTTCCCTTCAGTAAAGGGGTTTTTTTTAATGAAAAAAGAGTGTTCTCTGGCTCTAGGGCAAACCATGCTGCAGTTTCCTTGACCATGTGCCTCCTGGCACATGCAAGTAGAAAACAGGTTACGTTAACTGGGATGAATCAGTTGTGGCGTGAAGAAGTGATGACACCAGCTCTGTTGGCAGCTGGTTGATTCAGTGTACTCTTAGGAATTAAACATTTCTTAAAATCAGTCAGATTACACACAAATTTCTTTCACAACCAGCTCCAGTGGAGTTGCTCCCGGGGGTGTTGGTGCATCTGGCACAGCATGGCTCTTCTGTTGCTCGACCACAATCCTGTTTGGCAAGTTTGGGCACAGCAACCACCATCTGAATGAGGAGGTTCATTGTTTGCTGGAGTGGCCAGACATAAGCATCAGGTTGCCTCTGATTGTGTGAACTAATAACTCTGCTCCAGAAAAACATGTGTAACTCATGCTGATTTCCATGAAAGTGAATAATTTGGTATGAGCATGAACCGTGTCAGGGAGGGGCTGCCTCCTCCCCTGAATGTGTGCAATGTCCAACAATCTTGGGCACTGTTATAGTATAAATAACAGATCCTCATAGTCTCATCAGCTCCTAGACTCCCTAGGGGAGCTTTGCATTCTTCTGTAAATATGAGCTTTGTGGGAGAAGTCTGATGCTACACAAGCATGTGAGAATTTCCTTCCCAGCTGGCATGAAAAGACTATAAATCTGTAGAGACATAAGCCCTTCCCCCTACCCATTCCTATAAAATTAATGGGTGTTCAGTTAAGCCAAAACAGAGTGGTTTCCCTCAGGCCAAGTTGTCTTTAAAAAAAAAAAGAAGAAAAAAAGGCATTTTAGCATAGAGATAGAAAACCTTGTTTAAATCCATGTTTAATAATGCAATAAGTGTCCAGGGAAAGGAATTGTGTTTCTTGCACTGCTTTGGGCTTTCAGCTTCCTGGGAGTAAAGGTTGCAAAATAAACAAGGGCTGATACTAATGGAGATTAAGGGTGACCTTGGCCTGTGGGGTTACTTGTATGACCCTGTATGGATCGAGTTGTTGGATAATGGAGACTTTCAGACTACTTTTGTCAGGCAGGGAGGTCAGCTGTGTCACTTTGACTGCACTTTTTCTCTCTCCTTGCTTCCTACCTTCATGCGATAAAGATGTTTTAAGGGGTAGTGGCAGAGAGCTAATAACAGAAAGTCATTAAAACTGCAGTTCTCCTCTAAAGTCCCTTTGGACAAAGTGGTGGCAGTGCCAGCGTGGCAGTGTTTTGGGTTTGGTTTTTTTTTTCTGGTCAAATCCTGAAAGAAGGTCATGGGAGGATGGGGAGGTAACTACCTGGTATGCTCCTGCATGACAGCAGATAACTGGCATCATCTCAGACTCATCTGGTTTTTAATCCATTCTACCACTGAATTCTGGAAGAGAAACTATGTGCATAATTCTTCCTTTGCACTGTACCTGGTTTTATATTCCTCAGAGTCCTGGAAATACAGCAAAAGATACAGATCTCGCTGGTTAGAAACTAGATGAGGCTGGTAGCCCTCAGAACAAAAAAAAGCAATGGAAGAATATTTTAGGTTTGTAGCACTGCTTGGCAAACTAGTCAGTGATGGCTTTGGTAGCAATGTGGAGCCCGCAAAATACAACCCACACTGGTAGCTGAGATGCAAAATGCCTGGATGCAAAAAGCATGTCTGGATATTGAAATAGTAGGAATTGTGAGCCATTTCTCCTGGTGTGGGTTTGTGTTCAATATCACAAGGAATTTTTTAAGGCTTTGTGTAAATTTTGTTTGCTTTTGGAATATTCAGGTCCAAAGTGGATGTTCTGATGGAAAGGAGTTTTATTTATTTACTTATTTTGGATAGGTGAAATAATGCCTTCCAGGGCTTCAAATACTGCTCAATAATTTACAGCAATGTAGAGGTGCAAACAATTCCTAATAGCAGTAAAGGCAGCTTTAGGGCAGGCTGGAGCACAGTGTCTGAGAAGGTAACTGCACCCAGAGGATCAGAGGCACAGCTGCATTTTAGGCTTGGTAATGCCCCAGGGATGTGATTATCTCTTGATAATAGAACTCCCCTGTGCCTCTCTGCCTGGCAAGGGTTGGGGATGTGCTGGAGCTCTTCAGTGATCAGGTCTCCCTGCAAAGGATTCTTTTGAGGGCCTTTGGGAACCTGAAGCAGCTTTTTGTTGTCTGGAGAGCTGGATGAGAGAGGTCATGGTCCTGGAACCATGCCTGTGACCCTGCTGCCTCTGCTCAGAGGCTGCTGGGTGGGTGGGAAGACAAGGCCATGGGGGGCTGCCCCATTCTTTTGCCTTCTCCCTTTTCTCCTGGTAGCAAACAGGAGAAGCTTGTCTATTGTGCCTGAAGCAAGACAACTCCATTTTACTTACATGGTTGCCCTTGAGCCATTTCAATTCAAACTCCCTCTCTAGGTAGTGTGTGTGAGATGATTTTCCTCTTTGTCTCTCTCTCTCTCTCTCTCTCTCTCTGCATTTGCTCTGCAGCTGCTCTAAACACAGCTCACTGCTGGAAGTAGTTGCTGAGAGCAACGTAATACAGCAAGGGTTTCATTTTTGCTGCCGTAACCTCCTGTACCCTGCTATTGATGGAGTTTTGATGTGTTTGACTGGAAGTATGAGATTCTTCACCTTCAGGCACCAATCCTGCTGGATCCCAAATGTGCTAATGCTCATTTACAGCAACATCAATTGGCACATTGCAACTGAGCTTTGATCCTACAGCAAGGCCTTATCTGCTGAATGACTGCAAGGGTGTTAGTGTCCCTAAGGGTTAGGCTCGGCATATGTTTGCACAGGAAAAGGGCAGCTATATGAAAACGTTTTTCAACATTTTCTTGGGTAGGTTTAGAGGGGAGACAATATTACATAGTGCTTTTGGAAGAAAAGAAAACCCTTAAGCTCTCAATCTGTAACCCAAGGTTTTGAAGCCTGTTGCATGTTCCCTTTTTAGACAGTTCTGCTCTTGATCCTGGGAGAGGAAGCAAGAGGTAAGGTTGTCTGCCTAATTTTTCTTTTTTGTCATGCTCTTGCAGTGAGTTTTTGCGCTAGCCTGCAGACAGAGGGAAGAGCTGGGTGGGTGGTGATGAAACAATCATCACTTAAAACTATTTGCTGATAATGAGTCACTCTTCATGGAGTCCCAATCTGTTCTCCCTTCTGTCAAATACTGAGTGCGGCAAGTCTGGTTGCTTTGCTGCAGAATTTTAGTGTTGGTTTGGGGTTTTTTTTCCCCCCCCCCGAAGGATGGATTCTAGCAGGAGAATTTGGCAAGAAGGACGAAAGAATGAAATGTGTTTGTGGGTGAATTTTAATCAAGAGGTGCTTTTTTTGTGCCAAACCTGAGGATGAACCTGCTAGCAGCTCAGATGAGGAGCTGTGAACGTTATCTGTAGCCTATAGTCTCCATTCTTCATCTGTCACAAGTCTCGCCAAATCCCCGTGGCCATTACTCCTCAGCTGAAAGTGCAGAGCTTTCAGGTCAGGTGTCGAGACACAGGGTTTCTGTTTTTGATGGGGTGCTATATAAAAAGAATTAAGAGAATTACTGAAGACAAATCTAGGGATGACCCATCATAAAGTAAAATAAGGCCTGCACAATCCCGACAGGCACCTCAGCTTTGCCTTCTCTTGCAGTTCCAATTGCAATGATTTATATGGCTATTGTGATAAATGCCATTCTCTGTGATAAGTGCTGTCTGGCTTGGGTTGTGTTAGGATGGCTGTGACACCTTCCCTGACGTGGTTCCTGCAGCAACAGGCCAGTCCTGTAGATTTCGATGAAAACTCAATTTTTTTGTAACAAGGTTGAACGGGAAGTTTATTGGAGTATTGATAATGGAGAACACAATAGATGCATGTCCCAGAGTTAATATACTGTAAGACATTAAGGCATACATTGCATGTTTATCACTGTCAAATGCAATTAAGGTTTTAATTACAAATAAAAAGAATTGGTCACTCAAGCACGGGAAATTATGTGCAAGGGAAGGGCTGAACAGAAGTGCTGGGTCAGATGGGTCAGCTGGGGCTGAAATCAAGGCAATTAGGAGAGTCTGGCATTTTTTCCAAGAACTTCACGGACCTCTGTTACAGACTTGGGTGTAAGTTTTGTTCAGTAGCCTGTCAAGTGAGT
This sequence comes from Sakesphorus luctuosus, assembly GCA_013396695.1. Taxonomy (NCBI): domain Eukaryota; kingdom Metazoa; phylum Chordata; class Aves; order Passeriformes; family Thamnophilidae; genus Sakesphorus; species Sakesphorus luctuosus. The sequence goes on from VWZD01006204.1 coordinate 1,781,766, forward strand.
TGGGCAATGGAAGTGCCACATGTTGAAACCATCTCTAGGAGGTCTGGGGCCATCTTTCGATGCGTGAATATGTTGTTGTTGATGCCTGTGATACACAGCTCTCCATCTGCCCCCTCACAAATCCAGTGAAACCTTCCACCAGCTCATCACTCTTTTCAGTTCATCCTCATTGTACTCAGCCTGCTTCAAACACAATAATCCTTCTTGCAGATCAGATATACGGTAATCCTCCTTTACAAGTGAGAGCACAATGGGCCTCTGCCGTCAGACGTGATGTAATCCTGCTGCATCAGAGAGAGAATTTCTTCCCTGCATCATGGGAAACACTGTCCTCCGTCTTGTACTAGACCGCAATCTTTTCCCATCAGATGGGTTCCATATCCTTGCACTGTGGTTCTTCTATAGGCTCGAAGCAATGAATTCCCGTATTTCCTTGTCATGCTTCACCATAGTGTTTGTCAATAGGAATGGCAGCAGTGGGTAAAATGTGATGCCCTCTTTTGAAGGTGGACTCCTCCTGTCTTCTTCTTGTGCAGGACTTACTGCAGTTAGAGACAATAAACCTTGGGTATTAGGGGAATATACAAACCAGCTGACTGCAGGGTCTCTCGCTTCCAATTCCCTACACTTTTCAGGCCTCTTAAATTTGTGAAACCTGTCTTTGAGCTCTGCTAAAAACAGGTGCTATAGTCTTACCCTAAACATTGTGCAAATGGTTGCTGTGTGGCATTGAGCAGCTGGCACCTCCTCCAGCTGCGCTTTCTCTCTTCCTCATAGCTCAGGTCTGTTTGCCCTGCATTGCTCAGATTGTTGTTTTATAATCCTTCTGCTGGGGATGACACAGAAGAGTTGTCATTGTACGTATGTTCTCTGTAACCTTTCTCTAATCCTTCTTCTGGGTTCTGAGCATTGCAAATCCTCTTGTCTTTAAGTACAGCCACTGCTAGTTGCTTGATTGAGGAGGGGAGAAGAGTGAGATGCTGTCATGTGGAAGGAAAGCATGTATTCTATTGCTCTTTTAATCCTCCAGTCTGTTACAAAGCAGCTACACATCCTGCCTGATTGAATACCTGCCTCGTAATTCAATATAGGGGTTCCGCTGCCATTCATAAATAGATTACATTGCTGTGCTGCGGGGCTGAGCCAGGGTTTGTGTGTTCCACCAGGCAGTACATAGGAGGGGGTTTCCCTCTCTCTTATAGTGAAGTGAAGCATCTGAGCAAGAAGCTGAGCTGGGCAGGGTTTGTTAACTTTCTTAGCTTTAGAGAATCTGTATCCAAGTATTCTTTTTTAAGTGGCTTGGAGGCACACAGTGCATCCCCCCTTCAGTCAGGACTCAGGGAGGGTGAAGAAGCACCAGTGAGAGTTGGCAGATGGGAAATGGTATTGATTTCTCAGGGGTATCAGTGGGTTAGCATGGCTTTGCTGCTGGATGGATGGCAGCAGAGCAGCTGGTGACCTGATGGCAGCCCTTTTTGCTCCTGCAAAAAGATGTGGGTCTGCAAGCCTGGTAAGGCTCCAAGGGAGCTCTTGTCATAGAGGAATGTAGAGGCAGGTAACAGCATTGAGGGTGCACTGTTACAGGTCTGGATATTTAGATATGGATGATGAGATGGCTGCTGCCTTTATCTGCTTTTAATTTGGTCTGTTAACTAGATGTTTGGTGACTTTGGCATTAGTGACCTTCTGCTTGCCCAGAAGTGACTGCGCAGTGAAAATGGCTCTTCTATCTTGATATCCAGTAGTGTATCTATAAGATCTGACTGGCACTTTTTTGTTAGCATCAACATGTGCTTTCTGGGCTAGTGGAACAGAGGATAAGTGGGTGTGGGTTTCTCACACATGGACAACCTCCACTTCAGAGTGCATGCTGCCAAGTGAGCACTTTGAGAGACAAAGTGATCCATGTTTGCGAAGTGCGTGTCTGTAACCTGAGACTCAGACAAGAAAATTAAGAGCTGATAGGTAAGAATCAGATTTAGAAACCAAAGAAACTTCTCAGTGTTTGGCTGGGGTCAGAACCATGAAATGGCGCTTTTGGACTCCTTGAGCGTTTTCAGGATCTTATGCTGTTCTTGGCTCATGGCACAGGGCACGTGGGGAACAGAAAAGGGGAAGTTGGTAATGGGATGCTGCTACCTTCCTGCCTCTTGTGTTGGAAAGTGGGTGATGCCCATTCTCTGAGCAGAAACTTGGTGGTTCCTTCTCAAGGAAATTTTTCCAAGGCATCTTTTTTGAGCAGGGTGAACAGATCTCACTGCAGTGTTATTTTTTTCCTGCTCTTTTTCTGTTCATTAAATGATATATATTCACATGGAGGCTCTAAAATAAATTGTTTTTGCAGAAGCACCTTTTAAAACTTGTCAGCTGTGGGTTTTTTCCCCAGTACCTTTGCCTCCTAGGACCATAAATGGCTTCCTAAAGCAGGGGAAAACCATTATTAATTACACTGCCTAATGAACTCATTTGGCTTTCTGCCCAGCTTCCAAAAACAGCAGTAGCACCAGGCTGGATACTGTTGTCTCACTGTAATTATGTTTATATGGAAAGTTAATTTTTGTTTTCATAAATTGATTTGAGGCTTCTGGAAGCTATTTGGAGATAATTAACTTTGCCCACACAGACCTATATAAGGACGTTTGTTTACAAGGTAGCACTCGGTGCTGGAGCATGGAGGTATTTTCCTGGGTTCATCTGGAAATATTCAGTTACCAGCTCAGGGCAGCTGTTTTCAGACTCAATTCCCTCATTTTGGACAGCAATAGCAAGCAAACACCATAGTCTTGGGATTTTTCAGGCTGCTAACAACCCTCAAGGTGGACCTGCAGTCCCTTGCTGCAATCCAAATGAGCTGAAATCCAAATAATTCAAACACTGCAAAAGCTACTGCTAGAATCTCAAACTCCCTTAATGTGAACGACAAACATGACAGTCCCAAATGGAAAAGGCCTGTAAGGAATGAGACCAGACCTCCACAAATAAGAAGTTGTGAAGGCAAAAGCAGTTCCCATATATCTTTTATAATGGTGGGGATGGAGAACAGGCAGCAGAAGTGCCAGGTGATTTAATGGGGCCTTCACCAGCAGGACTCACGATGTGATATTGCAGAAGTGACTTATTTGTTCAGTCATAGGCGTGTGTCTTTGGGTTCCTGGCCCCTGCAGTGAACTCTTCCTTCAAATCATTAATGAGCTAATTTATTATGCATGGGGATCCATTAGAGAAATGTGTAATAACCTCAGGATGCAGAGCCCTGCTCCCAGCACATGGCTACTGAAGAGCAAAAGAGGGAGAAAAAAAGCAAGGGCTTCTTGGCAGCTCTAAGCCTGTTTGGGAGCTCTTGTCTGACCCCTTTAAAGTGCGAGGGAATACGTAAAGCACTCTGGGTCATATTTAATAAAGCAGTGGATGGCCTGGCTGAGTGGAGCAGCTTGTGTAGGTCAGTGCCCAGGGTGCTCTTTTTTAAAGCTACATTTTTAAAGTTCCTATTTCAGTGCACCGTGAGCTTTCTTCTTTAAGGAAAGAATTGTTCTCCAAGGGCCTGAAAATGTTCTAATTTCTTGCTGCACACTTCAAGACCATGGAGAAAGCTGCATCAGGCCTTCAGGCTAGATTGGTATAAGATGTGCCTCTGCTTTTGTTGGTGCAAGGACCGGATGGTGTTTAGAATTCATAGTTTTGGGTCTACAGAGGACCATGTCTGTTCTGGTCTGTCTTGTTCATAGCAAAGAATGACTTTCCTCAGCCCTTGCAGAAGACTGATGTCCATAGCGTAGCCAGGCTGCCAGCAAGCCTATAAATTCCAGCTTTTCCTGTTTGAGTCTTTGCATTCCTGTCTCTTGAGCAAATCCCCAAAGGTCAGTGTTTTGAAAGTTTTATCTAATGCTTCGATCGGGATCAGGAAACTTCTGCAGACTGAAGGTCAGCATGCTGGAACAACAGTCCTGGATGAGATCAGAAAAAACCCCCTCAACTTCCAGAAGATGCTTGTGGTGTTTCATGTTGTAAAAGAAAAGGCAAAGCGTTCATGCGGAAGTCACAGGTTTCTGAAGGTTGTTTTCACCAGCTTCCTCTTCTTCCGTTCCCCCCACTTCCCCTCTTATGCAGAAGCAAGGTTATGAGTTTTATTTCTTATTTGCTGCTGCACTTTCTGTCAGTTAAACTTCAGGTCCAACTACTCAACCTATATCTGACTCTGAGGAAAAAAATCCATCAAGGAAACTTTCCCTTTCTCTTTTACTGACAGATGTTTGGAGATATCTTGAAAGTAAAGGGAAACTAAATTTGTGCTAGAAAGGTAGATAGAGTGAAGAACTGGACTTGCACCAGCAAAACAGCACCTGGGTGGCTTTCCTAGTTATTGGGACAGCACCATTTTTAGTGTTTACTGCATAGAGGTAATTTTGAACATGTAAAATAGCCAAACCCCTCCCAATGTGAAATATGTGTTTTATCTTAAACAATTATGCAACTGTATTGAAGATGTTTACAGGAGGGCTGAATGAGCATTAGGTTTTTGGGCTGTGTGGGAGAATGAATTGCTGCCTGGTTTGCACTGAAGGGGCTCTGCTTTTCAGCAAAGCTTGCAGATGGGAGAGCTGCTGCTTCTTTTGCCTACCCCTAAGCACTAAGGTGCTAATCCTTAGCTTTAAGTCAGATGTCTGGCTAGGGTCATGTGCAAACTTGGACAGAAATTCAGCTGGAAATTTAAACCAGCAGCCCATGGTGCTGCAGCACTCGGCAGGTGTGGTGTGCTGGCTGCCCAGGCTCCGCTGGCTCTCCTGCTGCTCAAATGTGTTCCAGGAGGCTCCTCACACCCCCCTGGGAGGAGGAGGAGGTGGCAATGTCTGTCTGTGCAGCCAAAAATGCTCGTGGATCATTCCCAGAGCTCAGTGCAGGCTAAATTCCAGTTCATAATAGAGGCACTCGAGTGTCTCCAGGTTTTCCAGTTTTGGATGGTTGCCTGCTGGGAGGTTGCAGTGTGGGCTGAGCCACCTGCTTTGCCTGTGAGTGCTCCCTGCTTACACCTGCCTGGTGGGTCTGCGAGGTAGGATGAGGTGTCCACATCCTATGCATGCAGATGTGGTGGCTGGCAGTGGTTGTCTGGTCTGTGACCTCTGGATTGGCCATGTCATGTCACCTCATAAACATGTGGCTAGACGGTGTTGCATGAGGTGCTGTAGTTGATGGGGTGTTTGCCCAGCTGGCCAGATAAAATCCCACCATGAATGTGATGATATATGGACCTGCAGTTATGTATCCAATGCATGGACTTTGCTGATCCGGCAGCTTAACTGACACTGTGTCTTGCTTTGCTTATTCAGAATTTAAGTCGAACAGGTATTTCTGTACCTCCTTAACCTGCACAAGCACTTCTGTTGACTAGAATAGAACTATTTATGTTTAATCGGGGGCCTGAATGTCTGCTGTCAGAAAGTAGCTTTAGGATTTCGTTGATGGCTCTCACAAAGAACCCCATGGAATATTGACCATCTAATCCTGAGCCTGCAGGCCAACCCTCTTCTCAGATTCTGTCCTAAGACTAACCAGCACCTTGAGAGATGTGGCAATTCAAGGCTGACAGCAGCTGAGGTGGAACTTCTATTCAGATCCCCGTGTTTTGAATGGTGGATGTTGAAATGGGTCATGCACATGTGTGCACTTAAAGTAGTAATGCTAAAACAGAAATCCTGGAAGCAGATGTTTCTCAGGCATGGGTGAAGAACTGTGAATTGGAAGGGCTGCTCCATCTGCTGAGCTCTCCCAGTGTTAGGTGAAAGGTTTACCCTTCATCTCTTCAGTAATTTGGTTCTATATTTTATGGAGACTGTTTATTGTGCACTACAGGCTGCTCCATAGCTGTGTTCCCATGCCAACCATCCTGCAATATGGTGTACATGCTTAGTGAAACAAAGCAACTTTAATCCTCAACCTTTGGATGTCTCCTGCCCATCGGGGCCAAGCCTCCAAAGAGGAACCCTGCTGCTTACAAAGTGGAGCTTCAGGTTCCAGTTAATTGGGCCCAGTCATTAAAGGAAATTCAGTTTATGTCTACTGGGACTGTGAAGGGAGTAGGTTTTTTAATAGCAAATATCTACAGTGTGTATTGGTTGTCCTGAGGTTAAAAAAAAAAAGCAAACTCTCAGCAGAGAAGAAATAATTCTAATTGCTTGCCTTTGGCAGAATGGCTGCCCTGCTCTTTAGAAGCTGTATTTATATCCTGTAAGAACCAGCTCATTAGCTCTATTGCTTACACAGATAATCAACAACATAATTAATAATTATTTATGTGCCACCTATGGCAGAGGGCTTGGGATCACATAACAAAACATTATTTCCTTATGATCATTCAAGCATTTCTAACTGTGTCTTTTCTCTTTTTTCTGTCTATTCTCGCCTTTCTCTGGCTTTTTGTGCCAGTTTTTAATGTTTGGCATGTTTTTTTTTGGTTAGCTTTCCACCAAGTGTGTTCTTCTCTATTATAAACCTCTCTGAAGTCCCACTTGATCCACAGGTTTTCAAGTGCCAGAACTTTGTCACCATGTAGAGCAATCTGGATTGGTATGAACAGCTATAGCTCTGTTGACTTCAGTTGCATCTATTTGCACTGACTTTTGGACTGATCCCTGTCTGCACTCCCATGTAAAAAATTAAGATTTCTCTTGGTCAAGTGCTTCACTTGGTCTGCATTTTCCCAGGCCAAAGCAGGGCTGTGGGGTATGGGATACACCTGGGATGTCTGTCCTGGGGAAGATTTTTGAGCAAAGTGTTCAGATGCTTTTCCTTGGGTGGGATTTTATCTATTGTAATCAAAGGTTCTGTTTTCAAACACAGCTAATCCTCTACTGGGTTTCCCTGGAGTGCTTTGGCTTGCATTATGCAAGACGACTCCGATGCCCTGACCCTCCGGGGTGACCACAGGGCAGCTCTCGCTGTGTTTTGCTAATGTAGTGAATTCTTGCAGCTGCTGGCATCAAGGATGACATGCATCAGAAATCCTGCAGTCAGGTCCCATCAAGCCACTTTCCCTGCAGTGCTGTCAGGCTATGCCGTGCCCCCTGAGCCCATCAGGGCAGCAGGGTGGTGTGGGACAGTGCCTGTGAGCCTCATTCCTTGCCCAGCACAGTAAAGAAGCTCCAGCAAAGAGATGTAAAGCTGCTGTGTGCTGAGCACTTGGGGACAGGCTGACATTGGGAAAGGTGGAGGAGCTCACTGGGAGGTGGGAAAGAGGAGAACATGACATTGGGGAGCACCACAGTAATGGGACATTTGTAAGGTGTAGCTCATCCTATAGAGACTCATTTCTTGTGAGCTTTGGAGAGTAGCTCGGTGGTCAAAATGCATTTGGGAAAATCTGCAGACATATTTTAAATCTGGTCAGTGGGGAGAGGAGGGAGAAGGTGGTGTCTGAGTAGAGATATTGCTCCTATGCTCTAGAAAAGTGTGTTTGCACACACAGTCCTTGTACTGAAGGAGTAGAGTAAGAGGTTGCATCTGAATATAATTCCAGAAGATATGAGATGATAAAGGTTATCATTACTGAGTGAAGCTGCCAAAAGGAAAAGATAGGTGTGCCCTGCTGATGGCACCTGCCTGCTGTGGGAAGGCCATTCTGCCCTACTGCCATTTGAGTGCCTGTCTTTGGAGCTGGGAACCCAACGTGACTTTGCCATATCTGCAAACCTCTCAGCCTGAGGCTTGGAAACAGTGTTTGCTGGCACCATGTGTTGCTAAGCAGATGGGCCTCTGTGTTTGTACCCGCTGAAGTTTTTCAGAGAGGGTGGCTTTGGTGTGGCATTTCAGTAATTGTTGCCAGCACAGAAAAACAGAAGGAAAAGCATCTCCAGTTCGTTACCACCTGCTTCTCCTTCCTCCTTGTGGCCCCCATCCAACACCTAAGTAGGTACTTGCCCGCAAAATGCATTGGGAAGAAAATGAGAGAGAAAAAAGCCCCACCCAGACTGTGATTGCAAGATGCAACAGGTGAAATTGTGGTGTGAGGAAATAGCAGAAAAGTCTTACCTAAGCATGCTAAAAATACATGAAGGTGAGGCATCTGAGTCACTAGAGGGGAAACTTCAACTACTGAAGGAGACTACATGTTTTGAGGCGTTTGCTGTTCCCTTTGTCTGAGGGCAGGTAACAGCTGGGGTGTGTAGCTGATGGTAGCTCTTTGGGACATGCCATCCACCCAGCCCTTGCCCATGAACCTGCTAGCTGGTCAGCTTTTACATGCCATTTTCCTTCTTCCTGTGCTAGGTCCCTTGGCTTGACCTGAGGAACCTGATGAGTCTTCCAGTGGTTTGGTTGTGGGTTTTTTTGGTTTGGGGTTTTTTGTTCCCCCCCTCCCAAACGTGCTAAACATCCCAGAGTAGGGCAAGGGTTCAGTCTTTCCATGTTCTGGTTCTGAGTTTTAACTTTTTTAACAGATGACATGTAGTGGTGTCTTTTTGGTTAACCATAAGGGAGCCATTTGAAGTGATACAGCAGTGAAGCTGTAACAGGTCTGTGCTGTCCTCTGCTTTTTGAATGGAGTAAAAGAGTTGAGGTAAGAACAATGTTTTGGAGTTAAAATAAAAAAACCCACCCGAAATGTTTTGAGAAGTCTTACCTTCACCCATTAAGTTTTCACCTCCTTGGTAGTTGTTGCTTCTCTCTCCTGGTTAAAGGGATTATTGCCCCTGAAAAATGCATTTTGACAGATTGCCTGGGCCTCATCGGCCGATCGGATACAAGCTGACTCATTTCTCTCTGTTCCAGTGAGAGATCCATCTCTCTTACCCATTGATTTTTCTGTCCTTGTGTCTTGAGATTTATGGAACTAGATGTATCAAAGCACAAACTCTGTTCCAAAACCCTTGAAAGATCAAAGCAGTTAGTATTTCATGTCTTCAGCACCCTCTTCTTCTCCCTCTGTTCAGTAAAGAAAACTATTACGTGTTAAAAACTAATTACATGTAGCAACAGATTTCTTCATCACCAAGAGGCTCTACACTCCCAAACTCGGCTTTGTCGCTCTTTTGTGTGTCCATCTACCTCTTGCCATGGCTGTTAACACAATCCCATGGTTTGTGAGCTAACAGGCTCTGAGCAGATGGGAGAATTGTAAGTTACATAATTTTACTTTTTTTTAAATGTAAATTTTTTTACCAGATCTCTAGCTGATGAAGAGAGAGACATATTGGGAAAGAAGGTGTGGGTGAAACAAGGACAACATTATCCTTGTGCTTGGCCACATGGGTTGGTTTGTTTTTTGGAACGCCCTCTCTTGCAGATGATCTGCCCATAAGTATCTGTTGCGCTTTTTGGTGATATTTCCTCCCCAGCATTGTTTTTCCTGCCTCTAACATGAAAATGCTATGACTTTTTTTTTTGGTGATCCACATTAAGCTTTTGAATCTTTACTTCCCAAGTGGGAAGAACAAGATGTTTTTTCTCCTTCATGCTTTGTTGTGACTACCTCCAATTATAGCAGTAGAATGGAGATTTTTTTGCTGTGTTGATGAACAGGACCTTCATGTCATTCCAGATGTTGCTAAGAGAGAGACTGATTTAAAATATATTTTAGAATGTAAGTTCTGCCTGAGAAATAGCACTGTATTTTTGCTACTTCTGGTAAATTTAGCTGCTGCACTGCTGCCAGAGGAGTGAATGTGCACTCTTTATCTGATCACCACTTCACCCTTCCTCAGTTCTTTGTGGCAGCATCAGGCGTACACACTGTGCATAGCTGATGTTTGATATGTCCTGTTGGAAAGCTGAATGATGCATGAGATTGTTCAGCAAAACCAGTTGGTGTGTTTATCTGGCTTTTTCGTGAGTGTTTGGAGAAATGAAATCAATAACGTTTATATAACACTCCTGTCATCCGTGTCAGCCTCTCTCTTGCAACTGTGGATGCTTTTCCTGAAATCAGTAATGAAATGTATTTAATTGCATGGTATGATGGCCACAAGACAGCAGCTCCAAAGCTGTTCTGATCACCCCAGTATACAGTAAATACTTCAGCAATTTTCATGTGCAAATGAGCATAAGTTAGTGCAGTGTCTTGTTTGTAAACGAGCATGAATAGCTGTGCTGGTTTCATATTTTTGCTGTCAAGATTATTATCCCTCTGAAGGCATCGAGCCGCTTGTTGCAGCTGTTTCACGGGGCATCCTGCAGAGAAGGTCCCTGGCTGAGCACAGCAATCCTGTGCAAGGCAAGACATTTGTGCTGCCACTGAGACCATGGTGTGGCTTCAGTATGTCAGATTGTTTTCTACTCTTCTACAGGCCTTATTGGACTAGTAAGCACTAGATAAACCTTCATCTGCACTACACCTTACTAGTTTATAAGATTATAGAAAGATGTCTCCCCTTTATTAATTTACATGCACTTAATCTCCCTGATGGTGCAGAGCCTGTCCTTTGTATTTCCCTGGGGCATCTCTCACTCAAAGTTTTACACACCCTTCCTTGTGCTAGTCCTAGGTGAATACAGACCACTTAAGGTTAATTGTTGCTCCAAAACCTGAAAATGCAGACTTTCCTTTAGCAAGGTGGTTGCTTTCCACTGCACATCCCTGGCTCCAAAATAATGTCCAGCTCTGGAGGCTGCTGGCAACTCCCCAGCAGAGAGTAGAAGTACAGCAACTTGAAGAAATCGTGGGGTTTGGTTGAAAGCTTGAGGAAAGCCTTGCGTTGTCAGTGTCTTGTGCTCGCTTTGTGTTTGAAGCAGCCTAAGGGCCTGGAGAGGCAATTGCTGGGACCTGCTCACAGGCTCGTGCTTAGTCACAGGCCCCTGTGAGACTTTGAAGGCTGGGATAAGTGTGAAACATGTGTCGTGCAGGACATCCAGCCCTCTGCTCTTTTGTGCTCACTCCTCTTGTAAATGTTCTCTGATACCTCTCCTGAGGTGGTTATCTCTCTTTGAATGTGGTGATTCCCTTGCATCTCTGTGAAGATGATACCATTTACTGTCTCCTTTTAACAGTAATGTCCATTACACATAAACAAAAATTATGAGAAATTTGTTTTACTCTCAAGTATGTCTTTGGCACTGTAGCTAGTGAGGAATTGATATTCAGGACATAGTCTACTAAGTGGATTTTTTTTTCCTAAAATAAATAATCACCTGTCTAGACTAAATTTTTTTCAATGACCTGTAACAAAGTGGAACTCCTTCATAAATGAGCTAATGGGCTTGTGTAGGTCAGTGATGTAGGCCTGTAATGAATCTCAGCCTGCCCATCAGTTTGCTTTTCTTGGTTTGCTCAGAAGTGATCTGTGTACCACAACCTGAAAGCCACTGGGTAGATCACCCTGAGGTCCAGGAACAGGTCAGGGAAGGCAAAGAGGCAGGGATGAAATCAGCTTGCAAATATTCTGAGCAGTGCTCTGAGCTCTTAAAAGAGATTGATGCTTGTCTATTTCTTTATTAGTCGTTTTGTCTTCTGCTGCTGATTGCAGTGTAGGAACACCTGATTATTATAGAAAAGATTTGGGATATACTGAAGCAACTAAAGCAGTGAAACTTGTTCTTGGCATGGTCCAAAGCCTGTTAAAGCTGGTAACGATCTCTGCTTTCATTGCTAAGTCTTTCATAATTCTGTCCTCCATAAGAAACACTGTGTTGGAACATCTAAAGAGTCTGGTGGGTGCGTGTAAAGAGCCCCAGGCTAAACAAGTCTGTGCAGCATTTACCAGAGGCACTGAAGCTCCTTGTGTAATTTTATTGCAGTCAGCCTGGCAGGAAGCAGTGTGCTTTCCTCACTTCAGTGGATCAGCTGGGCACCATCCTGTGCTTCAGCTGGTGGGAACTGTTTGTGAGACAAGGGGAGCAGTGCAGGATGGCAGGCGTGTGGCATGTGCTGCACATCTGAGTCCGGTGGGGTCCAGGCAAAATGACCTACTTGTAGTCCAGTCAGTTACTGGATTCCCTGACTTGGGCAGCTGTGGTCAGAAGGCTGGGTAACAGCAGGCCTGTGGCTGGGGAGGCTGGAGCAGTGCTGGAATGCTTTCCCTGATTGCAGGCTGCAGCACAGAATGAAGGGACTGTGTAGGAGAGAGCTCTGCATCCTGGCTCTGCAGCTTCAGCCTCGAGCTCATAACATTTTCCTTAGCAATATCCTTAATCAGTTCCCAGGATACCTTTTTTTTATCCCCTTCTCTTCATGCTGAAGATGATGTACTCAGGAGGCAGCTTGCTTTCAAGTGGGTTATGCTATGAGTTCATCCCATCTGATTCAGCTCTATCCACTACTTGGTGTCTTGATCAGTTCTGATTCAGTCCTTTCCTAGGACTCCTGTGATCATTATTACTGTTAAAGACCTTTAACTCCAGCTGGATAGAGTTGCCAGCTTTAGGCTTGGAGTCATGTTGGCAGGGCTATGGATCCAGCAGGGTGAGAACCTGTGCTTGATGTTGGGATCTGCCCAGTGATGATGGCAAGGAGCTCAGCTCAGCATGACTGGGAACACTTGCTTGGGTTGCATGGATAGCTCTTACTGAGCACCTTCTTGCTGCAGGTGGGTGTCCCAGCTCAGGAGATGTCTGTGAGTTCAGTGGCCACAGCTGGGCTGGAGATCCAGGTCTGCTGAAGTTCACTGTGCTTGAAGGGCCAACTTCCCAGGGGTTTTGTTAGCGATCACGTGTCTGAGTGATGTTTGAGGCTGTGTGTGCGCTACAGGCTAAACCAGTCTCCATACTCATATTCCACCATCTGTGGAAGGACAGGCTGAGCTGGTACAAAGCCTGTTGTCATTGCTGTGGGCCAGCAAGGTGAGTTTGTCCTGGCTCAGCAGAATAAGCAGAGGAGGGCTGAGGTAACAAAATCTCTAGAAGAACTACCTTACCATGTGGGGAACAGAGCAGTCCTTGGCATTATTTTATACAAAATAGTGATCATGACAGCTCTTAACTGCAGGGGATTTTCAGAAGCCTCTGGGGATTTTGTGCGAACATCTGTTTTTGGTAAAGCAGCTCCTTCTAAGAGAACAGACATGCAAACAAGTTATTCATGAGTGTTTAGGATTATACCACTTAAACTGCCTTTGTCAAGTAAGATTCTCCTCTTGTATGTGGGTACTGGACAGCACCTTTCAGGTATTTCTTTGCTGCCATCTTTGTTCTTTCTTGGATCTACAGCCTCCTGCTACCCTTAGCTGTCTGGCATGTTATACACTGTCACCTTAGCCTTTCTGTAATAAAGATGTTCTTTGCCTGTTTGCTCATGGGTCTTCCCTGCCACTCCAGAGGTTTGAAAGAAAGAATGAGTTCAGGTTAAATTACATTAATGTGCAAATATGTACTGATTTCATCTACAGAGCACTCTTACAGCTTCCTCTATAAAGCTGTACAAACAGCAGTAATCCTTACCTCCCTGGACCTCATCAGTCACCAGCCAGGTCTAACATTTTCAGGCTGAAATGGTGAACTTTCTGTGACACTGGGAAGTCTTGCCCTTGGGTGTGTAATGCTCTGTCACTGGTGCTGCAGAGGTAGCTATAAGGTGTAGGGTACTGGAAAAACTCTCACTCAGTTTCCCAAGTTTGCCCTCATCTCCTCACTGACAACAACTGCATGGCTTGGTGTTAACTGCTTCGCTCCAGGGAGGAAGGCAGACTGTGGTGACACACATGGCAGAGCCCAGCTTACCTGATGGGAGAGATGCTATTTAATAAACAGCTTGCATTTCATAAGAGTTTTGGCATATAAGAAAGGAAAGGAGTAGGACCCCTAGGACACCACTGCAACATGGCTTTCCTACTGTGGCGTTTTAAAGCTGGGAGCTCCAAGTTAGTTTACTGTGACTCTCCTGCCCCATGCTGCTCACCATCTGGCCAGGAAACCCTCTGCTCCACCTGGCAACCCACAACAGGCAAGCACATTAAAACCAAACTTCTGCAGAAGCAGGAGCAGGTCCTTACTTAATGTGTATTAAAGACAAGGTTCTGTCTGTGGTTTCTAGCAGAGATGGGCTTTCTGAAGTACAAGGCTGTGAGTAAAATTGGGACAGCACTGGACATGATCACAAAGCCACTTTCCTTTTGGTATGGAAGCCACTATGGCTGTGCTTGCCAAGGTACAGATCTTGCTATTGAACTCTGCAAAACCTGTTTATGCCCTGGAGGCCCTTCATGTGTCTTTTTAATATTGCAGTTACACTTATGTCTCTGCAGGTGAAAGCCAGGAACTTGCTGCACTGAACTTAATTATACTGGTACATGATTTCTCTTCTCTAAGCCTTCTTTAAAAATGGCTGTGTGTTTATTCCTTGGTGCTTGAGAAAAAGGACTGTCTGCTAAAGATGTTTTTAGTGATGGAGGTGGGCAGTTCTTTAACAAGACTTCCTTGCTGAGACACCAAAACTGGTGACAGATGTTGGTGGATACCATCTCTGCTCTAGCTCAGGCAGCCAAGTCAGTGAAATGAGCTTTGTAGACTTTAAATCATGGTTTCTTCTTAGAAGGTCACATTCTCTGTCTTGCTTTTCTCTTGTGCATATGTTTGCAAGCCAGTGCAGTAGTAAATCTCTTAAAAAGGAAAGCAGTAGGAGAGGATTGCTTGAAGCCTAAGCTGTGTGGAATCCAGGATGAAGTATCTGTTTAAGCATCTCTGCTGTATTTCTTATGACCCCTGGCTTCCTTAGGTCTGTGGGTGACCCTGGCAAGTAAGAAAAGCCACTTAGTGAAGAAGTGTATTTCTGGAGAGCACAGTAAGATTTTTTTCACAGTTTGGCTCTTGTATCTCTGCACTATCTGCAAGCTGGATAAAAGCCTCAGAGGAATGATTGTCTGAGCAAGATTGAATCTGGAAGAGAGGCTCATGGATCCCAGGAAGAAACTGGCTGTCAGAATGTAGTATTGACTTGAAGAAAGCAAGTCCTTGGAGGCACTATTGACTGTCATTACTGATGTAGTGGAGACTGTCTAAAGTGCCATTTATTGAGAGTGGCATCATTTTTTACTGTACTTTTTTCTTTTTTTTTGTCTTCTCCTTTTTGCTTTTGAAGAGGGTTGGCAGAAAGGCAACACTAGCACATGTCATGAGTGAAATGACAGTACCTGCTGAGCTGGAGCCTGCTGAGGGACTTGTTCCAAAATCAAGGGCAGAGAGGGGGTCCTGAGGGACTGGTTCCCCTCAGTACATACTCAGGCTGGAACTGCAAGTGTTTCCAGCCCTTCTTTGCAGAGAGCGAACTCTCTCCTGTATTCACCTAATGGCAGCTGTGTCCCAACAGGAGCTATGAGGCTTTTTCTTTCACCTGCCCATATTAGACTTTGCCCTCAAAACTTCCATTTTGGAGGTGCAATGCCAGGTCATAGACAAAACTTGGGAGAAACTTGGCATCTGTGACGCAAAATGTAGAGGGAGGAGGATGAAGGATCAGTATTATTTTAAGATTTGGCAGAAATCGCCCTGGGGGAAAGTGAATACAGCTGCTTCTCTCCTGTTTGTCATTGTCACTCCTCCACTTGCTCTCTGGATGCTGAGCCTAAAACAATAGGGGAAAGAGCTGATAGCATTTTGGGAATGTTGGCTGTTTCCAGCTCTTGCAATTGGGCTGGGCAGAGCAGCACTAATTGAAACAACACTGCCCCAGCCCAAGGGGCCATCTTGGTGTTTGGGATGGAAATTTCAAAACCACTTGGTGGGCATAGACTTCTCTTTTTTTTGTTTGTTTGTTTGTTTGTCTGTGTGTGTTTGGTTTTTTTGTGGAGTGGTGGTGGGTTTTTTTTGCTGTGGTGGCATGCAAAATGTGAGTTTTAAATTCTCTGGCTTTAGTAATGCATTTCCTGAATTTCAAAACTCCCACTTTGTAAAAGCTAGTATTTTTGCTTAGCATTCTGTTTTCATTTGTCTGCTTTCAGACAACTCAACAACTATTTCAGAACATAATGAATTTGGGCTGTGCATTCCACAAAGCTCTATCCATGAAGTCCTCGAGAAGCATGTGGACATCTGTTGAAGCCATACAGCAAAATTCCAGTTTCTCGTGTACTTTCGTAATGGCACAGCCTGAGGATAAGGAAAGGAATAATGTAATAGGCTTGTGCATGTTAATGCTTTCCTTATCCAGCATTTAACTTTGTACTAAATAAGTTTTAAAGTCCTTTGCCACTTCATGTGGTGCCTTTGGGCACATGAGTACCCTACTAGTAGCCTACTGACCTGTTGTGGTGACCTCATCTAAAAGGGGGATAGGATGGCAATATCTCATCAGCTACTAATCTGTTCATGCAGGATGTGTATTCTTAGGATGTTAGATAAAAACAGACATGCCCTATTCTCAAGGTAATGGGGGAGGGATGGGAAAGAGATGCTGCCCAGGCTGTTGAAGATAGTGGGTATTGTGAGGATGAAAAGGCAAGAGGGAGAGACTGAGAAAGGGTGAGGCAACATCCCATCTCTTATCAGATCTTCACTCTGACTGAGCATTGCCCTGAAGGGAGTCTGCCCTGAGGAGGGTGTCTGGCATTGTGGGGTGTCCTAGCTGAGTGTATGGCTTTTCTCCCTCAAGGACACATTGGCTGGGATACTGAAGTGACTCAGTGTTTGGATGTCTGGACATTGTTTAAGGCAGAGGATTCGTTAGGCTTTACATCCTCTCCCCTGTGACTCAGCATCCCTCTGTGGCCTCCACCCCCACGGCTCTGCTCCAGGGCTCCCTTGGAAGCACCATCCCCTGTACAGTGTGTCTTCCTGGCTGCTGTGATTGGGCTTGGGAAACTGGGTCTCACTGACTTCAGCAATTGTATCTTATCTTCAAGGTACTTCTTAAGGTTTTAACTCAAAGCCTTGGAAATGGTCTGGGATCCAAGTTATCTGCAGAACTCACTCTGCTGCCATGGCACCTGAGATCAGTTGGAAAGTTTAGCTGGACAGGATTGGAAAAAAAAAGAAAAAATCAACCATGCAAAACTCTTTTGGTTCTAATTAGAAACACCAGAGAAAAATAATTGAGGAATATGTGATAAAAACTTAACCAGTTCTGCTCATGGCCTGTCTAGGAGCCAGGGAAATACTCAGTCAAAAGACACTGAGGTCTCAAATTCACTTGCTCCATGGCAGGGGCTGTAGTGACTGGCCCAAGTTGCGTGTGGGTAGGAGGCAGAATGGGTGGGGGATGCTGTGGGAGAGGAAACCAGGGCACCAAAGTAAAAAGGAGCTTGTCAGGGTCGTAGGGTGGATTAGTGACAGAAGCTGAACTGAATCATCTGGAGCCCTTGCTTGGAGGGAGGTAGAATATCTCTCAGTTCTAAAGGTGTAAGAAAACAGACAGAGCATCTTATGGTGCCTCAGTCCTGGCACTGGTGGCAAAGAGGCTGAGTCTTTGTGCCCAGCTAAGGAGGAACTGCTGAGTGTGTTTTAACTGCCCCCTGATACAAAGGCACTTGATTCTCAGAGAGGTTTCCTGGAATCCTGGTAATGACTGAAGGTAGGAGTGGAAGTGACAGGGTTGTTCAAAACAGCTCTGCTGTTGACTTCTGGAGAAGGCCGACAAAGGGGGATGGAGTGGACATTTGTGGGAATTGGATACTTGACTCCCCTTTGTGTCAGAAAAGGAAAATGTTCATCCTGGATTCCTTTTTAATTTTGTTTTCCTGAAGGGGAAAGCTTTGTGCTCTGCTGTCCCATTATACTGCAGCAGACACGGAGATCTAGTTAATTTAAGTGCCTCTTACTTCAGCTGAAACATATTTGCAATTGGAATACCATTCCTGCTCACTGAGCAGAGTCCTGGAAGCCAGAGGCTTTTGTGTGAGAGATCCAATTGAAATACAAAAAGAGAGATGAGGTGAGTAAAGCGTTCCCCACAAACTCAGGGAGGGATTTCCTGTATGAGGCCAGCCTTGACCTTGAGCATTCCCAAGTCCTTTCCCTGGGATGCTGACCCAATATTCATAAATCATTTGAAGCATGAAGTGATCCTTTTATTTAATAAATAATAAAAAAAGTAATTGGATTGACATAAATTAAAGCTGAGTTAACCTGTCTGGAATAATTGGATTGGTAATAATGGGCAGCAGTGTGGATTGAAGTAGGTCACAGTTTAACCCGGAGGCCTGGGGAGGCTCTTCCCCCCCCTTCCCGCTCTGCCTTTTTTCCTTTTTTTTTTTTTCTCCCCTCTGAGAGCACAAAGAAATGTGGTGGGAGGGAAATGGCCAGTGTGTGCCGTGTGCATGAGGCTGCTCATGGCTGGGGAATTGCTTTAAGGGAACTTCAATTCCAAACTTGGATGTTCCTGAGAATAATATTCCCAGGTTCATTGCTGGGAAGTGACGGACAACTGTGACAAAAGCTGTATTGTACATGGTTGCAGTGATAAATCATTTCACAGGGATTATATTGACATCCTTTCCATACTGTCCTTACATACCACTGATGAGGAAAAGGCTGGAGGAGCTGCCCTTGAACTGAGGCTTTCCAGTGGCAATGAGATGTGTGATCACTGGGATTTGGGGTTGCTCCCTTCTTTTATTAGCACATCTGTAAGTGGCCCCTAGGTATTCTATGCATTTAATTTTGACTGGATTCTTCTTGTCTCCTTGGGTAATACCAACAGTGATAAATTATCCATAGTGTTGAATAAAATCAGGAAGTTTTATCTCAAAGTAGCTTAAAGCTAGTTTACATTGCTTTGCTTCTGACTTGGGACCTTCAACACCCTTCAGCTATTGGTTAGAATTGATGAGTACTGCTGAAGTGCATCCAGAAGGAGTGAGTCCTCCAACCCTTTGAAAAATATCCCAGGCTTGGGAAGTAATTCTTGGGTATTGCTTTAAGGCAGTTGCATGGTCTTCTCCCAAGATCTTGATTTGGGAGCATTGCTGTGTTTGACAACATATCCTGCACTCCAGTGAAACCCAAATCCATGAAGGCACAGATGTTATGTTGAGCACATGAGAAATCTCATCTGCATTGGGGTAAAAACATTTCCAAAGGAACCACTTCCCTCAGAGTGGCAGGAGTCCAAGATTACCACTCAGGCAGTTGAAAAATGAGCTGTGTAGAAATCCTCTTGAGGTGAAACCCTCCTCTGATCCTGAAGCAAGCAGGATATAAGAAATATGTGCTAAGGAAAGGTTCATGTCCCTGTGGTGTGCCCTGAGAAGGGCTGGAGAAGTAGACATGCTGCAAACCATCTGGAGGTGTGGAGCCAAGCAGGGATGAGGAGGCAGTGCAGACAGGCCGGCCCTCCTCTTTGCTTCTCACCAGGACCATTCAGGTCTTTTTTTTGCTTTGTTCTGTAAAGAATTGATAATGTTTCTGTGGTTGCAGTAGTTGCTTTGTTAGGTGAAGTTAACTGGACTGTCTTCAGTTCCTCTAGCCAAATCCTGCTGCCTTTTCAAAATTGCCTAAGTAGTTCTGATTGTCATATTAAAACCACTTGCTGTGAACAGCTTATTTGGAACAGTGGTCTGTATAAAACATGCTGTATCACCTGCTTGGCAGAGGAAATGGTTTTGAAGCATTACACTGCCAATCGAGAGCTTTCTGTCTGATCTCTGTGTCCCCACCCTGACACTGCTGCGTTCAATGGTAAAATTCCCTGGGTTTTTGTGGGACACTTGGTACTAGCAACGTTTTGCTGTGAGGAGACAAGTGCATCCATGGCAGGGAACAAGCTGGAGGATGGGTTGTCTGTTCATGCTGTGCTGGGGCTGGTCCTTCAGTGCCCTGTTGCACTCTGTGCTGGGGCAGCTCCTGGACGAAGGATCATCAGTCCCAAAGTGGCCTCTTCCCTTCCAGGGCAAGGGAGGACTGAGGAAAGGGAATGTTTCTGAGTCACCATCCGCTCAGGGGTAGTCCAGTTAGATGCTTTTCTTTGCCTAGAGCTTATGATAAAGTCACAGCATGGATTTAAATAATTAGGAGATGCCTGGCTTCAGAGCAGAGTGTCATTTCTTTCCCTGCTGACCTTGGCTGATTAGCAAATATTTGGTATCATTTGTAGAATCCTATCAAAGCAGCCCAGAGGTATTCATCTGCCTGAAAGCCTCTGGGAGATCTCTTTTCCCCATGGGGGTACTGCCCATCCTTGCTCTTCAAAGCAGGTTTTTTGATTAGCTGACAGGAGATACATGTTTAAGATCTCATGGGTTTTGATGCCTTTTTTCCTTCCCACCCCCTTTCAAAGAAGGGAGAAACTTAACATCACACTAGTCCCTTTGTGACAGTTTGGAAGTTAAATTTACCAGGACCATTATCTTTAACAGCTGCTGCTGTCTGACAGATTGAGTTTATAGTCGGTCTTATAGGCTCTAAAATCACTTTTATCCTTGTGGGTCCAATTTCAGAGCTATTCAATTTATTATCTCTAAGAGCTTAACAGCTGTTCTCCCCACTCCCTCGTACCCCTCTGCCCCTGACTCCCTCTGGCTGCCCAAAGCTCAAACTTAAGGGTCACCCCTTAATCCTGGAGGCAGAGACAGTGATGTGCATGTGCTCTTCCAGCAACGTGTAGAGCTTTACTGTAGACAGGCAGCTCCCCCTGATGAAGGAGTCCCTGCTCCAACAATTTTGTCTAAGTACAGCATCAAGCCAAGGTTGGGTTGTCTTGGCCATGGCAACCTGAGGGGAGCTGTTCCTTTCTCTGGACCTTGCCAGAGGTACCAGTGGAATCTCCCAGTCTGCACCTCAGTTCCCTCTCAAGCAGAGACATTAAAGCTTTGTGACTGGTGAGGCCACCATGCGTCACAACAGTAATTAGTTAGCTGTGTTAATGGACCAAAGGGAAGCTTGTTCTTCCTGCAATTACTTCCTGCTCAGCAATGGCACTCGTTTTCTCTACCACCTTTCTCACCCACCCCATCCCCTCATTTTTCTCGCAGCTCTGCAGAAGCATTGATTTATTGTGTGAGTAGACACTGTGATGATGAGAGATATTGTGAAAAATCGCTGAAAATTAGTAGCAAGAATTCTAAGATGGATTTCACTTATTTCCCCTGTAATGGTGGTACATGATCTATTACACCTTGGCCCGGGCTAAGTTTCCCTGAAGTTAATGGGAGGCTTCCTGTTGACACATGTAGTCTTTGGATCAGACTTGTGGAGTTTTGGCACTTGTCAAATGATAGCAGAATCTCAGCAAGTCCTGTGGCACAAAGGAGACTCTTCAGACCTGTCACTGAGTGTCTGTTTCATTCTTTTCATCTTCTCCTCGGTTCTATTCAAGTTCTTGTGCTGCTCTTGTTCCAGTGGTGCCCGAGTGCCCTCCAATGGTGCTAATGCTCCCACAAAGAGATAATAATGATACCCGGCTGCTTCAGAGAGTCTCTTTATGCTCTGCTTCATTTCCCTTCCACCTTGCAGTCTGATAATACCCTGTGGCTATTCCTACTCTCTTGTCAGCTTCAGAAAGGAAGAAAGAAGTCATTAGAAACCAACGAAAATGTTAATTGTATCATAAATCTCTGAACAGAGCAGCATTTCAGCAGTTTATTCCGATTTGGGTGTGTAGCACTGCAGCTAAATCTGCTTTTCTTTATCCTGTAAGTCACTGAAAAGCTGAGAAAAGATGGAGGAGACAGTCTGGTTTGCCAAAGCTATATGTAACATTAAACAGGGGTACACAGTTTCAGCATTGAAGTCTTAGACCTAATTTAGAAGCAATATTTGAGGAAATACTGAATAAATTCTGTATGATTTTCCTTTTTGTTAGGGGGGAGTGTTTGCATGCCTTTTGTGTGTGTGTGTGTGTGTGTGTGTGTTTCCAAAATGGCTTTACAAGCCTATGAGACTGAGAGTATATCCAGCACAGTAGCCTCTTTTAGAAGGGATGCATCTCCCTAACAGAGGAAAGGCATCAGTAACAGTGTGGCTGCATGGCCACTGGAATTACTCTTTGTGCCAAAGAAACTGCAGAATTGTATTTGAAGAAAAAACAGGTCTGGAACTATAGCAAGGACATGCTGGACTTGGAAGAAGGGTGCAGAGCAAAGGGTGCTGCCAGCAGCAATGCTTGTAAAGGCTACCAGAGCATGTCATGGAAACAACCTGGTGACCCTGGAGAGGTTTCAATCAGTGGTGTAAGGGTTGTAAACCAGGCTGAATTCAGGGGAAATCACTGAAGTGGTTTCAAATGGATAAAATGGGTAAATACAATGTACATAAGCTCAAGAAGTGCTGTTTGCTGTTGGCAATGTGATTATGGAAGTCAAGGATGCCTTTCCTCCAGGCCAGCATCCATCCTGAGCTCCCACCCATGCCAGGACTCTCCTCCGCTCTGTCCCAGCACAGCTCAGGTCTGGCCGTGCTGGGGAGCCCCACGCCCAGCCTGTGCTGTGCTAACCGGAGCAAATTACCTGCTGATCAATACCTTTAGCAAACTTGGCAGAGCCAAGAGGGTTCTCGGGTCATAGGAGTGGCTCACACCTCGCAGGCAGGAGGATGGCAGGACTGTGAGGTCTGTGGAGAGGCACATCCACTGCTTTGCCTTCCCCATCAAGTTCTGAGGAGTTCAAGTCCAGCTGTTCTCCATCATGCTCATGGGTCTGTGCTTTGTGCTTCCATCCTTTTTGCTTTTCTCCCTATTTCAATCCAGTTTGACTGTGGCCAGCTCCTGGTAAAGGGGAGGGAGGGAAGAGGAGGGTTAATCCAATCCTTTTATCTTGCCCTTTGTCTAATTAAAACCACAACAAATGGCACAGTTTAGGTTTAAATGTAATTGTGTTTAATGAAACATTAAGGGCAATTAAAGGAGTTACCGTGGCAGCCTCTCTATACCCTCCAGGGTTATAATGGTCTGATGAAGTGCTCTTACTGGCTCTCTTGGCAGGGGGCTGTTAATTGCGTTAGAAACCGATAGTGGTTTTCTTTTAATACTGAAGTTTCTCTGGTTATCTGTCTCGAAGACACTTGCTTGTGATCAGGTTCTGGAAGTTGGGAGCAGCAGAGAGATACTGTGACTGCCAGGGAGGGTGGTTGGGGCAGTGGGGGGCTGCTGAGGTTTCCTTTCTCCTTGGCTCTCTCCTGAGCTTTGGTCTGCACAATCACTGGGACTGGAGGACCTCAGTGAAGCCCTGAGATCTGAGTGCCTCTCCTGGCCTAATTATTGTTGTCCTGGCTTTATTGTTCATGGCAGGCAATGCCGTATGGTTTTTTGCCTGGGAAAGGTCATCTTGATATAGTTAAGTTAGTTTGAGAGTTGTCAGCAAAAGGGAAACATATTGTGAAAACTGAGATGATTCATGCTTGTAAATATTGTACAGTTACTATCAATCTCAGACTTTTTAAAAGTTCTCAGCATCTAGAGGTCGTTGCTGGAGATTTCACAAAAATTTGGCACCTTCTCCTTTAAAATGCAACCTGAATTTAAAGCCAGTTCCTCACATTTTAAGGCTTTGACTCATGTCTGACTCATGCTGGTTTTAAAAATATTAAGATGGGAGTTGGCAAGAGTGAGATAAACGGAGGCACAGAGGGAGGGCGAGGGCAGCCCCAGCGCTGCCACTGAGGTCAGGCTTCCCCCACCACCATCCCCAAAGGTAATGTGGGGGGAACCAGGAGCAGAGCTGGGAACAGGATGCCCAGCTCTAATCGTTTTCCTGCATCTTGAAGAATTAAGTACTGCCAGAGCAGCAAAATAAATACCATTTTAAAAAACTGGTGGTTTAAGTATATGGCAGTCACCTTGCAGAAGCAGCCTGAAGGGGGGCAGATTGGACTCTGCTGCCTCTGTAGATAGAAATTGTGGCTTGAAAACAAGGTTAACTGCTGCCTTCTGAACACTGGGCAGGCTTGACAGCAGCTTTGTGGCAGCAAGGCTGCCTTCACATCCCTGACGGGATGACTGCTCTGTAAATCTTGGTAAAAGATGTCACAGCAACGCGTGTCCCCCAGAGACTGGGAGGGGAAGGGAATGATGTATGAGTGAAACCTGTCTCTAGAGTCCTGCCATCTATTTCTCAAGTCTTAAAAAAATGCTACCACTGTGCTGCCTCCATTTATCTCAAGTAAATATGGAGAGAAATTTCTAAAATAAGAAGGCTTTAAGTACTTTTTCTATGGCAGAGGTTATATTTTAGCACAAAAGACTTTTTTCCCCCCCTCTCCTCAGCAGATTTTCCAGTTGCTTTCACAGCTAAGTATCTTAATGCACCTCCTTGTCTTCACCTGCTTCCTGTCCCATTCAGCAAATGCTTCCTGAGGCTGTGGGGAGTTATCTTGACCCCAACGGATCCTCATGATCCTCCAGCCTTGCCACAGCTGTGAGGGGTAACAGATGGACTCTTATCTCCATCTTGCAGCCAAGGAGCCAAAGCCTGTGGAGATTTGGGAGTTATTCATGCTCACACAGGAAGCCTGTGGTTGATCAGGAGTGAAATCCTGTTCACTTTTTGGGGAGAGGGCATAGGGAATTGAGAGTTTGACATTAACAGTAATTGTATTTTGGGTTGTGGCTTCCCTAACCAACCAGTGTGGACTGACTCACTCTGGAGGTTTGTTTTATTGGGGTGTGTTTGTGTGGCTGTTTATACCCAAGGTGACAGGTGCCTGTGGTTTGTGATGGTGCACAGGTGCCACACAGCTCTTGGTGGGCTGAGTGTACTGTGAGGATGAACTCTCATTAACTTGCCCTGGTCCTCAGTGATGGGATGTAATGGAAAGATCAGGGCATCCTTCCCCTTTCCTGGTGTTGAGATAGGCAATGAGTTATATTCGAGGCTGTTAATTTTCTATTAAAAAGGTTTCTTTTCCCAAGACCAAGAGCATTCTGAAAATGTTTCTACCCAGGATTTCTGTTATTTCTTTTCCAGACTGTGTGGCTGCTGGGTGCCCAGACTTGGTATCTTCTGTGACTGCTTGTCCCTAGCAGCAAGAAATCAAGGAAAACAGAAGTGTCAACCCGAGGTTTTCCTGTCATGGCCCTTGGGGTGCTCTTGAGTAGTTCTGCCCATGCCATGAGATGTTTTGTATAGCAATATGAAGAGTTTTTGCCTCCTGCTTCCCCATCCCTTCATGCTTGAAGAGGTCTGTGGCAGCAGGAAACTGTCCCTAAAGAGGACTGATCTTGCCCTTCACCTCACAGGGATTAAAGGCGTCTCCTTGGTCTGGGATGAGCTCTCTCTCTCCCAGGGAAGCTGCTGCAGGGACTGCTGTGTTTTACTGTGATTATTGGTTTTTTCCTTTCCCCTTTTGTGAAGCCAGAAGGCTGCTCCACAAATCCCTCATGCTTTATGCTCCAAGATCCCTCAGTCTACCTTTCCTAGCTTTTCCTTGGACGATTGCTTTCCGTATGGTACTGCCATGTAGAACACTGGGCATGTGGAAGGAGGATGGGGAGGACAAATGAGGTCACCCCCACGCTGGGTACCCTGAGCCTCATCATCTCAACTCCCCCATCTCTGCCCAGGCGCCGCTTCTGTGGCTGCTGCAGTGGTGCTGAGGAACAGGGACAGGGCATTCACACTGCTTAAGCAAAACATAATGATTTAAGTTTTATTTAATTTAAACAATAAAATGGCCATTAAACAAGTTATGCATTGACCACCTTACCATGCCCTCTAGCGCTAATCCTGATTAAGTGTCTTTATTACTTGGCTCAGTTGGCCTTTTTTAAATGACAATGAAACACTTGATAGTATGAGTGCAAACTCCTTCCCTCTTGGCAATTATCTCCCTTCCTACTGAGTTTTGCAGGAGGAAGGAGAGGGGGAGAGGGAAGAAGGGAGAGTGGGTTGGCCAGGGGAGAAATCCAGCAGCACCTGATCCGTTTATCACATAGATATGCCATAGTGGAGGCTTAATGGAGATTTAAATAATTCAGAGCACTCAGCCCCGCTAAAGCTGTATAATGAGCCTTCTGCACTGTGAGCCACTGCTCGGCTGAGCATACGAGCAGGGAGGTCGTGTGGTTTTCCATGCATAATTAAAGGCATAAGAGGGGATTTAGAGCAACAGTGTTACAATGAAGCATGCGGGCGGAGGCTTCGCTTTTATTTAACTTGGAAATGCCACACTGGTTTTGACTTGAAGAATAAGCTTCCCTCTTAAATTTTATTTTTTTTTATAAATGCTTTTTTCTTTCCCCTCTTCCTTGCTGACCTGTCCCTGCAGCCTTCTGTCCCTTGAGCACAGGGTTGTCTCTGAAGAGGTTCACAGTGGTTCTCGTTGCACATGGGGACAGCAGCTTTCAGCCCTGTGGCTATGCAAGGTCTTTGCTGGAACAAGCCGGCATGAGCTGAGAATCCTTTTCCAGCATATTTCATGTTTCCTTTGTTTCTGCCAAAGGGAAGGGCTCCAGATGAAGACACTGAAAAGAAACATGGGAAGAATACTGGGAATCACTTTAGCTCTTGTGATTTACCATTTTTCTGCTGGGTTGCCAGGCTGTGCAGCAGGCAGGTACCCAAGTCCCCACGACATGCTGGGCCAGGAATAGTTTCCCACGCTGCCCTTCATCAACTTGCTGTATCTGATCTGCCCTGCAGCCTATGCTGTTGACAGGAGAAAATGGCTTTGCATTATCCTCCTCCTAAGAAGTGGAAGACTGTTTTTGTGCTGAAAGTTGTTCTTAACCACGTCTGAAAACCTGTGCAGGTCTGGGGTGGTGGTGGTGATAATTAACACATCTTTCATTAACCCCTTATCACAGGCTTAATGTGCTATGGGAGAGCTTCTCAAAGCAAACAGGTTTGGTTTCATCACAGCTCTTCTGAGCTTGAGTGAATACCCCCTGTGCCCCTGTGAAATGGGGTCAAGCTGGAGAGAGCTTCAGTGGTGTGGAGAATCCTGAGAAGGTTGGGGAAGGGCAAGTATAAACTCACCTGCCAAAAAACATGCTGCACCCTGGTTTTGGTCTGCCACACAGCTTGAATCTTGTTGTAATGTAAGTTTAGACTTGCATGCCTCCTTTCACCACCACAGCCACTCATGAAACTGGGGATTGTCAAATGATGGAAAAGGCTATCAAAAGACGGTCTGTGCTATTTCAAATCTGAAATATGTTCACTGTAGTATTTCTATTAGAAGCAGAGATGTTTTATGCTGCTGTACAAAGATGTTGCCTCATATCACGAAGGAAGACGAGCTCAGTTTGGCCTGGCTGCAAAATGAAGTTTTTGTTATGGGTGAAGGTTAAAGAGACTGGGACATTCAGACAGGTTGTCAGAATGCAAAGGTTGAGAAGGGTTGCTGCTGCTCCTTGTACATATGGTAGAGGATAAGTGTCCATGGTGGAGAATGACTCTTGCAGGTCAAGATCAAGAAAAAACACTGAGTGGTGAAAGTGCCCAGTGAGAGTGGTGGGGTCTAAAAACCCAAACCGGTTTTAAAGTGATATTTTAAGGTGATACATGATAACTTGGAGACAGGGATTCTATGATATTTCTGCCTGCAGGGTATATGGGTCACTAAATCTGGAGGTCCTTTCTGGTCTTTAATCCTTAATAACCCCTTTGCTCAGGGGCTCATGGCTGACTCCCTGTACAAGTGTGTATGTGTTCCTTGCGGCTCTCCTGCCTTCCCCACCTTCTCCAGGAAGAGTGGCAGAGCTGCTTGTCACTGATATACAGCCAGGAGCACAAGCTACTGCTACACTTAATCCCTAGAATTAATTAATTATTTTCCCTTAGATAAAGAAAACAAGAAGGAATCTGTGGCCTCCGTATTCACCTAATGGCATTTGTCTATCAGTCATTTGTTGCTGGGTGGGAAGCAGGGGCCAGTGTGACATCCTGCACGGTCACTGTAATGGAAACATCCATCTTGTCTCCCTCAATGCACACTCTCCATTTAGGAATTTCGAAAACACTTCTGTCAAATATCACTCTCTGCACAATCCTGTTAGCAGGGCTGATGAATGGAGTCTCAAATTAAGACCGATCCCTCTGATAACCACAGTGCTGTAGGAGAGTCATCTGCTCAGTCAGAGCTATTTATTATATCTGATTAGCTGGGATGGCAATCTTCACAACCCACTGTAAATTCTATTAGGGGTACTCTGAGGCCCAGAAATGCAAATTACACTTCCCAACACACATATGCATACATATTGTCTCTCTTAGCAAATGGGTAATTTCCTCACATTTATTTCAATGTTTTTTCAAGAGAGATGTAATGCCTTCCCTTTGCCAGGAGGGGAGGGAGAGAAATAAGAGGAACGTTATTGGGTAGTGAGACAGCCCCATGTTCTTTTCCCTCTTTACTGTGAGACCCTGCAAGGCAGCAGCTCCAGCAGGTATTTTGTGAGGACAGGGCTCTCTACCTCCCAGCTCCCATTAGCCCACGTTCTACAGGTATTCTCATCCAAATGGATGCTCAGGAGCAGAAGTCTCCTGTAAATGGTAGACTTACCTGTGATAAAGCTCTAAAGACAAGACAGGCTCTTTACTCTTATTTTTTGTTTCTTCTTTGTAGTTTGGTTCAGATGGGCCCCTGGCACCTCCAGCTGGCTCTGTGACATGAAGCTGGGTTGGAAGTTCAGAGCTGGCTCTCCTCTGGCACAATGGTGGCAATAGGAGCCAGAATAGGATAGGATTACTGTACATCTCCATGGATAATCACTGATCAGATGCTTTGAGACCTGTGGATAAAAGGCACATTTTAATCAGATGGTTCTTCTGCATGTTCTCAGTGACTGAGGTACCCTTGACTGCAATGGAGTTAGCATTAGGTGCCTGTTTCCAGGGAAGGAAGATGTCTGTCCTGTGGGCTGCTCACAGAATAGTGCATCCAGAAGTTTCATTTATTTGTGCTAATTAATTTTGCCAAGAACTGGAGTGGTTTGTTAAGGGAAAACAAAGCAAAGATTATTTGTGAGCTAACAAGCAGCACTTCTGGTGGTTGTCTTTCTTCTCCTGGTTGTATTTTATTTTAGGAATCATTTTCATAATGGTTCATTAATTTCTGCATTACATAGTCATTTACTAATATATGCTGTCTAATAGTGTACTATCCATTGATCTAAGGGTTAGGATCATTACAACTGGTTGTCCTGCAATTAATAGGTTTTTAATAAACTCTTTTTAAAGGGTGACTAAGCCTCTTAGAGAATAACATTGACATAAGATCTGAGCTTTATCTTTGTCCCACCTTTATTTCTTGTACCTGTTCAATAGGATGCTTACAACATCTGTGTCCCTTTGATGCACTTCCTATTGTATGTGTTTCCTTAGGATTTTTATTGAGGTGAGCTGCTGCAATGATGCATGGCTAAAAGAAAATCCTTATAGAGCTGGAGGTACCTGGCAGTGTATTTGGATCTTCTTAAGCTGTTAAAAAAAAAAAATCCCAGTACAATGAATGAAAATCTTATCTGAGCATGATAAGGATCCCTTGGTCCCTGTAATATAATGTAGTTTGTTTCTTCCAGCCTCACAAATGCTTTTGTTATCTTTGCTTTGATTTTTTTTTCTCCCCTCTGTATTGCTTTGATTTTTTTCCCCCTTCCCTTTTCTCTTTCATCATTGTTGCTTGTAAATCCTTCCCCTGGTAGAGATTAGAGTAGGAATGAGTGATAGATGCTGTCAGTAACAGGAGCTAATTTTACCCCTGATAATGGCTCTGTGGTTTATACAGACCTCACTCTGCCGATACAGACACGTTCCTCGGAGCCTGTCCTGTCTGTGCCCTGCTTGGAGCTGCACCACGCTTGGCACTGGGGGGGCTGAGCTGCTGGGGAGGGTGCTGGCAAATCCTTACCCTGGGAAGAGTCTCTGAATGCTTCTCACTAGTGAAGAATTCCCTTCAAGCACACAACTAAAGCAATATAAATTCTGGAGTTTTCTATGAAGAGTGTTTTCCCTTCTGCAGAAGTGTGCTCATGTGGTCGGGGTGAGGAGGGGGTAATCTGGATTGGGTTCAGACTCCCTGTCTGGGGAGAGGATTTGTCAGGTACCCACACGGTGATGCAGCTCCCAGCCCAGCAGGGAGAACTTTGTGTGTTGCAGATGGGTACCATGGCAATGGCACTAAAAGACTCATGTACTAAAACCACCAAACATTGTTCTGGGTGATACCACACACTGCTGAGACCTCCTTTTGGAGCTGGGGCCTGTACGTTGCTAGTGTGGTATGATGCCAGGTATCCCTGTGAGCCACTGTTCATAAACAATAAGGACTAGCAGTGCTTGGACTGTCCCATCCACCACAGTGGCCCTGTGCTCTATGGATTAACTCCTTGCTGCTGCTTTGTGCTCATTTTATACTGTCAAAAGGGAGGGGAGTGCCTGGCCATGGATGACAGGAGATGCTGTAGCCCATACATAGTCTTCAGCTTTTCTTTCAGTTATGCAGTGGGAGAAGAAGCACTGCTGGACTGGCTCACCAATGTCTTTCACTTCTCTTGTCGTGCCCTGTGTAGAGGACAGTGCTGAATTTGGCCCCACTCTTTCCTTCTATTAAGTCAACACTTGAGAGTTCATTTTTACTGACGTTCCTACAAGGGACTGAGCTCTGGAAGGGGATTTGCACAGCAGATGAATGATGGCTGGAAGGATGTTGGAAGTCTGAAGAAGCCTTGAAGCTCAGCTGTCACAGCCAGACTCCAATGCAGATGGTTGTGCTCTGCTCATTTGAAATTGCAGCTGCAGTTTCCATGAGGGATATTTGCTCCTCTGGCCTGTACTGGTGAGTTTGATTCCTCTGCGTCACATTCCAGCTCCGAAAGCATTGCAGTGATCTTGGTTAACTGCTTGTCCTTGGATCAAGACTGAGTGAAATATTCTCTCCTATTTATTTTCTTGGATACCCTTGTTTACCATGCATATTTTTTTGAGGTAGTTTTACATGGTCTTGGGGTGTGTGTGTGTGTGTGTGTGTGTGAACACACGGTACTCTCCATCACTATCTTTTCTTTATTTGGTATGGCACAGTCACATCAAGCCTCTGTGTTTATATTACAAAGTACAGAAGGGAGAAACAACTGTTTTATAGCCTCTGTTTACAGTTGACAATATGTTTCTTTGGTCACCATTAGTGCTTCTAGTACTTTATCTACTATAATTTGATTCCCTTTGGCAAGTGGCTTCCCTCAGTTCGTCTTCCTTACATATGAAATATCCCTAAGATAGTTTTAGTACACTGCTTGTTTTACTTCAGTCCTTATTAGTATCTTTAGATGTTGTGTGTCCCCTCCCTCTTTAATTCAAACAATAATTCAGGGAGATCCTGGAGTATGAGGTGATCTCCCCTACAGAGCGGGGTGCATTGTTGATACTCTTTTTTTGTTTTGCTCCTACCTTGTTGGCTTTTCATCTTGAAATGCTTGATTTTTCTCCCTACGTATGTAATTTTCTCCCTAGGTATCCCCTGCACCAGTGCTGACAGCTCCCATCTCATCTCCTCTTACAGGTGATATTTTATTACCTGTAGCAGCGACTGAACGGATCCAGTAAGGCAGCAGCTCACTGTGGCACTGTCTCCTCTTTGCTACTGATCAAGCAGATCCAGGGCATTCCTTTATTCTGAAATCTTTTAGACGTAGAAAGGTTTATTCTTCATGAAGCTGTTACTGGTTAGAGAGGTGGAGGAAGGATAATGGTAAAAAGCTGTGACACAGCTGTTTCATCCCTGTTCCAATATGGGCTGGGAGCAGCTGATGGCCTCTGATTGCTGGTGATTTTCTTAATTATGGTTGGAGAGAAACAGGGGGTGGATAGAGGGCAGATGCCGTCTCTGAGGCCAAGTTTTTTGCTACTCACAGTCTGTGGTAAGGAGAGCTCCACTATGAAATAGTTTGTGCCTGTTGAGTGTTCGGGTGCTAATTCAGTGTAGCTTTGCTGCCTTTTGATGGGGTAATGGTAATCTGTGTAATTACAGGATACTTTCTCATTAATAACTGCTTCAGTCATTTCTCCCTTCTGCCTTCCCCACCAATTTCTTTTCTTCTGCAACTTAGAATGATATTACTCATAGAGTCATAAGTATTCATTTCGTCTAGTGGAAATCTATGCAGTGGTATGCAAGTTTAGC
Organism: Sakesphorus luctuosus; assembly: GCA_013396695.1. NCBI lineage: Eukaryota > Metazoa > Chordata > Aves > Passeriformes > Thamnophilidae > Sakesphorus > Sakesphorus luctuosus. The sequence continues at coordinate 1,813,668 of VWZD01006204.1, forward strand.
TACAGGACCTGAATGCTCTAATGGGTTGGTCACTGGGACAGTCATCATTCACCCCTGGAGTGTGGAGTCAAATGAAAACTATAGCTGTGTGAGAGGAGCTGCAGGTATTTTCCAAGCCACTGATCTTATCAATTCTCCTTTAGCAATCTCCTTACCCCTGCAGAGCACCACCAAAGGCAAGCGAGTTTCTGCATTAGTCGGCCCTGGCTGTGGTTACTTTGGACTCAAACTTAGAATCATAGAATCATTCAGGCTGGAAAAGACCTATAGGATCACCAAGCCCAACTGTTATTCCAGCACTGCCAAATCTTTTATGAAGAGAAACACGATTTTTGGCCTCCTTCACTATGCAGGCTCTTTCCTTCTGCATAATGTTCTGTCCTTCATCTCCTTTTTTTTTTTCATGGTATCTTTGCATTTTCAATCATATCTTCACAGTGAGCTAAAAAGAAAATCAAGAGTCTGCCAAAACATTCATCATGTCTTTTCTTTTCAAAATAGCATTAGAATTCAGGCCTGTTTCAGGCCTATGCATTGAAAATTATGCAACCCAGAGCTGGGAAATTGAAAAGTCCTGTGAACATTGGTTTGAATTTTTAACCAAATTCCTGTCAGCTGCATTTCTTCCTTTTATGTGTTTTCCTTCTATTAATATTCTAGTGAATGAGTTTACAAGAAACAATGAATTTTAAACAAAGCGTGGAGGACTTTTCCTGAGAATGAATTTCAAGTCATAAATGTGAATGTTCTCACTGGGCTCTGAGAAACTGCCCTTTGCAGAATGGAGATGTGACACTGATTCTTACATCCAAAATCAACCAGAATACCCTGTATTTTGAAAGCATCCAGCAAACAGCTTAGGAGAAGACAAGCATCTTCTTCCCTTGTTTTGCACCAGCAAAATGCAAAGAGAAGTGGGGACAAAATTAATTGAATCACTAATGGGAAAGAGATATTCACCTGACTCATTTTTCCATGAAAAAACTCTCTCAATATCCTGATAGATTCTGAAAGGGCTTTCTGTTTCAGGAGGAAATAGTAGGGTGTCTTTCTCAAGGAACATCTGGCCTGTATTTGTGAGCTCCTAGGTGACTTACAAAAGAAAAAGCATGTTGTCCTCAGAGGTGATCTGCACCTGCAGCCCCTTCTGGAGTCAGTGTGAATCAGGCTGGTGGCATGGACTCTGCTGTCATCTTGAGGGATCTCCTTTTTCTGCTTGTTTCTGGTTGTCTCCTGACAAGCTCAGGAGTGTGTGGTTAGATTTTTCTACTTGGTTTTCATTTCCTTTCTGCAGAGGAACAGTTTGTGGGTTCTACATCCTGTCTCTTCACCGCAGGTTTTGTGACAGATTGGTGTGGGGAGCCAGCATCCCCAAAGGCAGGACTGAAAGAGCTTGAGGCTGCTGTGGGGTCCTGGCTCAGGGGTGTTTCAGTCATCACCCAGGCTTTCTTAATTTCCAAATGTCTCTGACGGTAATTATGTCTTCCTCATGGCAGAGGGTGAGACTTGTTAGGGAAGAAGACCTACTAAAAGCCATCTCCTTCAGTAGGAGGGCTGAGGTCACTTGCTGGGAGGCAGAGCAGAGGGGCATCTTTCCCCACAGCTCCGTGCCCTCTGCCTGAGCTGGAAACAAGATTAAGATGCCTTTAGCAGAACCACGACCTTCACGAGTACAAACTCACATAGACCCAGCCCACAGGATCCAGGGTGAAAGGGTGAAGACGAGAAGCAACTCTGTCCTGACAAAACAACAAGCTGGGAGCAGGCAGAGGTGGAATGCTGCAGTTCCAGTATCCCAGTGTGTGAATTCACACTGGGACTTGCAGGCCACTCAAGTTTCCACCAGGGACCACTTGTGCCAAGGTGCTCTGAAGTAGTAGCCTGAGGTTGCATAGTGATAGACATTGAGTTCTTCTCTTCCATCAAGGAGGCTGTGGGTCAACTGTCTAAATACTTGTCCAGAGTCCTCTGAGGGTCTCTGGGCTGTGAGAGATGCAGGTTTTACCTCTTCTCCCCATTGCTTTCCCAGGCTGCTATTGACTTCTTGAGACCAGTTGACTTCTTGAGGCACTGCTGCTAAGGAATGAGGGAAAGTTGTATGGGACAAGATCTTCCCTTCACTTGAGGGATGAGCTGCCATGAATATGTACGAAACCAACTGTTTCTGGCTAATGTGGGTGGATTTGGGCAACCCCAGTTCCTTTCTGCAGTAACTCCAGCCTGCCTCCTGCTGAGCCAGCCATCCCCTGCCACAAGCAGCAGCAAGCTGTGCTAATGTGATGCAGGTCCCACACTGCTGCTCCACTGCTGTTCCATTCCATTTGCTGCGAGTCTCACTGCTTTGAAGGCAGCCGTTGTGTTAGCGTGTCAGAAGGTAATTAAATAGACCCCAATTCTTTTAATTACTGCTCGCTCCTCGGTACATGCCTGCATACAGGGGTGAAGTGAAGGATATGGAAATAATCGCTGACAGATCCCAGCTGGAAATCCGTGGCACCTTGGATAAACATTGAGGCGAAGGCACTGCATGCAGCCTGGGCAGCTTGGCTCTGCAATTACTGTGAAATCTGTCTAAAGAGATTGGGGCATGGAATTGGAAAACACGGCAGGCTCTCTTCTCCAGGGAGCAGGATGTAGCACAGGGCTGGGTGATTGTCATCAGAGGCGTGCCTAATACACTGTGGGTTTTGTTGTTGGCAGGAAACTTCAGGCAGAGGTGAGGGGAAATAAGCAGATTAGTGTGACGGGGAGAGCAAGGTGAAAGAATGCCGAGACCTTGCAGCTTATTAGAGATACAGGTCAATGTTACCTCCCTTGTCATTGTTGTGCTGATGGGGCTGTGATGCTGAGGGAGTGGATAAGCCCTGGTTTGGGTGTCATGGTGCTTTCTCTGCCTGGAAACCATAGCTGGAATGAGACAGATAGAAGTGATACCAGATCCCATGTGCTGTCCTTTATGCCAAGTCCTGTGAGCTGATATGAACATCTTAGGCTTGCACCTGTGCAGCTGTTTCTCACGTAAGGTGAAAATATTGCTGCCTTTGAAGTTGTTGAATGTTTTCCTCCTAAAAGTCGGGGGGGACGACAGGGCTGAGGGTGCCATTTCTTTGCCAATCCAGCTCCTGGTGAGGTGTTTAAAGGTGTTGGATCATAGAAACATGAATTTTGTGGGCAAGGCACAAATGCTCCCAAAATGTCTTGCTGCAGACAACATGGTGTGTTGCTTCTTGTTCCCTCGTATTTATGCTGCAATGTTTAGAAAATCAGCTGTTGGTATCTAAGTGCATTGCTATTGCAGGCTGGTGCAGATGAGACAGGCAGGCAGCAGATCCGTAGCTAGAATGAATGTTTCAAAGATATGACCGAAAGCATCTTTCTGGGGAGTAAAGCTTGGTTGTTTGAGAGCCAATTCTGCTCTATTAGCTCTCCCTTTATCTGTCATTCTGGTTCTAAAAAGGTCTCCTAATGCCTCATGGGGTTAATAAACCAGGAGTGGAGGCAGGAGACTTAATTGTGAGTCCTGTGCGATTTATGGGCTGGGGAAGCTGCTGATTGCCAGGCGGCCGGAAGGCAGCACAGCAAACCATGCCAGCAAAGGGCTGCACACAGCTTGTCTGCTCTGCTGTGGCACCAGCCACAGAGGAGGCCAAAGACATGTCTGTTGTGGTTAGAGAAGTAAATAGATAGCAAAGATGGGAGGCTGTTTTGTGCCCACTTATCTGTTGTTTGGTATAAAGGATCAGGCCCTAATAAAACACTCTAATCTGTTGCCCTCTGCAGCAAAGCGGTTTCCTCCTTTGGAAGATGAAAAAGCTTATTTTGAGCTCTGAGGCTCATGGGAACCCCAGATAGGATAATACCTGAGAGCCAGTGGTGCCAGAATAGGCAACAAGGGCAGGTTTAGCTCCTGAGCCTGCTGACCAGCTCAGTTGGCCAAGGTCAGGGGCAGCAGATTAGCTCAAACTCTCACCTCTGGGCTGCACCAAAGTACCTGCCTTGGACAGGTGGTACCAGCCTGACTACCCATGGGTAGAGCTGCTGGTGTTCATGGATTGTGCTGGCATATGCAGGGCCTTTCTCTGTGGGATGCTGGTCTGCTCCCAGCATTTCACAGAAGATGCTTTCCTTCCTTGTGCTGCGATTGCATTGCCTTTTATTCTTATGGGATTGGTATTACTCACGTCCTCAGAATCCACTTCCAGGCAAAGCACATGGGGCACTTATGCAGAAAATCATTCCATTTTTTTTGAATTGTTTTTTATTGTGTTGATAGTATTCTCTCCAGTGTTGTTTGCTTGCAGCCATTGAAATATAGTACCTGAGCCTAAGGGGAAGATATCAAGGACAGAGTTGTCTAATTCCTGTGGGAAGTCAGCTTGGTATTATGCCTTAGAATCCTGCTAATCTTGATGATCTTTCTGGGTTTAACCTGATCTGATCAGATTAGGCCTTCTGCAGATCACTGATGTTTTGTGCATAACAGAGGCCTCCTTCCCAAACTACCCCTGCTTTTTGAACCCACAACCATGCCCATCCCAGGACATGGTCCCTGAGGAGCCTGCTATCTCTGTGGAAGTTTTTCCTCTTTCAGGGGATTTGCTGGGATCAGGATAAAGAATTCTGAAGCATGAAGAGCCATAAAAACAGACACTATTTTTCTCTCCTAGAGGAGGTCCCATTTATTTAAAAAAAAAGCCCCTTTTGCAAAAGGGCTTCCAATTCCAATCAGTTGGGATTACACCAGTAGCTATGGCAAGAGAAGGAATCCCGTATTTTCCTATTTTTTGCACCACACTCCTCCCCTGGTTTTCAGTCTGAACGAAACAACCTGACTCATGGCAGTCTCACAGAGTGCTGGTCCCAGCCTACAGGTGACCCTGAGTACCTTGGCAGTATTGAAAGTAGTGTGTCATGGAGAATTCCATGGCATGGAAGTAGCATGGAGACTAAAGACAGGAAATAGCATTACTCTAGTCTGACCCATCACCCTCTGTCTAATTCTCATTGGGTATTATTTACCACTGAAAAATACTACATGCTTAAGGTATAAGCCGATTTTAAATCAAGGCACTTCCATTGCCATCTGTGGAACTACATCAATTTACACCTGCTGGTGATCTCAGCCAGTGTCTATATATCTTCTTAGGTTCCATAAAAAATGATTTTTTCAGAAGCTGACTTGTTAGCTAAAGAAGCAGCAATGATCTTTTAACAACACTATTATGCTTTTCAATACAGCATTTTTATTGATCAATGTCCTTAACGTGGCAGAAGGATGGCTCAGTGTTTTCATTACTTCTGTGTATCCAGCCTGGCTAGCCAAGCACTTTGGTATGTGGCAAGCACTCTTGCTTACTGAAGTCTGTTGTTATGCTACAGACTGGTCTGCCCATGACAATTACAGATCAAGGGTAGAGTTTCCCAGTTGTGACTGCATTTGGGTGAGTAGCACATGGGTAAAAGCAGCTGTGGTGTGATGATCTACCTTTAAGGAGAAAGCAATGCTTCCTTCCTCTTAAGAGTGGGTCATCACACATGGTAACTCTCTTGCTACTTCTGTCTCAAAAGAGACAGGGATGAAGAGTGAATTATGATGGAGAGGGAAACATTTGCAATAATGTTCCTTTTCCTTACTGAAGAAAGAGAAAAATGTCTGGGATAAGTAAAATAGCAGTTGCTAATTTTGGGCTGCTATTTCAGAAATGATCAATTTTCAATAGAAGGTTTTTTTGTTTATCCTATCTGGGCTTCCTTCTAGAAACCAGCTAAATGAATTTAATAATGGCTCCAGCAAGGTCCTTATGACACTGTCATGTTTTCAAAGAACTTTGAGGTCTTCCTATGAACACACAGCATGGGAACCAAGTGCTACTGCCTTATGGCTGCTAAGGCACTTCTGTATTTGGCTCCAAGGAATCTCTGTTATTTCAAGATGCTGAGATGGGAGTGTGTTCTGGTTCAGTGCATTGCACGTGGACATCAAATATCCTCTTGTGTCAGGGCAAGAGGCTGTAGACAGCAAATATCTCTGAAGGGCAGCACTGCCTATCCTCTCCAGGTACAAATCCCAGGGAAGCAGGTTTATGCTTTGGTTAGAGGCTGTGATTAGAGTGTAATGAGGCCTTCCATCCTAGCCATGCATTGGGGTGATGCTGAATTTAATGGATACTTTGGGGTCTTTGAATTCTTTTTGCAAACATTTCCTCCTCAGCCAGACATTCAGAAAACACTGTATGTTTCCTTCATCCCTTTCCTGCTCTGCAAGCACGATTTTTATATGGTTTTCCTGGGTTTTGCTTAATGGTTTCTTCATGTTGTTTAAAGGATTTGTGTGCCTTGGGTTAATATATGTTAGTGTTGTCATGGATTTGTATCAAAAGGGCTTTTGTTCTCCTTTAGGAAGCCTCTTTGAGTAACTCTTAAATGGTCTCTGGTGTGTCATTGACAAACAAGCTCTTCTGACCCCTTCAGCTCTAAGGTTAGACCCGAAAGTAACAGCACCTGCGGTAAGGCTGGAGTCCTGTTAGGAGGCAGCACATCCTTAGAGTGGAGGTTTAACTCTCCAGGTAGTGAAATACTGGCAGTCAGCAGTGATTATAGAGAAGCCACATGACTTCAGCACAGTGAATGTGTGCTTACCAGGTACAACAGCCAAATTCCTGAGGCCTGAAGCTGTGGTAACACATCCTTTCTCCAGTGGAGAGAAGTTCACTGCCCACTTGCCAGCACATCTTGCAACACTGGCAGAGTTCATATGTTTTACTTCTCTTTCTTCTCATGGTGCTTTTCTTCTTCCTCCTCCTCTATCAAATTTTCATTGCTCTGCAAGGAAAGCATTAGCTGGTGCTGGAAGTGCCAGCTAATACTCCAAAGGGTGTCGCTTCCTCTAGAAGCCCTGCTGTAATGCAGAGGAACATTTGCCTGCAGGTTGGGTGGTGATGTGCAAACCCATTAAGACTCGTCTATTAGCTCCTGACAGCACTTTAAGCTATTTCTTCATGTAGAAAAGGTATACTGAGTGCTGGAGGGACTGAGACAAACTGTGAACCCCAAAGTTACAGATCGATTTCAGAAAATCTCCTGTCTGTAAGAGTCATCCGTGGTCTCCTTGCCTCTGGCAGCAGAGCTGAGATTCTCTTTCCTGTGCCACCTGCTGACAGATGCAAATGGGAACTGTGTCGAAATAGCCTGGGGAATGGTAATTTTATATTTCTGCTCCAGATCTTGCAGAAAAGCTCTTGGATGGCAATCAGGGATTAGTTACCCTTATCATCCATCTGTCCTTAGTGCAAAAACAAATCTGAGCCTTGCTCTGACCGACCTTGTTTATAAGCTGCAGGAGTGGCACTGCTCTGTAGATCAGCTGCTGGGACAGCCAGAAGGATCTAGATGAAGATGATCCGCTGGGAAGATGATTGCAGTTCTTGGTGCCGGAGATACGGTATGAGCCATTTCAGAGGCATCCTGTTAGATTCTGTCTTTTTCCACTCAGCCCTCTTGCATGCATAGAGAGATGGCATTTACTTTGCAGTTGTGATCCAGTAGTTGGTAGAGAAGAAACTACAGCTTGTAGTCTTGGGTAAATCAAAAGGCAAATGTCCCTCTTTCCTTTCAGAAATTGCTCCTGGAAGGGAAACAAAGCAGGAGTGAGTAAAGTGACAGACCTGCCCCTGCCTGGAGCCAGGTCTGTGTCCTGTGGTGTGGGAGCATCTCCTGTCTGTTGATACTGATCATGAGGAGAAGTGGCTGTGGTCCAATGATAAATCCAAACCTCTGTCTTTTGGATTATTTGATTTGCCGTGAAGTCTGGAGCCCCTTGGAAGCCAGGGACTGACCAGGGGTATGCAAATGGATGGAAAAAGGCTTGCAAAGTGGAGACAGTTTCTAGACAAAGGCAGCATGCAGTAATCCCTGGAGAGTGAATGGAAAAACAGATTACGTTTGTTCTCAGATCTATTCAATAATGGAGCAGCAGGCAGCTGCTGGCCTGCGTCCCCCGGGTCCCTCGCAGGAGCAGACAGCCACTACATTATTAATTGTCTGCTGCTGGCAGTCCAGCGGGATACAGTGTGGCTTTGGCAGAGTAGCCTGATGTTTTGGGAAGCAGCCCCTTCCTCCTGACTCCAGGGTTCTTTCTATAGATGTCTCTCTTCCCCCAGAAACTCTTCATAGCATGGTGGCTGTGGACACAAGCGCTTGTAGCCTCAAGACAGGGATTTTGCAGTGTTCTTGATTTACTGTGGTGCTATAGCACCTCTCCTCCGAGCATCACCGTGCCACAGCCCACAGTGAAAGGCACTCTGCGTACAGAGCAGCTGGACAAAGCAAAGGCTGTAGCCTTATCCTGTGTGTGGGGAACTGAGGTACAGAGTTACACTACAACACAGATACAAAGGCCATGGAAGTGCAACACACATCTTCTCATAGTGTTTCTTTTTGTTAGAGCTTGTCCTGGTCAGTGGGAGGAAATTTGGAGGTGGTCACTGTCCCAGTTGGTTCTTTAGAAAGGATGCACCAAGCCCCATTTTTTAAACTGTTCCAATTTTAAACTAAAAGGTGTTTGGTTGCTCATGGCTCCAGGCCTCTGTCAGCCAACAGTTGGCCTAAAGAGCTCATTCTTTGGCCAGTGTTTTTCCTCTTATCACCCAAGTTTTCTACTCTATCTTTTCTTCGCATGCCCAATATTTAGTAGATCACTGGCTGCACAGATAATACTTGATCTGACCTGCAATGTGTTTGTGTTTTGAGTGAAGGGCAATTTATTTCAAATCTCCAGTCTGTAATGAACATTAATCTCTTTATCTGTTTATCATGAAACAATCATTGCTGATCTTCCAACCAAGGAGTGTGCCTTGGCCTCTGCCCTGACCTTTGTGGGAGCACCATGTGCTCACCCAATTTCAAAGCTCACTTGTTTTAACTAAGTGCATAAAGTCACCCAGTGGATTCTGTGATCCCAACATGATCTTAATAATTAAAGGTCTAAACACACATTTAGAGACTTTTATATTGTGCCCCCAAACAAAGAAAAAGCTTTACTGGGAGATGTCCAAACAGAACAATGAAAAATAGTGATGTAAACTGGGGGTGTTCTTTGGCTTTTTCTATTCTTGTGTCCCTTTTTGCTTTTGCACAGCCCTTGGGCTGATAACAGTGGTATATTTGTGTGAGGAACTCTTAATTTCCTTTCCACAACATTTCACCTGCCAATGCTGCTTTCTTTTTTTTCTTTACTTTCTCAATATAACATCGCCTCACAGTGGCTTGCTTGATAATTTTTGCATGAAGCACTGGAAAGTACCTCCTGCAAAAGTTGGCCTTCTTTCAAGAAATTGCCTTGTTCTGCTCTTTTTTTTTCTTTTATTTTCTTTCTTTTAAAGTGAAATCAACAAAAGAAATTATCTTTTCCTCTAGCACTTGGTATAATTGGAATGTTTCTGTGCTCACGGTGGGATGTGGTCTGCCTTGGATTACAACTATACCCACATGCATTTTTTACTGTTTCTCACCTAAGCAGTAGCTCACATTTAAAAAGCTTTAGTGACATGGATTTTTTCCAGCTGGAAAAAACAGTTTTCTTTTCCTGTCATTTTAAATTGAGAACATTTTGCCTCTGGATGGGGATTTTCTTTCATTGTTGTGTTCCTTTTTTCATCATGAAGTGACAAAATATATCCTGCTGCCCATGGCAGAACTGCAGCCAGAGGGGAGTTTCTTGGGAGTGGATACCCATGGAGGAGGGATTACCCCAAAGAAAGGTGGTGGAAACCAAGTTACTGATGCCACCCTGACAGACTCAGTGGGGCAGCATTTTATCATTTGTAGTTTCTCAGAGTTAAACCCCAAGATGCAGGACACATCCCACCAGAATGTGACAGGCCAATACACATGTGCCCTTATACACCTATGGGAGGTGTTGTGACAACCTGAGAAGAAAAGCGCATAGAGGCTACTCACCACTTTGGACCCTGGGAATCCAGGAGTTACCAGACAAGATTTTAGCTGCTCTTTATTTTTTAAGTAGCTGTTTCCCCCCTATTTCCTTGTTTTTCAAGTCTGCCACCAGTCTCTTGTATCTGCAGCTTACCTGCAGTGGAGGGGGGAGACAGAGTGAGGCTCTTTTTACTAGAAGGGAGAAAGGGGATCACTGACACTGTAAGAATGCTTTTGTGCTTGAAAGGGATGTGCAAACCCATGAACATCCCTGGACCTGAGAGCTGGGTAATCCATATTCCTTTTTACTCTTTACTGAAAGGGTGTAGAGTTCAGAAGTAGAAGTCAGGGTAGTTATACAAACTGAACAAAAATGTTCTGGTTTGATAAGCACTACATTAATGATATGATAAGAAAGCAAGGGCCACTCATTTTCAGCTCTGCCCCCACCGTGGACAGATTACTGGGCTCAAGCAGAGGCTTTTTATAAGCAAAAGAGGTTTTTACATGGCTCCCAGTTAACCTGGTGATGGGGAAGGGAAGAGGGAGGCAGCTCAAATGCTCAGCTTTCTGCTGTGCACCTCCAGGGAGGAGTAGTTAAATGGAGATGTGAGGAGTTGCCTTGCTTCACAAGGAAATAGTCTCTTTTATGTGTATCTTGCCTGTGTTGATATTTGAAAGCTATTTTGGGCCACAACTGCAAATTTAATCCACAGTTTCTCTCTCTAAAGTATTGTACCATAAAAACTCAGATCAATTTTGACAGCTCCAACTATTTAGATTGGAGAGAAAAGTCAAACAATGAATCACTCTGAATATTTACAGTTGAATTTATCCCAGGGTACCTGTACCCACCTCACTGAAATGCAAGTGTTATCTGAGGTAGGAGCAAAGGCTTAGAGGTTCCCAGTTCTTTTCCCCAGCTTGTGTGAAGCAGCATAGCTGTATCTCCAGGGCTGGGGTGCAAGGAGCAATCCAGGGCTAATGTTGCAGAGGGGTCAATGAGTTCAGAGTGGTCCATGCACTGCCTTTGGGAGGCTTGGGGACTTAATGCTACCCTTGCTCTGCTGAGAGCCAAAGCACTTGAACCAGAGCAAATACAGCTTTCTCACCTGCTTGGAGCTGGCTGAAAATGTGGGAAAGATGTGTTCACAAATAATTACACAGTGGTCCATTTTCAACAGTCCACAGGAGGAAAAAGTCACAGCAAAACAAAAGCCCCCACAGTAACTTATTGAATGAATTCCCTTGGATATCTTACCATGTTATAGCGTATGGCCGTGACTTGGCATGCAGGAATCAGTATTCACTTCTCAACTCCACTCTTTTCCTCTTATGGTCTTTACCTAAGATGTTCCATTTTTCTTCTGTCTCAGCTGGAAAACCTTTCTTCAAGTTTTTGCCTGTTGCTCATCACCGCAGCATCTTCTTCATTAAATTGACAGCAATTGCAAAGTCCTTTGCAGCTTTTATGGGCTTCATAATACTTCCTCACAGGGAACTCAACAGCCTATATTGGCTATCACTGTCATCCTCTGAAATATTGCTGTCATTCACATATGTAATGTCCCCAGTCCCAAAGGATCTGCAACCACCATGCTAACCACGAATAAGTGTGAGGATTGCTTTACTGTTAAAGTGCAGCTGTCTCCCAAGTGTAAAGAAGGAGCTGCATGGCCGAGTTACCAGCAAACAGCTTTTTGCCTGTTTCTTGGAGGAGATGACCAGGTTTTGATCAGAGACATGAGAAACAACTCCTTTTACAGGCTTTCAATCCTTAATGCACACTGGGAACAGCAGGTAAAGAGATGGGCATGTGGAAGTAGAGCTCTTAACGTCATTTTCTCCCTCTCCTTTTTAACTGGCTGTTGATCACCATCACTCTCCTGGGCAGGAGGCAGCCCTGGGGGCTGGGGCAGTGCAGTCCAACAGGTAGATCTACAGGCTCAGCCCTGTGTGCCCATACATTAGTTGCAGCCCTATGATTCCCAAGACTAGGATATGGGAAATAACATTTCTTTCTCCTCAAGTCACCTTTAAGCCACATCTAGGGAGAAGGATACAAGTAATGTTTCCTAGGCCAATGGGCAGAGGAGACAAATCTCATCTGTGTTCACAGGGTTGCTTATGCAGAGATAAGCGCACAGTTCAGTGGGAAAACTGCACCAGCCTAAGGAGTGTTAACCATGAGCAGAAGGAGTTTTGCCTGCAAGGCTCATGTCTAAAGACCGTCCACAGAGGGAGGAGGAGGCAGCCATCCTAGTATTGATACTCTCACCGTGCTAACTCATGTTGTCCACAGCACCCTGCTAGGAGGCTGCACAGCCCCTCTCACCTTTGGCAAGACAGAAAGCATCTGCCTCTGGTCCTTCCACTGCCTGTGTAAAAGCCATTTGTTTCTCTGGCAATAACTTGTTCTGGCAATAAGGTACAGCCATGCATGCATGTGTGCATCTCATCTGCTGCCTGTAGCACTGGCTAACGGGATTGCTGGTCCTTGGCTTTGGCATGTTTTTGTTCCATCACCAAATGAAAGCAGGATATGGTGATGTGCTGATTTTTGGGCAGGCTGTCAGGACTGTCTGGGATGTTGCACCCCTGACTTGCTGTGTGAATTGCTTCCCCTCCTCATTTTTCTGTTTCCTCTCCCAGCCTGTCCCTGTGTGAGTCAGAACAGTGCATCTTTGGGGTTACCCTTCTTCACATCAATGCAGCATCTCATACTGCAGTCCTCTGAGTCCCTAATACCTGAGTGATGTTTAGCTCTGGCTTAAAGCAGTCATGTGAGATCCTTCAAACTTGCCTCCTGTGTGACTGAAGTCATATCTGACCCAAAAGCAGGGATTATAATGGTTAAACTGTGTAGAGGCAGACTGTGAGACAGACAATAGTAGCAAAGCTCCTGACGTGCTTTTCTCTTAATCAAGTGACTGCCTGGAAATGCTGTGGACAGCACAGGCCAGACAAGGGGGAGCAGGGCATGGGGTGAGAATTGGCAGCTCAGATGAAAGGAAGGGGTGGGGGGAATCCCTGAAAGCATGGGTGAATTACTGCTCTGCTTATTCTGCACTGTTTATGTGGTGAGAGGGACTTGTTTAATGTTTTGGTGTTGGTGGTTTATAGGAGTTCAAGTCTCACCTCTGCACTAAACTGCCAAAAGGGAGATATATACACTTTACCAGGAAATCATAAAAAGCACCAATAAAGGTCTTGTCGCTCACACATTGTAAGGGTGGAAGCAAAGGGAAGCATCAATGCCAAGTTGAACCAGGGCTGAAGATGTTTGTATGAGGAATGGGCCAGGGTGGGGGCAGTAGTCGCATGAAGACCTGGGAGCAGAAGCAGGATGTGATCCTGCTCTGCAGGCAGAGAGAGGGTCTGTGACAATGCCTGGGCCCACTGAGACATTGCTGGAGGATCAGGCTCATTGGTAGAGGTATTGGTGGGTTGGTGGTGGATGTTGCACAGGTGAATCCCTTCCTGGGGAGGGAGTGGCTCATGGCAACCACCGTGCCACTAACAGCTGAGTGTGGAGGCAGTGGGAGATGCAGGTTCTGTGTCTCCTTTGTTTCTCCTCTTTTTTTATTCTTGCAGCATCCCTGCTCCTTCTGATGGGGTTGGGGTGGTGGTGAGTGAGTTTCAGGTCTGTCACAGACTCAGCAAAGACAGCAAATGAGCCTGGGACTGAATGGCAGAAGCTCGTCCCCTTTCACCTTTTTGCTTGCCCCACTGCTTCATGCATGGGGATCCCACATGCTTTCCTATCACCTCCCAAGGGCAGCTGGAGAGAGGCAGAGAACAGACCTATCTGTGTCCCTGGGGGCCTTGCAGCCAGCACTGAAACATGCACAAGCCATCAGCAAAGGCTAATTACTTGGAGCAGGATGGGAGCAGTCCTGTGGATGGGTGTCTCCATGGTGCAGTACCTCATGGGGTGGCACAGCTCACTCACCAGCTCAGTGTGCCAGGCAGCTCCCCTGGGTGTGGCTGAGGCTGGATACAATGAAATGCAAGGGCAGTGCTCATTGATGCTGCCATTGAATCCAGGGAAGAGCCTTGCTGTGTGGAGGGTAAACAAAATGCTTAATTTACAACCATTGATTTATTGTGCTGTTTGCTGAAATGATATTACAGTTGGCTGCAAACTGTTTTTCATCTTCTAATAGTGAGCTCCTACCACATCCATGTTGCAGAAGCTCTCACTGCCCAAGAACAGTGTCAGGGGGAGGCTGAGAAACACCAGCTGCAACTGAAGAGGAGAGGTCACAGCCTTGGCTGGCATGTGCCAGGGTAGCATCACACCAGTTGGCGTTTGCCCAGGCCTGGTGTTCTGCAGTGGGAGGATCTGGTCCATTTTGTGTGTGGTGAGAAGTCCTTTGCACGAGTATGACACACTTAAAGGATGTATACTGGGAAAATCCGAGTGTAACTTCTTTTTGTTGATGGATATTGAAGGAAAATAATTATCCTAAATGCAAAGAAATCTGAAGGAAGAGGCATTTTCATTTCTTTTGTGCGATAGTATGGAGGGTTTTGTTCAGTAGAGGTTCTCTTTCTGGAAGGACCTGCTTAGTCCATGCCTGTTCTTTGTTCTGCCTGCTCTGTATTTCCAGTTCAGCCTGTACATCATTGAGGGAAGGATTCCATGGGCAGCACTTTTTGTTTCTAGTGCCCTCATCACTTGTGGAACCCTCAACCTCTTGGCCACCCTGTGCACACAAATGAAATAAAAAAAGTCCCCCACACTGTGTGTAGCTGTTGATCAAAGTTAGGGAGCTCACAGCCTAATAGGCATTTAAAGCAACACTTGAAATTCTTGTTGATCTTTTATCATTGTTGGCTGTGCCTTCCAGCTCTTTGGAAAGCTGTAGTTTGTGTATTACATTTATTGTGGCTCCATTTGTGACAGCTTCTTGGAGACAGACAGGGAGCTCATGGGGCAAACACTGGATGATGGCCAAAGAAAGGCAATATACACCAGGGGAAGATGCTACAACTCATTCAATATAAATTGTAGCAGCAGAAAAACAATGATGGTTGGAGAAATGCTTTTTGAGGTCAGTGATGAGAGATGACTTGGCAAACATGGTCCAATTTGAAGGAGGTTTCTTCTTCCCCTCCCTGTGTGGGCAGCTGCCCAGCTCTATGGATCTCTGAAATGTGCTCTTCTGTAACATGATGGATTTGCTTTGGATAGCTCTGTAATGGGCTACCTTGGAGAAAAATGACATTCTCCTCTGAAGCACACACGGCTGGATTGCTCAAGGGAAGTCCTTGAGTTGCAGCTGCTGTCACTGAGCATCCTCCAGGCGGGTGGGCAGAGGCTGCCCTTATATGAGTGAAACCACAGGGCTGGTTGTTCAGAATCCCCTGCCAGCAATGCAAACTGGTGACAGCTCAGTGCCAACAAACTCAGCCCAGGTGTAACTGTGTCCTGCTGCCTTTTTATGTGTCTGGTAGAACTGGGAGCCACCTAGGAACTGACTGAGCATTAGGGTATCCTTGGTAACTGGGGTGGGGGTGCTGGCAGGCCCGCAGACCCCCTTCACTTGCTGCCTGCCTGTTGCCCTTAGTCTGTGCAGTGTGCTGAATCCAAGTGTGGGTGGATTTATCAACTGGGCAGGATGCTGCCTTGGCATTTAGTCATGCAAACCTCAACTAGATAAATTACCTCATTGCCTGTCCCTGTTGGTTGTGTCCCAATCACTGCATGGGGGAGCAGAGATGCAGCAAAGTGTCTCCTTGCCTGTGGAAAAAGGGCCGCTGTGAGCCAGCACCAGCAGGCCTCCAGAAACCTGCTATCCCCTAGATGCCTCTTCCCTCCTCGGGAGAGGCAGGTTCATTAAGTGAAGAAGCTTTGTGGCAGCAGGGAGTCTGGCTGCTGCAGGGAGAGGATTGCCTGGCACTCGGCTGCGTCGTGCAGGCTGCTGCTCCTAAATCTCTGCCCTGTTAAATGGGATTGGCTTGTCTTCGAGCAGGCAAAATGCCCTCCTAGCACATGGGCATTAGTTGTGAGCGGGTGAAGCTGCCAAGACATCATTGCTGATCATTAAGTGTGTTTATAAAAGCAAGGCCAGGAGCCAGGCGGGTCCTACTGATCCAGCCCTGCTGCTGCAGCAGAGCCAGTGGCAGGGGATGTAGCCTGGGTAATTTTTCTCTCAACTAGATTAACTTATAAACTAAAAAACCTGATGTGAGTCAGGTCCAAGCACTGGCTGTGTGCCTCACTGGACACAATGCGGTGATGATCCAGAGTGTTGTGGGTCCTATACCCAGGGTCACATGCTTTTCACTGGGGTGGCAGAGCTGCTGCTTGCTCTGCCATGGAAGGTTGGGGCTGGGACTGGCCCTGGCCCTGCTGGTACCTGCTCAATGCAGACCTATACAATGGTGCAGGGAGCCGCCTGCCCCATCAGGCAGGGTGCAGGCAGGTGCTGGGTTCTTGACAGGAGCAGCCTTTGCAGAGGTAATCCTTCCTCTAGCACAGACCACAGACTGAACTGTTACTAGGATGATTTTATTTTTGAAGCACACTAAATTCAGTATGAGAGACTAGTTGTGAGGACGGGCCTCAGGGCCCAGGCTCATTAGGTGGGCAGTGGTCAGGGACATTTGGGGTTCCAGCGGGAGCTGGGCACGGCTGCTCTGTACGGCACATGCCCTGGGAAGCTGGACACAGGTAAAGAGGTCAGTTTGCTGGCTGCTGTTGACACTAACAACGTGCTCCACAATGTGCTCTTAGCTGCACTCACCTGGGTGGAAAAGCTCTGCAGGGAGCCAGGACCTGCTCTCTGAAGTTGAACTTGTTGCATTTTCAGTGTTCCTGGAGAAACAAAAGGCCAGAGTGATTAGGTATGGTGATGCCGGAGCTGAAAAACAACAATCTTGGCAAGAACAAAACCTTTCCCTGCTATTGTGCTCCTAGGTTATTTAAAGGGACTATTAACAAGGGTTTGGGGAGGGTGGCAATGAGCTGTTGAAACAAAACTGAATGTCCACACCAACACCTTTCACTGTATCATGGTGTTTTCCCAGCCCCAGCTGAGACTGGAATTAGCTGTGAGCACAGTGGAGGGAAACAGCAATGCCAGCTTTCCTTCCTTGATGGAGGAAGGCCCCGTCTGGAAAAATCATTTGGCATCAAGTCAAAGCTGCCACTTGACTTTTGGGCACTGTAAGTAGAAGCTGAATTAACGTCCCCCTTCCCCTCTGAGTCATTATTTTCTAGTTTGTTTGGGTACCAGCCAGCAGCAGAAATGCTGAAAATACTGCAAGGTTGGGTTTCTAGCACCTTTAGAGATAGAAGGAATTAAGAATCTGTGTCTGAAGAACATCTGCTTTTGCCAAGTTGACCTTTAGCTGCTCTAAAGGTGTTACTAAAGACCAGTTGGTGTTTGTTGCTTTGCTGGGCTTGTGGCACAAGTGATGGAAGAACTCGTGTTCCTATTAGGACCAAATGCTAAATGGGAAACAGTCTTACGGAAAGGACTCTGTGCCTGTTTTTTCCTTCTAATGCTAATTTCTAGATTTCCCAGTGTCTGCTTTCCTGGATGTGGTCTGGGTGGTCTGCTTAGGAATGACTGGATTGCTGTAGCTGTTCAAAATAATTGTGTTTTGGCTCTTTGCCAGCCTGAGTAAAATAATCCCCTGTTACTTCAGTAAAGGACATGAGTGTTTATGGAAACCTGCTGATGCTGCATCCCCTGGAGCCCAGAACGCTTGCAGTATGCCTTGCTTAGTTCCTGAAGAGTGCTGGCCATTGCCAGAGAGGGGACAAGTGTCCTGATGTGCTCATGGGGACATGGCTAATCTTACAGCATCAGGTATAGGGTAGCAGAGAGGTGGCTTTAGCCAATGAAGAGATGCTCTGCTTGCCCACTGTGATGCTCATTCCAAGTGTAAAGTAATTTCTTACCTCATTCTAAAATGGGAGGGAAAAGTGCTTGTTTCCCTCTGTGACTGGCAGTGAAAATCAAATGCTTCATGGTGGGGAGAAAGCGTGGCTCGGTGATGAACATCTGTGGGCGATGGATGACACTTGAAGAAAAGGTGTTGCAACCCATCACATGCCTGAATCGTGACAACAAAGAGTTTGTTCTTCCATGCCTGTCTGTGCTGCTCTGGCAGTGCTTGCACACAATGTTTCTGAGGTTGAGACTGTTCATGCTGGAATAATTTATAAAGCATCAGTGTACCATAGGGATTTAAAGTTCTCTTCCTCTGCAGCCTTAAAAGGAAGGAGCTAAAGGCAGGATACACAAATTGATGAAAACTACTGATTTTATTCACTATTTTTACCACGCTTTTTTCCAGGATAAAATTGTATTTGGGTGATTTAATAACCTGGAAGCATTCTGGGTGTGGATCCAGAACTGAAATGCAGTCAGTGCTCAGCACTTTGGAGAGCCAAGATGTATTTCTGGTGTCTAGGGACTGGTTTAGGATTGTAACTTCAGTTGATTAGTCATTTGGCTTCAACATATTGTTCCTACCTCATTTTCTTCACGTTTTTCATAGTAATATTTTTCTGCAAGTAATGTAATGTAAGCAGGTTGTATTATGCAAGTTACCAAGGAGCAAACCTGCAGAAATGAGACTGGAGCACAGTGGTCTTTCCCCATCATTGCCTAAGCAGTCAAGGGACAGTATTTGCTGTATTTGGAGCCTTTGGGGACTGAGCGGGGCTGAACATCTTCCCTGGCAAAGTGGATTTTTTCTGTTAGAGTCTTGTGGGATGCCAGGATCTAACTGAAGCTGCAGATCTCCTAACTGGTGTTAAAATAAATAGACAGGAAAATAAACTGCAAGTATAATACTGCTGCTTCCTTAGGCTGGGATGGATGGTGGGCTTCAGTCAAGTGGGCTAGTGAGTCAGGAATCCAAGACAAGTGACCAGCCCAACTTCATGGGCTCACAGCCAAACCCAAGATATCATTTCTTTATTTCTCTTGCCTGTGCTCTGTCGCTGCTGCTGCTAAGCTGTGTTAAATGTTGCTGCTTCAGAGTAAATGGCTTGGCCTCTGCAGGGAGCAGGTAAAATATATGTTCTTCAAGACACACTTGCTGCCAGCCACCTTCCCTGAAGGTGGACATTTGTCATTATCCCAGGAAGATAAAGGATGTGCTACTGTGGGATGTAATTCACCTCAGCAGAGGTCTCCTGCCAGAGCCATGGTCCCTGTGGCGTGGCAGAGGAAGGAGCACAGTCCTTGACTGTGGCTTAGGGGACTGAACTGTCACCTCTTCTGGGTGGCATCAAAATAGGGCAGTGCCCACACGTTGGCTCCGTGCTGGCAAATGGTGAGGGCTGGCTTTGGCTGAGGTGATAATGAACAGGGAGCGTACCTGATCTGCCTGGCCTGGCTGGTTCTCGGAGTCACCCCTGCTGTCACCAGAGCGGGGACTTGACATAGATGACACCAACTGAAAACCTTAAAGTCAGGTTTCATTTCAGCATTCACACATGTCTAAATTGCGTTTTAAACTGTGGTTTAGGTGAATAACACTTTAACACTCTTGTTCCCTCGTAATTCATGGTCTGCTTGATTAGCAGATAGGAAAATGATTAACCAGCAGCTAATTTCCCATAATTTGGGTGGGGTTTTGTTTAGGTTGGGTTGGGTTTTTTAGTCTGGGCCTGTGGATTATCCTAGCTCTCTCAAGGGCAAGCAGTTTCTCATGTCCTTGAGAGTAAATGCCAAACTGCTCAGGCTTGGCTGCAGCATTGGCTTTATTTGCCAAGGACTTCAGAGTGTGCCTGAAGAACAGAGCAAGAGAGAAGAGGGAAAACAGACAAGTAATTCTGACACACTTTAGTATTCCTGGCGGTGCTGCTGCCATCAGCTGTTCTATCAGCTTTCACAGCCCATGCTATAATTAAGATCTGTCAACACTGATAAAAGGGAGAACATTCAGTCAACTAATTAAGTATCGCTTTAATACTCTAATATTTAAATTCAGGTTCCTAAATCAGCAGAATAATAAAATGTTTTATGTCTGCTTAAATGGCAAGGGAACAGAATGTGAATATCTCAATAGCGGATTTAATTATCAATCTGCCTTTCCCCTGTGGAGCAGAGCAGATCCTGGTGCAGTGGAACCAGGATCCCTGGCGGGAGCATGTGGGTGTGGGAGGCAAGTGCAGAGGTGGGAGAGGGGATGCTGAGCCAGAGGGAGCCAGGTGACCCCAGCAGCATGGCTGGGGCTGTGAGGGCTTAAAACAAACCTGGGGATGCTCTGGAAGCAGGAAGGTGGGCTTGGTAAGCAGGAGAAGGGCAAGGGCTTCTGACACTAGGTGGAAAATGGGAGCCTTATCCTCTGGATTCACAGCCTGCAATTCTACACTGCTGCTCTTTATTTAAATAGCAGGATGGTGTCAGCTTGCACAGGCTGCACATCTGCTCCACCACTGCCCCTTTCCAGGGGTTCTTCCTTGTGAGGAGCCAGGGGCCAGCTTTGTCCATGCAGACAGCAGCTCCCCCTGCCCTGTGCCTGCACACACAGCTGTGCTGCTTTGGTCTGGAATTGCAGCTGATGCTGGTGTTCTGATGTTGTTTTCAGTTAATTGCTTCTTGGGTCTCAGGTTGCAGGCCTTGCTCAAGCGATCAGTCTGGATGGGATGCCAGTGTTTACCCATAGTGTTGGGAGATGCCTCCCTGTCTTTCCCAGGTTTGCCACGGCCAGTGATGGCTCTGCACACTGGGCAGGAGGCAGCATTGTACAGACATGGCTCAGAGCATCGAGGGGAGTATCTGGGAGTTGGGATGCTTACTATATTGTCCATGGCTCCAAATAGGTGAAAATGGCTGAGCAGGGAGAATTGTTCTTCAGCTGGAGCAGGTATTAAGTTGAGCAAGTCCTCTATCAGGCCTGACTTCAATATTACCTTTCCTTTGTCCTTTTTGTGTTAGCTTTCTGTGAATATTTTAGTGAGCACGTTTACTGGCAGCAGTGTTCATGGAGAAGGGAAATATTTGTTCAATTAATCTCCAAGAGGACTGCAAACCGAGATATTTGAAGTATTTGCACTAAAAACTTGATGGTGAGAGCTGTACTTGTCCTGGCAGGAAGCACAGGCAGCCAAGAAGCTCATGCACACCATTAAACCAAGTCGGGGAATTGTGGTTGTAACAAGTGGGCTGCCACTAACGATGGCTCGGGTCTGGCAGGGAGCTCTGGGCAGGCAAGGATGCAGGGTCTGGAGTTCTTCTAAGACTTAAATTTGTTCTCAGAAATTACATGGGATGGAAAAAGGCTTGAAAAAAATCAATTTGGACAATCCTGCTCTGTTCACACGTAATTTGCAAACTGAAAAAGAGGTGAAATTCATCAAGGAAATGAATCGTTACAAATGATTTGTTCAGCCGTTGTAGGGAGACGATTTATGAATATTGATCTATTTGTAATTGTGAATAACTCCCTGTGGAAGTTGTGTGCTATAGAAGTGTTGGGTAATCTGAAATCGACTGAGTGCATTTTTTTAACATTGCAGTTATTCCAAAGGGCTTTAGTCAGGATTGCAGCCTCCTTGTGCTGCACTTTTCAGAGGTTCCTGTATGAAGGAACACTTGGCCAAAGAGTTTTCAGAGAATACCCTGACTTCCATTTTACAGCAGGGGCCCCTGGAATACAAAATGACTTGCCCAAGGTAGCAGACTTTGTGAAGGAATCATAGTTTATTTAGATTTGCTTTGTTTTGTGTGAAGTAGTCCCAGAGCAGGAATTATTGGCATGTCTGCTATAGAAACACGTCTTTGCAAAACTGAGGATTTTTATCAGAATGCTTGAGTTTTGAGGAGGTGGTGTGAAATCCTGTGTAATTCCCTTGCTCTGTAGGCAGTGGAGTGTGGGTCACCCCCAAAAGGCAGCTCAGCTGCCAGGGAAGTGTGAGAAGGTGGGATGGATGCTCCTGTAATCCATCTCACCAGGAGGGTAGGCATGGGCACCTGCAGGAGTTATTTTGAACTGAGCAGCTAAGGAGAAGGCATCTCTGAAGGAGAAATACCACAAAGGATTCACAATACAGCACAGGTGTGCAGCTCAAGGCTTGTTATTCTTTCTCCTGGAAACTTCACATTGCAATTATTTTGTGGGTGGGCTGTGGGTGCTGTTATTGCGTGACTCTGGCATGGTGCTTTATAGCAGGTGATTTTTTGTCCATGCTGCCCAGTGTTTCAGTCCTGAGAATGCAACTTGCTAAGTGGAAAGGAATGACCAGCAAAAGTGTAGGTTATTTGTTTTAAAATAGAGAAATGTGGCAATTTCATACCCTGCAGTTCCTTCCTGTCAAGTCATCCTCCCGCATCACATTGCAGTGAGTGACAGCAACCAGAGGCTATTCATAAGGGTGGCATCTCAGCATGTAATAATCATAATTACATGAAATAATAACTATCTAAAGGGCAGCACAGTGAGTGACAAGCCAGAGAATATACCTTGACACCTGCCAAAGATGTACTAAACACACAGAGAAATTTTCCCCAGGATCCTGTCACTTTGTCAACTAACAGAACCAGCCAGAGTTAATAAAATTACTCCAACAAAGTCAGTCAGGGCTTTTTCCCTTGCTGTCAGTCTCAGGTTCACAGGTCCACAGAATCACTGAGAAGCCTGGTCTAGGTTTGGCAATGCTTTTGTTGTTACTATTTCTGGCTGTAATTAATTGGAAAGGTTCCTCTGCATGGAGTTTAATCTGATAATTTTAAAAGATGACAATTGATAAACTGCAGGTGGCACCAGGCTTGAGGGATCTGGCTTAAAAACGAGGCCCTGGAAAGGTTTGACATTTCCTTTGCTACCATTCCTTCTGATATTTAATTCTACCTGTGTGTAAGGGCTAGACTCTGGGATGAGAAGTCCTGTGTGGCAGCTGATAGCACTTACAGATTTATCCTCAGGTGCAGCAGCAGGTGATCTTACATTGTGCAGTGTCTAATCCTTTGTGTAAAGCAAACATGTAAATTGTTTGGACAGGCCTCATTCCCTGACAAAATGGTTATGGAAAGACAGGAAAGGCTGGGTTGGGGGATGGGAGAAGATAATGTGTGTAGATAAAAGACAGACCACTACAACTAGAGATAAGGATATTTTGTGTCCCCCCACAGGACTTGATTTTTTTGAAATAATTTTCAAGTTTTCCCAACTAAAATCCAACAAAACCGTTGGCTGAGTGTTGGCCTTGCTACCCAATCTCCCTGGCTCACATCGTGAGTGGGTTTGGAACAAATATTCCCAATCATGAGTATCTAATAGGAGTCATAACACTGCAAGTGGGACTGTGCTTCTTTTCCAGAGTATGGGGAGCACTGCAGGAATTGAAGATGCAGGGATACTTTTGCATGGCTCCTTATGATTTTAGATTATGTTCATTTTGAGTGTCTCTTTAGTGCTATCCTTTGTCATGAAGAAAACAATTAAACTTGCTGGTAGGGCTATTTTTGTTCTATGTGGTTGTGAGATGTGGTGTTTGATCCCGTGTTACATTCCCTGATGTTGTCCCTCATTTCCTTGGGCTCCTGTGCCTCTTCCTGTGTGTCCTCTCTTGGCTTGTATTTAGGTATAAGGGGGAGGAACACTGTGTGAGTGCATTGCAAGCATAGAGGCACCCGTGTCCCCGAATGTGAGTGTCAGACATCATGGCTGTGAAACAGCACACAGGGTGAAGTTCACATGAGAGGTTTATTTATACTCCTGGCGGGATGCACCAATGGTTTCCATGGGAATGGGAAGGGCTGCACAGTAGGACGGCTGCTCTTATTGCACATGATAGAGAGCTAATGGGAAGGGCTGCAGCCTCCTTATGCCCTCGTTAATCCAGCCCCCTGCCAGCTTTCCCTGGCCATCCTTACCTCTGTACCACGCACTGCCCGAGGCAGGGGCTGCTTAGAGCGGGTCATGGGTCACAACGCGAGAGATGCAATTTTTAGGAAACAAATGCTTGTTCCCGTGGCAGCGAAGGGCTAAAAATACATTCTCTGTGCAGCCTTTTGGTGATTATTATTTTGGAGGGAAGAGATGAGGAGATGTTTATTTATTTATTTTTAATCTCAAAATGAAACTGCCACGGGGAAAAGCAGAACTGCAGAGTTTGTTCGTTATCACCAGGTCTTGCTTCTGTGGGACTGCACAGAAAATTCAGGAGAGAAGACATTCCCTGCATGTTTTCCAAGTCTGTAGCACAGTCTGGCCCATGTTTGGTTTTGCAGGGAAAGCACCCTAAAGGGAAGAAGTGATCCTCTGTTGCCGTGAGCAGGAGTGTTCCTGTATCTCTCCTCTTAATTAAGTGGTTTATAACCCCTCTTGGCTGCCTTGGCAGATTTTTGAAGGACAGTACAAAATTTACTCCACCTTTCCTTGCAGTCACACACTATTCACAGGGGGGCTGGGGTGACTGTACATCACCCACACGAGTCCAGAAGCCCTCCTGGCACGGGGCAGCTGCAGCCTCAGATTTCCCTGGATAGCCCCGGAGCGCTCCCAGGCTTAGCACCCCTGGAATGGTGTCAGCCAGAAAAAGTCTAAATTATCCCCTCATTTACTCGGAGGGCAGGGCTTTCTGGGAGTATATGGGGTTCCTGGGAGCTACTGAGTGCCATCTGCTGGGTAAAGGGCTTTGATCCGGGGCTGTGGCATGCAGAGAAAACATCCACAGGGAAACAGAGATTGGCAGGGAGAGGCCAAGGGCTGTTAATAATACAGCAGGTAAGGGAAAGCAGAGCATAGAACACACCAAAAATTGCATTCAGACAACACAGATGACAGTTATTTTGATTTGTAAATGTCTACCTAGTTGGAAAAGCTGCCATAAATAATACCCAGCTGTCAGGCTGTCCTGATCCGTGGGCTGTGCGCTCAGGCATGGTACTGATGGGGGGCTATATTTTTCTCAGTGTACGTACAGGATAAACATACACTCTGCTTGCTTGTGTTTGTCATTGAGAAATCCCTGCTGCACCTGCACTGTGTCATTACTGTGTTCAGTCACTTGAGTCTTCAGAGACACAGTGTTGTTGAATTTAATTTTTTTTATATATAATTTTCCTTCTTGTCCCTCAGCTAAGGTAAGAAAATCCCTCATCCCACAGCCCTGTTTTTGTTGTAAGACAAATTGGCTGTTCACTTTGGATTTGCTGTAGCAGTCAGCAGCGGTGTCAGGGCCAGGTGACAATCTCTGGGTACCCAGTGCTGCACTGTGCTGTGCATTTCTTCTCCCCAGGCTGGGAAAGAACATAAGCCTGAGCCATTTCCAGGAAGGTACTTGGCTTTTGCCAAGATTTCGCCTGTTTTTTGGATAAACAGATCACTTCAGGGCTATCAATATTTATAGATTAATCTGTTTGAAGGCCAAGAGGGAGCATTCATCATTATTCACTCTGCTCTCCATAGGCTGTGGAACAGCACCAGCCTTGCCTGCAGCCTGGCCCCTCGGCTGGTGCCTGTAGGCAGTGCAGACAAAACCATATCTGCTGTCAATCCTGACTGCAATGGGGGGTTTGGGGATCCACTTCTTCATTGGAGCAGGAACCAGCAACAAGAGCAGACACATCTGCTTTGTGGAATTTGCCTGAATGTAAGGTACCTCCTAGCCCCTTGATGTGATGAAGGCAAGATGCCTCCTCGCTCTGGGAGCATCCCACACCGGCACCGCAGCCACCCGTCAAATGCTGATCTGAGCTGCCAACTTTTTTCCCAGACAGCAGCAACAACTTGTAGCAAAACAAAGCTTCTGCCTTGTGAACAGCCCTTCTATTCTTTCATCCTTCTGTTCCTGCACCTTGTACTATCTCTCTTCTCTGTTTGAGGCTGAAAAACAAGTGCAAACTCCCACTTGTCTTGTCCAAGGCAGCAAGAGCTGAGCCAAAAGGCTGCCAATGCACCAGTGTTGTAGGAGGTCTGTGCCCAGGGAAAGCCAATGCCGTGCACCCCATGTTAGCCTGTGGCCACTTCTGCTTCAGGCTTTTTCTGCTGCTGCCAGCCCTTTCTCTCACAGATGATACATACTGGGATTGTTGGGTGTGTCTACAATGCATGCAGTCAAATCATGTTGTACTGTGTTCTATTAAAGGGAAGTTTCAGCCTCTTCTAGTTGTGTTGTGTTGTCCAACAACATCAACTGGTTCCTGATTTTCCTCTTAGAGGTGCTGATCACTGAGCTGGATTTATAGTCAGCTAATTAGTGAGAAGAAAGGGAGACTGAGGAGGATTTTTGCTTTTCCCCATGAGTTCTGAAAATGGGTGAGGAGCAAGGCCAGCATCTTAGCTCAGCTGTGTCCTGTTTTTGGAATCTCATAAGTAAATAGCTGAACAAGTAGCCTGAAGATTTGGAAAACCTTTTGAGGCAACCCTGGAGGCATTTATAGCTTCCTGTCAAGAACCACATGAAATTCATGGCAGTGTGTAGCTTTGACTGGATGTTTGACTGCATTCTGCTTTGCATTCTGGGCTCAGACAGATTTGCAAGAGAAATTAGGGGGAGACAAAGTCAGCAGCTTGAACTGTGCACAGTGTTCACACACCCTGAGGAAGTAAAGCTTCTGGGTGTTTTGTGCAGCTGTGACCTCCAGACTAATATGGAAATTTCCCTGTTAAAGATGCACAAATCTTCTAACAGTTCCTTTGTTGAAGGTGCAGACTGCTACCAGTAAATGCTATATCCTGCCAACACATTTTGCACTGTAGTTGGCTTTTGTGCCCTGTTTCAGCTGGCCAGCCTTCCTGGGACCACAAAGCAGAATTTGCTGTTAAATCAGAGTGCCTTTGTATTTTCTTTGCCCTGTGATTGATCTCTTTCATCGTGTCACAGAGCTATATATAGCTCCTCCCTACCAGGCGATGCAGTGGCTGCTTCTGGCCATGTCACCTCAGGTCGGATTAATTAACCCTGACATCATCCATTTTCATGGACAGAGATCCCATTCCCTGCTGCTTGTCAACAGAAGCAGCTTACAGAGTGAGTGCAGGCGGGAGGTAGTGGGGAGGATGTGTAAACACCATCGGTCTGCACTGAGCCAAGGCATTTCCAGTGCCTGCTGAAAAGAGCAGGAGCCAACTTTTCATCTCTTTGTTTTTCCTAGGGCTTAGCAAGGAACCAGTAAGTTTGCAGCAGCTCTGATTACAAATATTTGCTCTTTTCTTTAGCCCCTGATGACTCTGCTGTTGGCTTGGTGACAGCGTTTATCCAGTGTCGGTGCTCCAGCCGTTCCGCTGCACTTGGCTATGCTCTCTGAGTGCCAAGCTGTCCCCAGTGCCTCGTAAGAACAGCGAGGCTGCAATTTCCTTTGGAAGGGCTGTTTTGAGTGCAGTGTTGGGTGGGGAAGAGTGAGGGTGAGGAAACAGGAGCAGGCAGTTGGTGTGGGTTCAGCCACCAGCTCTGAAAGGCTATCATTGCTTGCCCAAACTTTCTACAGGGGTTAAGGCCACAGGACAGAGACAAGGGGCTGCTCCAGCTCTGTGACACCCCTTTGTCATTAGGATCCCTCCATGCAGCTGGAGTCTGCAGCACGGCTGCTGGGCCTTGTGGATCACAATTTTTCAAACTTGTGCTGCTCATCTGTACTGGCATCATGTGGCCTCTTTTGAGAGCAAAGAAAACCTGTGAATTTGCAGGGGGGAAATTGCTTCAAAGATCAGCTTCAGGCAATCATTGTTCTCATGTGTCCAAACACTTAGGAAGGGTATTTACTTTCCTCCTCTCTGCCCCTCCCACTGCTGCTGTCCCAAATTCTCATGTCCCTGCCATATCTTGCAAGCCAACAGCCTCATCCCCATCTGCCCTGATCCCTCTGGCCAGGAGGCTCTTGCAGAGCCCATCCTGAAGTGAGTGTTGGTGTGTTGTGGTTTGGTGCTTCAGAGCAGCTGTCAGGGACAGCCTTCAGTTGGAGGTGGGAGCACAGGTGGGATCCTGTGCACTAAGCAAAGTCTCTTAATGAGCTGGA
The DNA here is from genome assembly GCA_013396695.1 of Sakesphorus luctuosus. Classification (NCBI taxonomy): domain Eukaryota; kingdom Metazoa; phylum Chordata; class Aves; order Passeriformes; family Thamnophilidae; genus Sakesphorus; species Sakesphorus luctuosus. The sequence goes on from VWZD01006204.1 coordinate 1,841,534, forward strand.
GGAAAGTCTGGGGGATTTTTTTAGGCTCTTAATATGACCTGTTGGGAGTCAAATTGATTTGAAAGCTCTGCAAAGTGTGTCTTATTTTTCAGATGTGGTACCTTCATGCCTGCCAGTGAACTAGTGCCAGCTGGAAGGTGGGATTTTCTGCAGTCTAGCACATATTCTCATCCACTTAAAGCTGATAGGGTTTTCTATTGATTCCTATAGGACCAATTTTCATGTTATGGCTGAGCTTTTTATGTGATGTCCCATATTTCCGCTCAGCTTTCTAGAACTTACTTTTCACTGATATTTCTAGAGCTGAACATATGGATATGAGGGAACAACCAAGTTCTCTGTCTTCAGGGCCCTGCAGTTAACTTTGCCCCTCTGGAAAGAGTCACTGCCGGAGTAAAGAATGAAAACACTGTTCTTTCAGTGCTTTGTTTGCTTCATTTTGGGACCTCACACTCTGAGAACTGTTTATGCTGCTCTAGTCAGAGAAGTAGCCCAAAGGGCTTGCAAATTAATGCTCGATGCATGATCACACTCTCTTCCCCTTTACACAGAGGCTTTTGTGATTGCAGGCTGAGGCATTGCAACATACACAAGACCAAATGCAAAGGGCTGTTCCTTTTCAGATTTGAGCTCTTCTCCATTCATCCTGTGATGTTTTGGTTTTTTTCTTCCTTGTGTTGTTGGTGTCATTCCTGCTGAGAGCTGGCAAGTGAGCTGGCAGTGAGTCAGTGAGAATGGGCGGTAGCTGAGCTGAGACTTGCTGGGTAGGTTCCTCCTGAAGTTATGAGTCTGCCAGTGCCTCTGCAGGGTGGCTCAGAGGTCACCCCTGTTTGAGGATGGTGATGATGATGATGCTGATTTCCCAGGCCAGCAGCTGGAAAGGCTCTGTGCTCTGGTGATGCAGGATGTGTGAAGAAGCAGCAGGTTGTAGGTGGGGACAGGAGTGACACAGCAAGGTGAGCATGACAGGTACTTTTGGAGAGAGCATCCAGCTGCAGTGCTGCCATCCCTGAGCATCCTGTGAGCCACCTGGGTTTGTATGGGTATGGTCTCCAGGGAGAGAAGGCAGCAGATAGCCAAAGTCCCAGTGAAACCTGCCCTGCAGTGAGCCGTTGACAGATGTTGAAAAGTGAGACTGAGAGTTCTTAAAAGCTCAGGCAGGTGGGGCTGGGGTTTAGATCTGGATTGGTTTGCTGACTTGGCCCTGGCTTGCCTGGGTGACCTTGGAATAACTCCTGTAGCTGACCCTGCTGCTGGTGTTAGTGAGCTCTCGTTTGAGAGTTTCAAAAATAAGCATTGTTTCTTTTTATTTAGAGCACTTATTAATGGAAGCACAAGTGCTTCCATTTTATTAGAAACTACTGCTGAAGGATGGCAGGGGAAGAGAGCATGAGAGATTAAGTCTGCTCGTGGGCTGGATCAGAGTATAATATTTTGTCTCCCACTGTGTTACCAGCTGTATAAGACAAAAATGTCAGAAATCCTGCAGCAGGCAATTACAGTCCGACGGGGGCTGCTCACCACCTGCCCTTGGGTAGCTTGTGCTTGCTTTATATCCTGAAACAAGGAGTCTTTTCCTCAAAGCTCTTTGCCTTATGCTGTGTTGTTAAAAGTCTGAGCTGCCTTTGTGTCCCTCACTATGACCCATGGAAAAGCTGAGGATAGTGGGAAGAAGGGAAAGAGCTTAGCAACAGTATCGTGCTGACCCTTGGAGAACATGGGCTTGTGTCAGCTCAGTGTTCCCCTTACTGTGCCTCACCAAGCATCCTCCTTTTCCTCAGTCTGTTGCATGTGAGATTTATTTCTCCAGCCTCCACAGTAAACATTAGCTCTGCATTTTTTTGGCTGGAATATCATTTTGCTACTTCATGCTAATATTTTGTGAACTTCACCAGTCCTGTTATTTTTCTTTGATTTCTCTTTACAACACTTTCCATTCTGGAATGATCAGAACATAATTCATGTGCCATTTGCTCTGTGCTTTGCTTTCAGCAGATTAATAAAAATAATTTACATTGTATTAGGCTACAGAAAAATCCCTGTAGTATCCCATGAGTATCTCCCTTCAAGCTGATGCATTTCTGGTTCTTAGTTTTCCTTTGTTGAGTGTGCTTTAGGCAGCTTTAAACAGGGAAGGACGGGTGTGTAGGTGAGCCAAACTGGAAGCTGATGAGTAATAAAAAATTGCTCTACATTTGTGAAGTGAGGAGTAAAGTAAAATAGTTTAAGGTAAAAACAGCTGTGAGGAGAGGTGATGGCTCATGCTGGTGTTGCTGAGTACTGAAGGTCTCGGTCCAGCACAGTCCTTGACAGTGAAAAGCAGAGGCCTGGCTAGTGGCCATTAATTAATACCAGACATCCCCATCTCTCCTGACATCACTCTCTAGTCAACAAGACATCAGCACATGTGTTTCTTGGTGGGCTGGGAGGGATTGCCACCAGGCTGGCGTGTGACAAGCTGCTGTCCCCCTGCTCCTTGGAGACTGGTCCCCTCAGTGCCACCTCTCCTGGCCCCCACTGCCAGCACAAGCTGTGAGATGCAGGGCGAGGGCAGGGAACCACTGAGCCTGTGCCACCACCAGACCTAAATGTGGAGAAGCAGATTTGTTAATCAGCATGTTTTCTTTATTTTATTCAATGTACTTCATGGAAAACTATTACACCTAATTTGTTCTGGATTAGTACACAAACAGCATCCAGGTATCACTTGTCACCTTGGGAATAGCAGACAATGCATAATGAACCAGCAGCAGCATGCTCGGGCTGAAGGGCCTTATGTGCGTTATGTTTTGTCTTCTTTTTGTTTTTAAATGTGTCTTGCAGAATAAAAACACACACGTTTTAAGCAAGTACTTCCTTGCACAAATCTGTTTTGTTTTAAAACATTAAGTGTGTTTCTTTAGAGGCTCAGCATTATTTTGCTGCTCTTCTGATGCAGTGCCAGTAATGTTTATTTTCTTAGCTGAAATTATTTCCTCAGCAGATTTGCTGTTGAAAGGACACTGCTCTGTGCATATCTTGTTCAAACCGAAGCTCATCTAGCTACTGTTCTGCCCTTTCGACAGATATCTCGTGGATAGGGTACAATAGGCAAATGCTCATTTCCAAGCCATCTTAGAAGTAGAGTAAAATCTGTATGAATCAGACTTGAAGCAAATGAACTCTAAAATCCTGGGTTTGATTATCTCAGAGAATCCCTGCTGAAACTAATAAGGCACCATCATATGCAAAAGACATTCTAGACTCAATGTTACCAAATATTAATTATTGTTATCTCTCTGCTAGCTGATAGCAGTGGTTGCAGCCCTGCAATTTAGCTTTCCAGCAGAAAGAATGGTGTTGGAACAAAACTGAAAACTAAAGCTTGAGGTAAACATACCAGACCTGAAACATAAGATGTCATAGTGCAGTGTGGTTCCTTCCTCAAACCACAGCCTAGCATGCCTCTGCTTTAAACTGGCTTTAAAACCTCCCAGAGACCAAACTGCTGCTGCTCCCATTGCAGGACCTTTTTTTGGGCTGCTGAGGGCAAGAAGAAGCCAGAGAGTGGGTAAGGGGAAAGCTGGAGGTGTCTTTTCAAGTCTACCATGTGCTCTCCAAGAAATGCATCTTGGATGACTTTGTACAACAGTGACATCTGGTGATACCCATCAATATTTACTGTTTTCACTCTGCTTTGTAAGAGGGAGGAGTTAAAGTCTGCAAATTCCTTACTACTCGAGAAGTAAGTTAGAGCAAAGCACTTGACTGGGCTGCTCCTGGCAGCTGTATTGCCCTGTTTGTCTTGGGAATGTCACTGCTACAGCGTGCGGATGGTTCCCAGGAAAAGGCTGGATGCAGAGCAGTGTCACTGGCAGGGAAGGGAGCTGTGCCCCTGTGTGTGGAGTGGGGCTGAGTGACAAACTGCCCTGTGCTACTCAAGTGAGAAGAAACAACATGAATCTCCATGATTCTCCTTGAGGCTGTCTAGCACTTCCTGTTAATGCATCCTGATGGGCAGGGACTGTGATCCCTGCTAGAAGTGTGTTATTGCCATGGCAGGCCTTGAGTCATGGTTAGGCCTTACTTCTATCCAAACTTATTCAGCCTTTCTACTTATTAGGGAAAAACTGTTTAAATAAGACAGGAAGTGCTCTATATGGTTGAGAAATATTTTGCCAATCTCTCTGTCAATGATCCAAAATCAAATAGCAAACTGTTAGTGGGATAAAGCCATGGTTTGTTCCCTGTGGGTCCATCAGAGATGCTGGCACATGCAGAGTGATTGGTGACCACAGCCATCTTGCACAGGAGAGAAGATGAAAAAACCCCATCACTTCTGGTTCACCTTCTCCCTTCCTAAATGCCTCACAGGAGCTGATAGTTTACCTTTCCTCTTTCCTTACTAAATATGGTCTGTCTCTGCCTTGTTGTTTAGTTGGCACTGGAGGGGTGTGGGGTGGTGTTAAACCTGCTTTGCCAAAACCTTTGCCAGTGATTCCCTGAGTGACCTAAACCACTCATTTTGACAGTGTGACCTGGAGAAAAGGAGGAACTTCTACCAAATGGTGGTGGAGAGTGTTTGCTGACTCGTCTGTCCTCACCTGGAGGTCTATGTGCCATAGAGTTGTATGTTGCCTCTTTTTCTCCCTCCTTAACAGTATTTGTGCAAATTAAAACAATTCAGAAAAAGAGGATTCTATGGGTTGGTTCAAATATATGGAGTGTTGGAAAGAAATCAGGTTATTCTCCCCTTCAAGGGGTTCTTTCCCAGGATCAGTGCTTACCTGAACAGTGGATGCCTGCTGTTACATCTCTTGAAAAAAGAGGGAGCTGTGCTCCCGAGGGCAGGGACTGGGAACTCTGCTGTGCTGCATCAAGCACTCAAATGATGCTTAACAAGAACTAATACGAAAAATGATGGTTTGGATGTGCACATGTGGGGCGACAGCAGGAGAGGCCTGTAGAGAGGCTGAACTTGATTTCTTTAATATTAGATATTATACATGCACAATAAGCAGGCTTGGTGTGATTATTCCATACCTATTTCTTTGCAAAGGATAGAATATGAGCTAAATCGCCCCTTGGAGAGCAACAAAAAGATGATGTTTTCAAGTCATTAGTCAAATGCTAAAATACCAACGCAGGTTTTTTTCCCCCGGTCGTATAAATCTAGAAACAACAATCAAACAGAAAGGGAACACCTCCTATGCTGCCTAAAGAAGTTTTTTCCAGTTCTGAAAGCTTTGCTGTAGTTGAAAGCTGCAGCTGTTAGATGTTTGTTTCCAGAAAGTTCTAGTTCTTCAGAGGAAACTAGTTATGGGTGGACTCCCCATAGCGATCCCCCAGAGAGGCTTTTCAGTGAGTTTTCTGCAAGGACCAGAAACATTCAACCTTGCTTAGAGGAAGGTGGGGAGAAAACTGATGCAGCCTCTTCCAAGAAACTGCTTCTGTGTGAGAATTCTGTCCTGCTGTGAGCTCTTGAGCATCCCCTTGACTTTGGTTTACCTCACTGTCTCCAACTGAGCTTTTCTGAGCTGGGGTTGAGGTGCTTTGGCAGAGCTGCACCAAAGAGCTCACAGCCTCCTGTGCCTGAGCCCCTCTGCATCTGCAGCACCAAGAGATTTATTCTCCCCCCTTTTCACTAGTAACTTTAGTACCTGGGTTTCCTTGTGAGCCTCCAGAAGCTGCTTCTGCTCCTGGGAAGCTGGGCCTATCCCTCAGCCTGTGCCTCCCTTTATTTCATCTTCCTAAACCCACTGTTATGCTGGAAGCCAAAAGTTCCCTCGTAGTCCCTAAGGGATCCTTATTGACTTTTATGGTCTTTAAAAGACCTCTGCATGGATTTGTAATCATTCTACATGTACACCGAGAAACACTAACATAACTGGTAATTAATTTGTTTTAATTGTTTTTATATAATCCCCGCGAGCGACCTCATGTTTTGTTTTGCATCTGTTATGTTTCTGACTCAAATTTTAATGCCTTAATGGGAACAGTGCCAACTGCTGTTACACTGAGCTATGAGCAATCTCCTGGCACGCTTCCAGTCCTTTATTGTGGAACTAACTATACAGCACTGTAATTTAACTAGCAAAATGTGGCAAATCACTATTATTAATAACAATAAATCTATTTCTACAGGTTGACAGCATTAAAATAACAAATTACTCTGCAAAGAAAGCTGGTAATTTTGGGTGCTTTCCACTGTGATCATTGCAGAAGTGTAATATCCATTATTAAGAGCCTTTTGGTATCTCATGAAGGAGCTGTTTGCACATGACAGTGCATCATGGTGCTTACTGTGGGGGAGGATATGGAGGCCTTGACCATGGCTATTTCAGTAATTCATTTAAATTTAAATATTAATGGCAGGATGGGGCAGGTTAGCGAAAATTGCTTGCCTCCCCTGCTTTCCATTCCCACGTTTTTAATAATCTTGTCTCATTCAGTTAGTCAAATCTTAATGCCCGAGATCTTAATTTCTCTTCCTCTCTTCCCTTCTCTTCACTCTCTGCTGTTGTCTTTGTTCTTGGATCCACAGTGCCCTGCACTGTACAAGTTCCCCGAGGTTTAGCTGAGTGCTTGATTGGTGCAGGATTTCCACCGTGAGAGCAATGCCCACCAGACACTCATAACCTCAAAGAGTTAGCAATGAACTCCTATAGACTGCCACTGGAGTGCAGCAGCCCAGTCACTGCAGAAAGAGCAAGCCAAAATTACAGGTTTAAGATTAATTCCAGGCTGAAGTTCCTGGTGGAATTCACATACTGCACCTGAAGGTTTTCCCAAAGCTCTTGGAGCAGTCCACACTCAACCTCATCCAATCCCCATCAGAGGAAACCTGAGCACTAAGCCTAGGTCTGCATTGCCTTTGTACAAGGCTACTCTAATTTTCTATAGCCTAGTTGAGGAAAGCCACATCAGCCCCTTCACACCTGAGCAGCTGTAACGGGCAGTGACAGGGGATGAAGTGCTGGCTCCGGGGCTGCAAAATGCTCTTGTAGAGTCTGCTTTTAAAGTCACTGTTTGTCCAAGAATTTATAACGTACCCAGGAGTTTTACTCACTTTCAGGTTGTTACTTCAGGATAATTTTTATCCAAACCCATGACAGGTAATGGAGAAGTTGTTACTGGCCATTGCCTCAGCCCCTTTGCTCATTCCTAGAAACCTTCAAGGTATCATTAAGGAAGGGAAATCTGGGAGACAGGAGTGCTTATTGCTGCTGTTTCTGCCAGCTGATGAGCAAGTTCCTTCGCTCTGGAAGCTCTCCCAGTCTAAGTGGGTGATGTCCACAGGGGCTGCAGTGGAACTGTGCTGGAGACCTGCCAAGTATCTTCTGCAGTCTGTCATCTGCTGTCAGCTTCTCACTAGGTGAAGCTAATAAATTCCTCTGCAGCTTCAGCAGGGGTTACTGTTAGTGGGTAACATGCCTTAGCTGTAACTCACAGCTTCTTAAAATATAGCCCAGGGCAGAGCAACACATGCTTAGAACAATGTTGAGAAGAAAGGGGGCAAGGTCAGAAAGAATAAATATGTGATGTGAACATACCTGGGTGGAGAAAAGTAGTAAGGGAATGGAAGCACAATTATTTGTGGGGAATGAAATTAAAAAGGCACATGCAAATAGAGCTGATTGATAGAACTACTGAAAATGTCAGGTACTGGGAATTAGGGAAGAGACCAGGGTCCAGAACTTGGTCACCCCGTGTTTATCTCTGCACCAAACTCGGTGACTGTGCAGGCAGGGTGCGGGAAGTCTTGGGTGAGCAGGAGAGTGGCACAGCTTGTGGTGTTTGAACAGAGCAGCAGCGAGTGTGAAGAAGTAGCTGAGACACCTGAAAAATCTACTTGTTGATGCAGCTGAAGAAGTCACTGTGGGGTGGTTTGCAGTGAGCTGCCATCTTCCTGCTTAACTCCTAGCACGTGAAAGAAGTGGCTTAGAGCTGCTGCAGCAGAGGATTGCTGCAGTGTTTTGATCAGTGGTTTTCCTTTTTCCTCTAGCTTCAGTTTTGCAGGGGGAATTAGGAAGGGGAGAGACTGGCAGTCAGTTTGACTCTTTATGCTTGTTAAAGATGGAGGAGATTTGATATCCTTGCCCAGCTGGCTGTAGCAGATTGGAGCCTGCCCGCTTCTACATGGAAACCCACGTCTGTGTCTGGATGGTGGCTGAAGGCTCCCCTTGAAGAGCCCAAGCTCACAGGCTTCTTGTGCAGTCACTCCAAGTGCTTAGTCAGTTTTCTTAGAGATTAAAGTCTCTCCTAGGTAGCTGAGTGGACTCTGCAGGGTTTAATCCCCCCTGTCTGCAGCCAAGGTACCCGCCGTGCCGTACGGAGCTGTTTGCAGAGACGCAGCCCCATGTGAGCACTAATAGTCAAATAGGGCTTTGAGCTGTTATCCAGCCTAAGCTGCCGATCAGACTGTGATAATTCAAGCTTATCGAGTTCGACACCAGCTGCTGCTCTCCCAGACTAGTGCCTACAGCTCTGAGGGTGGCCATAGGGATGGATTTCTGAAGGGGGCTATGAGCCTCTATTCTGCTTTTAAAAAATTAAAATCCTAGTTTATTCTCTGCTATTTTTGTTCTTTGCATCTCATTCTTTGCTTTCAGCCAAAGATCCTATGGCACTTGACAAACAAGAGGAAGGCACTTGACCCTTCTGAGTGTTTTCATCCTGTTGATTTGCAAAGCAGCCAAACCCTTCGTTCACTGGCAGACAGTGCTGACATCCCCAAGCCTTGCTCCACCACTGGAGCACTCCTCAGCTTTGCTAGTCTTTGAAGAGTCATGAAAACTTTAAAGCACTTTTCTGCAACAAGAGCCTGCCTTTGGTGATCTGCTCGGACAAAGTAGGCAATTGTCTTGGCCAGCACGCTGCTGGGAACTGTGAAATTTCCTTTTTTAATTATAAAGTCTGGAAAACCATCAGGCAGAAGCACATACATGAGTAAGCTTATATCAGGAGACCTATTTTTCTTCACCCAAGTCCCCCACTATGTGTACTCCAGTTTCCCACCAAGCACCTCACACTGTTTGGATAATATTCTGCAGATGTTGTCTGTGGGGACAGGTGTGGTTATTGACATCAAATCTCAATTCCTTTGTTCCTAACCTATAAGGATGTAAACAGTGATTTTATAAGCCTCACTGTCTGGTATTGCAGAGCTTCAACTTCTGGGAAGCAGGTTTATGCAAATAGTAGGCCACAGACACAGTGAGAGCTCTGCTGTCATTAGGAGGACATGGGTCATTTAGATCTGAAGGTATTTCCACCATTTTGTTACGTGGACTTCTGTTTCCTGAGGAGTACCTACAGAGAGGAAATGTGCATTGTTGCAAAACTGCACTGAACAGAAAGATGGCAGGTCAGAAGTGGTGTAATTTATGGCTTCGATATACTGTTTCACTAAACAAGCAAACAAAAATGGTTTATCTTAAATGGGAGAGCCCAGTGATACTGGAGAAAGAAGGCTTTGGCTTCTCTGACCAGACCAGTTACCTGCAAATTAGCAACTGATGCTGCTGTTTGTGACAACATAACAAAATGTTAAAGTAATTACCCAAAATGCAGACTACCTGGAGCTGATTCCAAGTGCTAAGAGTTTTACTTTTAAAGATCTTATTCTTCACTCCATCTGCAGCAGGAATTTGAAGTAGGATTGAGCATCTCAGATCTCCACTGTGCAAACAGAAGGGTCTTTGCCAAGGGGAGTATTTGTGAGACCTCCTTTGCATGGAGCCAGCAAAGCCCTTGCTATCCCTTCACTAACAGCAGGCTGATGATGGGCTCAGTCTTTTCATGCACTTGGCTGTTTTGCAGCAGCCTGAAGAAACACCAACTGCATAGTTTGTAAGGATTAGGAGCTGGCAGCCAGAACACTACCTTTCTTGTGAGGGTTTTTCCTTGTTAACTTCAGATTCTCTTACAAGTGATCAGAACAAAAAAAACTATGAAAATTATCCTTTTAAACTTCATTTTAAACTGCTCTGAGAGTGCAATACATGGTCCTAAACAGACTGTTAGACTTGAAACTACCTTTTGGAGAAAGAGCACAAATGTGCAGTGGTTAGAAATGAACCACTGATGTACACCTGTCTGGGAGTAGTTGCCTTGGGTTGAAGCAGGCTAGTTGAAAGTGGAGGGGTGAGATAGCTATCTAAGTGATTAAAGTCTGGACTCTTTCATCTATAGATGCTTGAATAACTTTCCATTACTTTAAATTGGGTTGCAAATGAATATCCCCTTTGATCTATAATGGGACTTTCCAATCAGTGAGGCCTGAGCTCAAAACATGAAAATCAGTTTACATGGATGAGACTAGTAGAAAGTTCTGAATCCTGAGGAACAACCCGCTCCAGCATTGCTAGACACAAAAGAAAAGTGGAGATGGATCTTTGGGAGCCAGGAAGAGCCAAGGGGCAGAGAACTGATGTGGATTTCCCAAAGGCACTGACACCACTGTGGTTACTCAAGCACTGAACTCTGCCACATGACCCTCATTCCATTCTAAATCACTGGTGAGAGGGTCTTGACCAGTCTCTCAATCTGAATGAGTGTGTTTTGGATGGGTGGAATGACAGTTTTGTGGGTGAGGGCAGATACCGGGTGAGTGTGTTTACTGCTCCTGTTTTCATTAGCTACTCATGCAGAACCAAACCAGGAAAAAATAACTTATTTCTGCAGACACTGACAATATATTGGCTCTATTTAAAAGCATCTGAGTACTTAAATAGTGGCTTATTTTATTGGTTGGCTAATATCTAGATGATATCCCTTATCAGGTTTGACAGGTCAACTTCTTGTCCTAAGTTACTTAACAAGAGTCTCTTAAATGCTGAATTCCCAGCTTTTGTTGGTCTGCCTCACAGCCAGGGTGTTATCAAGTGTATGGAATTTGATTTATTTCTGTGCTGGCATGTCCAGAAGAATCCGTGTAAAGAAAACAAACTGCGTGTCCCCTTCACAGGAGATCTTGGCTGCTCTTTCTCTACCCACTAAAAGCTTTATCACTCAGCCTTGTTATTACCATACTAAACGGAACACTTCGGAGCTTAGCGGCTTAACAAGATAAAAACATGCTTTGCGGTTAATGTGGTTACCGCTGGCATGCACCGGGGCGGGGAGGGAGCTGCTCCCTTCCTGCCGGGGCAGCTGCCGGAACACGGCTCGGCTGATAAAGCCTGTGAGAGCAGGCAGTTCGAGAGATGGGTTTCAGCTTTATCAGGGGAACGTGCTGAAGAGTGACCTAAGGTAGAGGAGAGTATCCTTTCCTCCCTGGCCACCCGGCTGCGTAATTTGTATCCAAACCAGATCCATCTGCCTCGGGCTGTTTCTGTAATTCTTTCCCTAGTCAAGTACTATTGAGTGCGAGGGTGTTTTCCAGTTCAAAGGGGCGGACTGGGATTCCCCTGCTAACACCATGTCTTGAAAATCATCCAAAAGGCTTTTTTCTCCTGTGAGTAACGATTGTCTGGTGGTGTCTGAAATGTGCAAGTTTAGGAAACTTATCTTTATCACTTGCTTTTTGGAAAGTTGTGTTTTTGGATACAAGGGGAAGGCAGATGTCTGGATTCCCAGTTGCTAGAGCTTCACAAGTACTTGATTTTCGGTGTTTCCTCCTCCCAGAGATCCAGGATTTACTCCTCAGGATAACATCAAGATACACACACTTCTCCTGAAATATTTCTGAAGTACTGCAAGTGTAACCCTCAGAGCCTTTTCATGGACCTTCCAAAATTTCTTGGGTTTATTTAAAACATAAAAAGACAATAGTTAGACAAATCTACAGATGATACCCAAAGGCAGCTTTCTACCTTAAACACAGGAAGCAGGATGCATTATAGTCTGTCTTTTCTGATGCTGTTTGATTCAGTGTTCCGGAGGGATCTGATTGTTACAAGAGCAGTCAGTCCCTCTTTCTCCTTCCCAAAACTTCCTGGACTTGGCTCCCTCATCGGATCTTTTTCAACCTTCCTTGGCTTTTGTTTTGTTTTGTTTTTTTACTGTTAATATTCCACTTTTATTGCTTCCTTTCTCATTGCTACACTTTGTTCTCTCTTTTTTTATACTGAAGGATGAGCTGTCCTCCCACAGTGCAAACAAATTTACTATGCTGAGGCTTTTTGCTTAAACAAGGCACCCATTTTTAACCAAATGTTTTGTAAGCAAAAAGAATATTCGTTTTCCAGGACGCTGCTAACAAGGACATTTTTGTGGTTGTCATTGCTTACTGACTTAACATCAGTTGGAATGGATCACACAGCATGGTCCATCCTTTCTCAATCTGGATACAAGACGAGCATCAGGATGTGAGGGATGGTGACAATATTATGTCACATTGTGCAATCACTCAGAATTTGTGCTCTGTCCATCAGCTCATTTCATACAGATGTACTGATACCTTCTCTTACCAGCTCTTGTATCTTAACCCTGTTGCTCGTAATAAGACTAGCAGTGACTTAAATGGTACACAGATGTGATGTTTGTGTATGAATTGGTATTTGGAACTATAATTTCTAGTGGAACATGTTTTTCATGCACACAGCATGCAATTAAAAAAGCAGTTTCCAGGGCACAGTTCCATCTCAATGGTTAGGGCAATCTTTCACTCACCAAATGCTTAGGTCTATTCCTAAAGGTTCCATTGTGGAAAGAGTAATAACCAATTAACAGTATTATTGATGTTTACAGAGAAGGCAGTGCATGTGCTCTTAAGCATCAGGAGCAGGTGTTGCAGGTAGGGGAGAAGGAATATTGATGAGCAACCTCTTGAATCTTCTGCTTTGTGTCCTGTCTGGAAGCTTTGAGAATTTATTAGTGCAGCCATTAATCATCTGCTAGTGCTTTAGATTATGCTGCCTTACATAAACAATAAAGTATATTCCAGTGTTTCATTATGGCTCCCATGGAGTATTGTGATCCTCCTCAGCCTCTTCACATGTCGTTTGCCCCTGGTGGGTTTCTCCAGCTCTGTGTGAGGACTGGAGTTACAGCCTAATCCCATCATACCATGTGTGAGATATTTGAAATTATCCTATGTTACATGTCAAACTGCCTCTCTGTTCACTCAGAGATGTACACCTGGTGTGTTTAGAGCTTTAGGAACCTAAAAACACTGTTTGATAAGTTATGAAGAAAGAGATCTGCCTGCATAATCATGAGCCAGTTTGAGAGAAAGCACCCATTCTAGTTCTGGTAGATCCGTATAGCATCCAGTTCTTCCTAGGGATCTAGTGAGGAGATGGTGAAGAGCTGATGATCCTCAAACCTGCCCATAACCCTTCCCCAGCACTGCCCTCATGCTCACCCAGAACTCTGCAGGTTTGTTCCAGGCCTGATGGCATCACATGTGAGGAACAGGGGAGGTTCAGGGAGTGACATGCTCTGCTCATTGCCAATGGCTCCAAAATTCACATTCACAGGTAAGTCCTGCCAGGGACGTGCTTGCCACATCAATATCTCCAGTTCATACATTATGCAAATTGTTTGCAATAGCAAAATGCTTAAACAGCTGAAAAGATTTGAGTTTAGTGCAAAATGTGCACTCTGCATTACCGATGCTGATTGCAGTGTATCATATTTAATTAAATAAGCATGGAATGTAAATTTTAATAGTAGTTGATTTGCAATATTTATATAAGCCTCACATTTTCTAAGTATTTGATTTTTTTCCCTTTATACACATTCTTCTTTGTATCCAGTGAAATTTGTCTCACTGGTTGAAAACACAGAGGTGGTCTCTCTCTGCCTGTAGCTGTAGAAAAATTGTTTTGGCATCTGTGGACCATCTTGCAGAGAATATGATACAGGAGTCAGACATTACCCTCTGCTCTTGGTGGGGAGCATCTCAGCTGAGCATAGAGAAGAGTGGGTTTTGGCCAGGTGTTGGCCTGATGGTGCAGGGCCTGAGGTGCAATTACCAGGCCTACAATTGAGACCTTAACTATATCCCTCATGCTGAGTTAAAGTTTCTATTTCAAGGTGCAATCAGCAAGTTAGGCTGAGCTTGAGTATGACTGTAAATTTTGTGATTGATCTGAGCCCACTTCCAGCATTCAAGGAGCCCCTCAAGGCACCATCTTCCCCTGTGCTTCACTCCCAACTCACTCCGGGCTTCCAGGAGCTCCTGCAGTGCAGTGTGTTGAATTCAAGTGGTGTTGAAGGTCTGGAAGTGCTTGCTGAGGTGTCAAAAGGAGTTTTGAGTCAGAATGTGAATGTTTAATAAAATAGATGTCTCAGAAAAAAAAAAGGCAGCCAAAAATAATATAGTGAAATAATTGCTATCTCTGGAAGTTTCAATTATCAGTCAAAATATCCTGAAATCAAAACCTTACTGACATTCAGCCTCAATTATATAAAAACCATTGGGAATATGGAATATGTTCATATAAATGAGGTCTCTGATAACTGAGGGAATTTTCAATGTACTTAATGGATGTCAAGAGACTTGACCCTGTTTTGAATACCAAGGAGTTTTGGATAATTGAAGTTTGGATAATCTAGGTTGAACTGTAGAATTTAGCAAATTAAGATAACATTGAGAGCGTGTGTGAGTTAATTTTAGTTCTGACAAATGAAACCAGTTTAACCAGCTTGGAGACTGAAGCCAGCAGACAACACGCAGTGTGCCACAAGCTGCAATTATCCAAGGCATCACGTACAACCTCGTTAGCGCTCTCCTGCCCAGCCCTGGAAGGGTCCATATGCAGAGATGAAGGATGATTTAATTTCTCTGGGTTGTGTATAGCTGTCAGTAGAGCTTTTTGGTTAGTACAAGCGTGACTTCAGTGATGAGGATTTGTGTCTGCTTGGAAGTGAGCAGAGCACAGCAAACACTGGCAGTGTGAGAGGCTGTGAAGGGGCTATTGCTGATAATGATACAGCTGATGAGAGACCAGTGCAAGACAGAAGAGTGCAGTTCTCCCAGGGTTGCAGTTCCCAGTGTTGTCTGATGTCCCCAGTTCACATGTGCTTGTCTTCCTCGCCTCTCTTCCCCCATTCCTCAACATACATACTTTAAATGAATATTTTAATGTATTTCTAGATTTACAGAGAGGGGGAGGAATACATTAGAATGAATTACAGTGGTTTAAGGATATAAGAGCTGGAAGATTTGTGAGGAAACATAACCTTCCTGCATTAAATCAGCTGACAGCACTTACCCAGATCTGACAAGCTCACAAAAACATCTTTTTTCTGACAGATCTGAACAGACTCGGTGCCAAAAGTTTGTTTGTTTTCTCCTCTCTTGTCATAACAAGAAGCAATTCCTCTCTCTTAAACACCTTTGGTTTGAGTACTAGACCATGAAATACTTCAGAGGGAACTGCCTGGGGGCAGGAGGGATGTCCATGAGGTGACAGTCCAGGGGGTTCCTGGGAGCTGCTATCAGTTTCTCACTGAGCTGCAGGTCTTGGACAAGGCAGTTGACATCTGTAGGAGTTGCCCCCTGAACTTTCTTGCAATCTGGGTTTTACTGTGCCTTTGACTGTAATATTGAGGTGTTAATTCTTCCTTTTACTGTCTGCAGAGGGAAAAACATTAGACAGTGTAGTGTATGGAGAGTAGATTTATATGAGAGGCAATGGAGGAATTTTTGACAGAGGCATATAGTAAGTATTTGGCCAGTACCTTGTGCATCACAATATCTCCTTATTTTTTTAAAAAATATATATTCTCATTCTTAATATAAGCCACTTTGGCAATAGGAGGGTAGGGACAACTTGGTAACCAGTGAAAACATTCTTTGTGAACATTTTAGCTTGACACAGGCTCCGTCTGTCTGCAAGAGTGTTTATCAGAAAGCATAACTGCTACATAGCAGCAGTGGAAGGATGGTCTGTGCTAGTTTTATTATACTATATATAAAGGATTTGTCCTCTTTTATAAATGAGAATGAACATTGTGATGTTGTCAAGTGACACATAAGGTTAAACTGTAGAGAAAATGAATCTCCTCATCTCTAGTCTATGGTTTTAAACTTGTTACTGTTGTCCTCTCTTTTCGAAACCCATTACATTACGGTGGGTGGAAAATTAACCACAAAAGGTTATCTAATCCTACACTGGAAGAGCAAAAAATGCACAGTTCTGGAGAGACTGAGAGATAAGACACGGCAAAACTTCAAACAAGTGCTCTAGAGGATAGTAGCCAGATATCAGAGACTTCTTGGAGGACTGATGGGAAAGGAGTGTGTATCTGAGCACAGGGGGAAACACGAGGGATGGGTTAGATCAAGTGTCAAGGAGGGCTGTTTTAAAGTAGAAAAGTAGAAATAAAAGAAGCTGTATGAATCTGTAGAGGGGTGATGGCTGGAAAGATACTCTCATCCTTACAACTTTATTAGTGATAGTTTTCCTTGCACACAACACCAAAAAAGGAGAATAGACAAAGCCAGCTGTCTTCTACAGCAAAATTGCCATGCAGAGAACCACAGGGAAAGTGCCTGAGACCACAAACTGTAAACAAGCTGAGCTGCTGTAAGGCTTAAAAATCAATGTTTTTTTAAAGTGTATGTTAAAACCAACTTTGTTTATTTAATTGCAATAGAACATTGTATTTTCCTTAAGACAAAATTGAGAAAACCTGGAGGGTGGTTCAGTGGTTTGCAATAAATAAATATAAATGTGAAACTGAACACTACCCAAATTACAAAAGCTAAGTACATGAAACACGCCCAGTGCAGACTTGTCACTCAAGTGCCAACTGTCAAGGGTTGGATACTTTTCATAAAGCATAGTTTTAGCCTTTATCTTAATGTCAGTGCTTTGTTATGATTGACCTTCTTCTGGCTGGAAGCCCACTTAAACTAAACAATGCTATTCTGTTCTGAAGAGGGTGAATAGAGAAAGCATTGTTAGTTGGTAAAATGCCTTTGGACTGAATCCCAGATGGGAAGGAAGTGCTGTAATTACTGTACTCAATACACAGCACTGTAGGGGCACGTAAGGCAACTGGTCTGCAGCAAGTGAGGAGCAATCCTACACCTCTGCTGACTGTGAGGCTCTATTAACTGAGCAATTTTCATATTACTGTTTTATTTGTTCTGCTTAAGCAAAAAAATCTGCACTTGATCACTGGAAGTTAAAAATTCAAACCAGGCTCCCTAAACAAATAGGAGAAAAACCTAAGAGCCTGCTTAGCCCCCAATGCCTGTTTGGCAATGGTGAGCACAGTCAAAGTAGGCAGGTTTTGGTTCTTTGCCCGCAGAAGGTAATCCATATTCTGTTCCAAATCCTGCAAATTTTTCTTCTGATTACGACTCCATTAAATATAGTCTGTGCTATGAAATGTGTCTGGACCCATTGCTAGAATCTTTGCTTTTGGACTTGTCACAAAGTAACATATAAATGGCATTTTAATGTGTATTTATTAGATATGCATTTCCTTGAAGACTGTTTTTATAAAATAGCATAGGAAGCTCATTCATTACAAAGCTTTACTGTATTGTGATAAGAAACTTTGAAGGGGAAAACAAACTCCTTTATGCTGTTGTTTTATCTTAAGAGCACCTCAGCAGAGAAGTGGGGAAGGTGAATTATTCCAGATGCTCTATCTACTACCCATTGTGAGAGATGCTCTTTGCCATGCTCAGCTCAGTCTTAACAGACATGGGCAAAGGACAGGGCAGCAATTATTATTGCTGTTTTACAGAGAAGTAGCATTGACATAAAATTACTCGCAGTCACTTGGGAGGCTTGATATAACCAAGAACTGAATGCAGCCTCCTGAGATGCAATCCAGGTGCTTTGCTCCCCAGGAAAAGATTCATTTCGGACGACGGTTCCACCTTGCTGAGTGCCATCCAAAACTGAGACACAGACAAGGTCCCCTGTCCAAAAGAACTCCCTGGAACAGAAGACTGCAAAGCACTGTGTGTGGATTTAGTTTTAGTTGAGGTGCTCTGCCTGATGATGTGAGTTACACAAAATGAAGCGTAGCCTCACTTGAAGTGCAGTGTGTTCAGGACTAGCCTAAGTATTTTAGGAAGTTTGCAAATACACCCTAGAATATGCCTTTGCCTAGTTTTATGGGTCTTGATTCAGTTGAAAAGCTAAAACAGGGTCTTCTCTTTAGCCACTAACCTAGTTTTTTTGGTATTCTACTTAGTACTTTTGCTGCTGGTTTGTACTCAGCCCTGTGATGTCTTATGCTGGTGTGCTTGGTGTGGCTGATGGATTGGGTGGTTCTGTTGATCATACTTGTTAACATTTATCTTATCTTAACACCAGGGTCTAGCTATCCTTCAAAAACATATAAAAGGTGGTTTATAACCCTTACCTGTCTCTGGAATAAAGTGCTTCTCCTGCTCCATAAATTATTCACACCCTTCTGGTCATAAATATACAACAAATCCTTGCAGGGGCTTTGCCCCATTTTTGTGCAGTCTTCCTAAAGGGCTGCTTGATCTTGAAGCAAAGTACAGTCTGAATGGATTAACTACATCAGGGATGTGACTCAGTTGAAAAGAGCTTCTCAACCAAAATACCTTTAACCTGACTGCAAAAAGGGTTTGGACCTTGTGAACACCTCCAGCCCTTCCTAGGGAACAAAGCAAAGTGGTCGAATCCCAACTTGGGAGAAAGATACTCTGCCATGCATTCATGGTGTGACACATCTTCTCTCCTTTCTCATGCTGACTCTTTCGAGCTTTGAAGAGTAAAACCATAGGTTTCTCATTAAAAAAAAAAATAAAAAAAAGTCCCTGGGCCCCATTTGTTTTTCCTGCAACTTTATCCTCTAGAAGTAACATGATAAAACGGGAAGTGCCATGTTTTGAATGGATGCTTTGTTTCAATGTCAGAGAGGCAGCTCCAGCAGTTTTCTGGATCCCTGATGTGTTTTTGAATGGCATCCAAAGTTTGGGTCAGGATAGACAGGAAACCAGATGGGGATGTTTCTGTATTTTCTGAGTCAAATTGCTTCCCATGCTATAAGGAGTTTTAGTCTCTGGAGAACCCAGCTGTGATGGAGTTGAAGCTTTTAATTCCTGTAATGCTGACAGATCTACCAGCCCCTGTGTTGAAGACATGTTCTTGCCTGGTGGAGCAGACAGTAGTATCCTGCATGTTTGGAGGGGAGTTCATTCTTGGACAACTTCTGTGAAGACAAATGTGTGGTCCAGCAGGAGTGAAGGGTTTGGTGCCACATGCAGAAAGATGTATGTTTGCATGCACATGATGATTATTTGAGACAATCACTGGCTTAGTGCTTAGTTCTCCTTGGAGACCATTTTTTCATGATATCTGGTATTTTCTAAAGGCCTGTGCACTTAAAGGAGCTGGAAGTTAGCCATGGCGATCAAAATGAAATGGAAAAATATGCAGGTTTTTCAGATTTATTTTTTTTAGGATATTTATTTAACTGTAACAGTTTTACAGAGGTCATTGTTGATGTGCACACAGTCATTTTAGCAAGAAAGCATTCTAGCAGCATGGCTGTGTTTTATTGCTGGTGGGATTATTATTAGATTAGGGAGAAGGTTGGAGCTGTGGGAGGGGAAGTTCAGTGGGAGCTGGAATTTGGATAGATCTGAAGGGGAAGACTCATTGCTTGAATTGCTGCTGGTAATGAAATTGCTTTGGGTGAGTCAGAGGGACCTGCTGGCCTCCAATGCTCTGATGGTATCTGCAGAGCTCAGGTTGCTCTTGGATGAAGATGAGGAACCCAAAAGGCTCCATCCTCACTGTTTTCGCTTGGGCTGGGTTAAGCTCCAGCAATGACATGCAGAAAGGGTGTTCCCAACAGCAACACTTGGGGCACTGAACACTTCAATGGCAAATCCTGTCACCCAAAACAAAGATGAAATTGATTGAAAACAGTGAAGTTAACAAGGACTTGGCGTGTTCCATGCCTGTCCTTTGCATTTCCTTGGTGGGTCTGCTGCTGCTGGCTCTGCTCCTTTGTGCCCACAGCTCTGCTTCCACCAGGTCCTGCTTCACCTGGGCCCGCCCAGCCCAGCATGGGCAGTTCCCTGTGTGTCTGCTGGCATGTTGGGATTTGGCTTTGTGGGCTTTGGGGAGCTGTGCTGGACTGGGACAGGAGTCACCAGGTGGGGCTGCTGTGGGTGAGAGGATCAGCCAAGGACTTGCCTTCCTTGGGGTGCCAAGGCCTCTGGCAAATCTTCAGAATTCTGAAGGCTGAAAGCACCAATTCAGTGAAGACTTTCCAGAGCTTTGGAATACCATCTCCTGCTCCCTGACTGTGACTGGTGAGTGGTTTGAGCTCTCAAAGCAGAGTGGGTCCTCTGGGAAACAGGCCAGCACTGCCCTGTCCCTGAGCTGGTGCTGGAGCCCTGGGAGCTGTGGGCAGCAGTTTTCCAGGTGTCTTCTTGGAGGGAGGGCCAGACACATCTTTGGATGACCTGCTCCAACCCAAGGTACAGGTTTTGCTACACATGTCCTATACAGGGCAATGCCCAGTTTGGGCAAAAGCTGAAGCGTTGGATCCAACAACTTGGAAAATATTCTGTCTCTTGCTAGCACAGACTTATGCAAAAAAAAGATGAGGTTTTAATTACTGCCTCCTCTTTCCATACTGGCCCCTTACAAGCAGCTAACTCCTTTTGAATGGAGAGCATTGCAGTGTGAATATGTTTTTCTTCTTCCCCCCACCCCCCTAACCTACTTAACTAATTTTCAGGATGCTGGCAATTGACATGCATTATTTATATTGCTGCAAACCTTGTATTTAGGATGAGAAATCCTACTGCCAGGCTTCCTGCTTCTAATAAGCATTCCTTTCACTGCATTATCTCCTCGCACAGCCCAGGGCTGCTCTTGCCAGGGCCCCAGCTGGTGTTACTCGATGGCTTTGTGGCGTGGGGAGCCTGACTGGTGTAGCGGATCTCGAGCTTGTGCGTTGCTCATCAGCAGAGAGACAGAGGCTCCTACTCCAGCAAAAGGAGGGGGATGAGGCAGAGGCAGAAACCACCGTGGCATTGAGTGACAGAAGTCCTGATTTTCCATGACCTGCTATCTTGTGTTGCTACTCGAACCTGTGCAACCTGAATTTAAAATGCTTCCATCTTCCTCCCCTGCCACCAAGTCTGGATGAAAACAGAAGGTGAAACAGGAGGACAACCAGTGCAGCCCCTGGAACAAAATGTTTTGAGGTTCCTAAATCTGTCTCTGTCACACTGGATCAGTTGCCAGGGCCTATGCTGCCACCTCTTTTTGTTCATTTGGAAGATAACTCATTCCTTAATAGCTGAAATGGCTTCTGACAAACCTCCCCTTTGAAAATTGTGCTCAAGGACACTGCTCTTCCACTGTTTGCACAGTCAAAAAGATTCTGGGGGGGACTTTTTCCCCCTCTCTTTTATCTGAGGCAGCATAATAAAATACCTTAGATAAACAAATTTATTCTTGGAGGGATGTTTATTAGGCACAGGCAATCCCTATGATAAATAATTTCTCTGAGAGGCAAAAAAAAACCTAAATGGAAAGTAGGCCAAGGAAATGATGTGAGTGCAGGGGATAAGGCAGGGAGAGCAGGATGCGGAGGCTCCTCTCGGCTTGTGGGGTCTCAGATGCTCCCGCAGTGCCACCTGCAGGGGAACCCATGGCGGGGGCACAGGGGCCTGGAGCAGGAGTGGGTCTCCCAGTGTTGCATGCTCATTTTCTGAGGATTTGGGAAAAGCAGAGACAGCACGTGGTGCTGGATTCCCCCGTGGGAGACACTTTACAGGCACATGGTAGAGGGTCGCAAACAGCTTGGGCTGTATGTCACCAGCTGGGGGAATGGTGCAGGAAATGTGAGAATTCCTGGCCTCTTCCCTTATTGTAGAAATTGAAGATGGGTTCCAAGCTGGAATGTGTGAGGGAAAAGGGTTCATGTCAGTTTGAGACATATTTTTGTTTTCAGTTTTTTCAGTAAAATCAAACCCACAAAACTTGCATTTGGGGTCAACCTGAAATGTCAATTAGGTCCAAAGTGAAACATTTTGTTTTGATTTGGGGTAATTTAACTCCTGCATTTCCTCTTAATTTAGATGACTTTTAATGTGAGGGAAAAAGCCCATTTCAAACTGTAAAGTCAAAATGTCTCTTTTTGAAAATACTGAAGGGATGCATTTCATCCTTGCCAAAATGAGGCCTTTGATTTTAACAGGGTCCTGAAATTCAGTATCTTGAACTCTTTTTTAGATTTCCTTCCCAGCTGCAACCTACCAACCCCTCACCCTCTTTGCTACAGCAACAACCACCTGCCAAGTTAATCTGCCATTCAGTTACATCTCTTTAAAAATACATTTCTCAACAAATTTGTTATCTGTCAAACCTCTAATCTCTTTGCTTAAACAAATACAACATTTTACTAGTAAAGATGTGAGTTAAAAAGTGACCTGTCCCAAATAAAGTTAAAACATGTGGTGATGCCCCTGAGACTTGGTCCTCCATCCTGCCTTCCCACAGCCCCTCTTCTCCCAAGAGCTGCCATTGCCTCAGTGGGCTGATGTGTAATAAAACTCAGCTGTCATGTACTCAGACTGCAAAAGGATTTGATGCTCTGATTGTGGGAGGAAATAGGGTGAATTATTTCTTCTTTGAGAGGTGCCTCTGATAAATGATAGTTCCTGCACAGCAGAGGTCAGCTCTGGCCACTGAACACAGCTGAGATCCAGGGAAGTTTCAGAATGTGAGAGGTGAAGAAGATCATTTCAGCATTACTGCTAATGACTGATTTTGAGGTTTCTATATAGGCTGCTGTTACAGAAAGCTCCAAGCAGGTGTTTTGACCTGTGCATGGGAGAGATTGGTTAAATTTGATACAGAAGGTGTGAACTTCAAGAAGACTCAGATGAGCAGAAACATGACAGCACTAGGGCATGGTTTCTCTGTGCACTTCGGGGTTTCAAAAAGGCTGATGTACCAAAACCCCACTGAAATTTATTCTTGCACTCAGAGTAGATCTTCCTGGAAATTGTTCCACAGCAGCTTCATTTGACCTTCTCAGTGGTTTCTCTAAACCTCTTCACTGAACCTTTTGTAGGTGTGGGGAAGCACACAGGCAGTTGCTGTTGAGGATGCTGCTTCAATGGTCTTTGGCCATCTGCTAGCTCTGAAATTCATTAGTACAAACTGGACAGTCACTGGCTGCAGTCTGAGCATCACTGCTCTGAGTCTTCCATCTGTAATGGGATTTTTGGATCATCTCATTTTCTAAGGAAGAAGCCTGGATTTGACACAAGTTACACCAGGCAACCTAAAGAGCCACTGCAGGCAAGAACGGACAGAAAAGTTATTCTGGCTCTGGTTAAAGATATGCCTCAGTTTAAAGTCCAAAAGGGAAGTGGTTTGGGGTGGAGGGAAAATCCAACTTGTCAAGGAAAGAAGATGAAGTTGGAATGCTTGTAACTGAGAGAAACAGGGACATGGACTGACTTCTCATGAGTGCATTTCAACCACAAAGCAATTTGCTTTTTACAAACGGTGTTTAGGGGTTCCTGTAGGTCAGCCTGGGTCAGGTCCTCAGTAAAGAAGGTTCAGAAGCAGCTCCTACTGGTGAGCAGGCACTGGATCAGGAGGTGGCTCAGGATGCTGAAATGTTACTGGTGATGCCAGCACTCTTGGAAAAGGGCTTTCTGCGTCCATGTAGATGTGAAGCAGTGGGAGGCTGTTCTGCTGCTGAGACGCTCCAAGAAGTCTCAGTTCTGGGAGTGTTTTGAACCTCCACGTATTGAGGTGGAATGGGAAAGAAGAGAATCAGAAATGGAAGGAGATTAATTCTTGAAGCCTGTCTGCATTTTTTTACATAAATTCTGCTCTACATCCAGACGTGTAAGGCACAGGCTGCAAAAATCCCTACTTCTGCTGTAGGCAGAGCAGAGAATAAATATATATGGATGAATAAACAAGGCAAGTAATCCAATCTCATTGCTAGTATTCAGTTCCTGCACTGTTGCTCTAGGCAACCAGCTTGAGTGGGGATATTGTCTATAACCTTAAAAACTGATTATAGGCTACTTCACTGCCTCATACGGTCTTAAAGAGGATTAGAAGAGAGTGTAAAGCTGGCTTAGGCACTATGTTAACAAAGCCTCAAAGGCATCTGCAGATTTCCTTGTTCATGAAGTGATTAACTTATTTAGTAACTGTGAAAAACTGTGAACATTTGGGGAGCCAGGCTGGTAATAATTAAGAGATGTAACTCTGCCATCGTGAGCCATGCTTGGGCTGATAACTGTCTCTGTTTCACACCAACACACCCGGCCGTGCTCTGGAGGCGTGGGGCAGGTTTGTGTTCGGGCTCATACAGGTTTCCTCCGTGGTTTATCAGCTGGAAGGGAAGGAGTTTGCACAGGGGGGAGGCAGAGAGCCCCACTTGTCAGTGCCTTTCACCACCCCCAAGGGTTATCTGTCCTGATGGGCTGTGCTGGGGCTGTGTGTGTCACTGCCCATGGTGTGGCTGAGGCATTTTGGGTGAGCTGGGGCAGGGCTGCTGACCCACACCCACTGGACAAAGCACACACCAGCACTTTGCTTCCTCCTTCAGCTGCTTTTAAACTCAAGAATAAAAATGGCAGTGAAAAATGCCACCATTATCCTAAGCTAAAGCATGCTGGTTGGAGGAAACACCAGCAGCCAAAGCCAGGCTGTCAAGTGATTGTAAATGGAAGATGAAGCCAATCCTAGTTTTGTTTTTTCACAGTTTGACAGCAAATGCTTTTCTTTGATGATTATGAAGCCAGCAGAGAGGGCTCTCCCATCTCAGAGGATGCCCAACTGGATCTCCCGTCAGGATTGGATGTCACAAGTGTTGAGCACCCTAAGGCTTTTTAGAACTGAAACCATGCAAAAATGTTGGGTAATACTGGATGTATTGGCTTGTATCTATCCTGAAAGTAAAACAAGTAAAATTAGTTTGAAATAGTGCCAAAACCAAGTCTTTGACTTCAGTGTGTTTTCCGTTTCTGAAAATCCTCAGGCATCACAATGATGAAAGAGAGATTTTGAGAACAAAGATAAACATCATCACCAGTGTGTGGTGGATCTGATGTGTATCATTCATTTTTGTCAGACCTGATCTGGATGAGCTGTGAGAACTCTTCTGTTGACGCACAGCCCATAACTTCACTGAATACCTCTAACTTTCATTTCTTTCCCCCAGATCACTGTCTTATTGTTTAATGAGATGTTTTCATAAATCCACACAGAAGTCCCATGAAAACCTGGATTAATGATGGAAAAAATGAAGAGATAAGAAAATTTTCTCGGTTTTCATAAAACACTGTGGCTAAAACTGAAGCTCTTTACCATCCCAAGCTTTACCTGTGTTTAAAGAAACAGGAAAATAAGAATCATGCCTTCAGACGGGAAAACAGACACTTCGAAGAAGTAACATAAGAACAGTTTCAAATCAGGAAGATTTAAACAGAGGGAATTAAATGCTACATATTTATCAGTATGGGAAGGTACATGAGCCCTGTTAATAGTCCACAAGCTTTCTGCTGGAGCATGGAGACATGTTTTGATCCTGAAAGACTGGAATAGCACTTTGTGTCTTCCATCTCTGCACTTGTTTTCCTGTCATTGCTTCAGCCCCAGATAATGAATGGGATTTTCAAGGTCACACAGCCTTGACCTGTTCGCTTTGTCACCAAATTCAACTTGAATGTTGAAAATTCTGCCTGCCTTTCTATTTCTGGCTTTCCCAGGAGAGGGGAATTCATGAGAATAAATGGAAAGGCAGTACTGTTGGTTTAAGGAAAACAATTAGAGACCTATGTGTGCTTCCCCACTTAGCTTCTCACAGGAAAATAGGTGCTGTTGAATGCTGCTCTCGTGTTAACAGCTCTTCTCAATCTGTCCTTGTAGGTACCTGTGTTTCATTCAGCATCTTATGAAGAAACCAAAGTAGCATCTTATGGATGAAGAATCTCAGTTTTAACCTCTAAAAATGTCAGTAGTTCTAAACCCATACACAGCACTTGGCATCAGGGCTTATTCACCAGTTATTGACAGCATCCCTTGCTACACTTGAAAATACATTCTCAATACATGTTGGCTGGAAAACAGCTTAAGTGCTTAGTAGTTGTTCCAGTCCTATCTGCTTTCTACCCCTCCTCACCTCTTTCTTGAACCATTGTGCATTAACAGTTTTCCCATAATGATGTAATTTTATCCACTTTCCAGCAGACCTGAAATACTTAATATGTGTAATGGCTCCCAGGGTATGGCATGAATTCATCCGGATTGATTGATCTTCACCTTTAAAAACTTTGTGGTAGGCAAGGTATCAGATTTTTCTATCTTGATTCACAGGACCCATATTTATATGGAGCAAAGACTGGTCTGCTCCTTTCACAACTGGACAGTGTCAAAATGCAGATTGTATTTTGGTTTGGCTTAAGAGGTGATGTGGCCAAGGGAGATTTCATGTCTCCTGATCTGTTTGTGTAAATCATGTCCTTTTAAGTTGATGTGCTTAGGATGCTGCTGGCAGTGGGTACTGGCACAGGAGCTGGTGGGAGTAATGCTTCTATCAGGTAAGGCTGCCTGAGGAAGTGGCTTCACACTTCAGCCCAGTATCTGCAGTCATTGTCAGGGAAAGTCCTATGGTATGTGGAGACGTCCCTAAGGAGAGAAACCTAACTGAGGAATTAAGTATCCAAGAAATGTGCTGCAGTTTCATTCTCCTTGTATGCAATGGTGTGTGGCTCCTGCTATGACCTGTACCAGTGAGGCTGGATTGGAATCCTCCAGGGAGGGTGTTTCTCGGGCTGTGCACTGGTGTGAGTCACACACAGAGGCACCTCTTGAAAGGCAGCAGCCCAGAGCTCCAGGGCTGCTCAGAGTGAAAAAGCAGCAAGTGGCCTTTACGTGTTTCATTACAAGAGTCCTGGAATAACACTTTAAACCTCATTCAGAGCCACATTTTTAATCAATGACTAATCCTTTCTCTTCTTCTCTTTCCAAACTTTTTGCTCCTCAAAGCATGAAGGGGAAAGGCCGTAAGTTATTTCTCTTCCAGCCAGAGGACAGACCAGTGGATACAGAATAGGAGGTTGGTAGATTGAATATGTCACCAGCCACTTGGGCAGGGATCCTGCTCCTTCCCTTTGAGAAAACAGACGTGCTCCCTCCACTTGCAAGAATATCAGTGTGAATCACTTCATCCCGTGCTCCTCTTGAGGGTCATTTAGGCTAAGTTTTGAAGCCATTCCATGGCTGAAACTCAACCAACCATCCGTGCTCTCCTTTGGCTGTGCATGGAGCTGTGGGGGGAATTGGATGCCTTCCAAAGTGAACAGCCCATTCCTGTGGTCCAGCCAGGCTGCAGCAGCTATGGCAGGAGAGGGGGAGTATTAAACACATCAGTCTGGGTTTGATTGAGCACTGACAGCTCCTCTTTAGGCATGAGCTGGTGCTCCTTCAGGTACACCCATAGATCTGCACATAGCATGTCATGTCATGTAGGAAATGGTTAAACAAGATAAACCCCACAGACTAGGGGGCAATGAATGAGGGTACGGGATCCAAGTATCACCTTACATCATCCAGACTGTTGGCTGTGACATCTCTCTGGCTTTCGGCTTTTCCTGATGGTCTCCCCATTCCACCTGCAGCGAGTGGCTGAGTTGCCTTGGGGTGATCCTCCACCTCAGGCCTAGAGATGGTATTTCAGCAGAAGTCATGGGAGCTTTTCCTCATTGAAATAGCTGAACAAAATGGTGCAGTACAACAAAACAGCCTTTCTGTGGAAAAAGGTTATGCAAACTGCTTGGGTGACTTGTAGAAATGCTTATGTTCGTTTGCACAGACTGTAAAGTGTATTTTCACAGCAACATTAGCCTGAAACGGATCCCTTTGGTCATGAAATCTGGTTCCTTTGCTGCTGTGCAGCATCGCTCTTGTGAACTCACAACAGAGTGAATTCCTGCATTTTCCTTGAACGTTGTACGGGAAAGAGATGCATAGGAATATTTAGGTGTGTATTCTCTTTTAGCCATACTTTCACTTCTGTACATGCTCTGGCTATTCAGTACTTCTCGACATCTTTACATTAGTTCCCTTGTAAGCTGTAAAACTCCCTAAGGAATAGGTATTTCAGTAGCTGGGATGTGCCTTGTGGCTATGTTCAGTAATGCTGAGGAGCCCAGGGTCTTCAGCCTGGGAGAGTCATCCATCCTCTGTGAGCAGTAAAAAAGTCTACTTTTATGCCCCAAGTGTATAAGGGAAGGAGGTCTGGATTTTTTCCCATCAATAACAGACTTTTCATATGTCATTGGGCAAGTCATTCAAACTCTCTTCGCAACATTTCTCCACTCCTCAGTGTCTATTACAATCTTTATCTATTTTGGTAAGCTGAGAACATGGTCTATAGGATAGGGGATTTGCCCCTATGTTTATGTGTAGTTGTGTCATAATTAGGGTCTCTGGGCATTACCTTAATTCCCACTTTAACATCACCAAATTATACTTGAATAAATTACACATCATGGATATTAAATGCTCAGCTCAGTTTCAGTGCAAAATAAAAAGCTCAAATGATGGTAACTTAAACTGGCAATAAAATAGCCAGCACTGTGCCTGTAAATACTTAATTTGCAAATGTTTAGAGAATTAGGCACCTGCTATAAATCCTTATTGTGGGCTTTGCACCCTGTTGGCAATCGGTGAGCTATATCTCACTTCATTATGCATGAACGTGTAATTTTCCAAAAGCATAAATGTGGCCTCCAAGGGCACACGCATTAATAGCGTTCGAATGAACCAATTTGTTTCCTACCCAATGTGTTTATCTTCCAGCTCTTTCATTGTGAGTGCCAGTGGAAAGGTTAATGGCTCACAGCTCCCTGGCAAATGATGCACTGGTTTAACCTCTGCTGTGTCTGGAGTTTTCATTGTCTTTAGCCTTTAGCACGTTGAAAGTTAACAGCTGTACCCTGTGTTTTAGCTTGGATGTAAGAGGGTCTTCTTTAAATTATTGCACATGTCCCGGATTAAATGGGTTCCTTCTTCCCCTCTTGCGTGTTGTGGCCCCGATTCATTGGGTACATGATGCTTTGGGAGTACTTGTGCTTGTTTCAGCAGAGCCTTTGTGCCCTTTTAAACACACATCAGAGCAGCTGGGTCTGGTCACCTGCCAAAAGTCAAGCAGCTTATAGCTGAATTCATGCACAGCATTCCCAAGTGGAAATACCTGGGCAGGAGTGAAAGGAATATACAGCCTTGAAGGTAGTATAGTCTGATGAAATGTTCAGCAGGGCAAGGTATGTGCTTTCAGTACTATCAGAACCACTGGGCAGTACAGCTATTTCAGTTTATGCTAAAGTTTGCAAAGTTTCAGTGTTAACCAGGCTCAGTTTTGACAAACTGGGGGCAAACCCATGTGCTTGGGGGAAAAAATGGTCAGAATCTCACTTGATTCAGAGGAAAAATCAAACAAAATGTGCCTTCCCCCCCCCNTAAATCACAGAAGGAAAATCCAGTTAAAAACAGTCAAACAAGGAGATTTCTCATATAGCTGAATAAAAAAATTGCTGGTGCCCATAATTTTGGAGAAAGAAGCCACCTGAAAGCCACTGTGAGGACTGCACATACAATCATGTTGCCTGTGAACCCAGTGGCTGCTGGTCCCAGTACAACCTGGAAAAGCTGAGAAGACAGAAATTACATGGTCATCTCTGTCTTGAGGGACAGCAGGAGAAAAGCCTTCCCAGGAGGTGGGTGCTTTGGAAGTCACCCCTCATGCTGATCTCTGGGGTGCTGCAGCTGCTGCCAGCAGCCAGCAAAGGAGTCACCTGTCACACATGGGAATGCCATTCCCTAACAGGCTGCTTTTCCCTCACCCCACAGAGGAGGATTTCTGGATGTATGAGGAGCTGTATCTGGGATCACACATTGCCACTCGCGGCAGAAC
The DNA here is from genome assembly GCA_013396695.1 of Sakesphorus luctuosus. NCBI lineage: Eukaryota > Metazoa > Chordata > Aves > Passeriformes > Thamnophilidae > Sakesphorus > Sakesphorus luctuosus. Next base: position 1,871,378 of record VWZD01006204.1, read on the forward strand.
TGTTGGCTGGAGTAAATGGTGAAGGAAGAGCTGAGAAAAACTAAATGCGCTCAGAGAAATGAGGTTTTGTACTGAATTATGTGGAAACAGGGGAAAAAAAAAAGAAATTAAACAGAGTAACATAATCTCCAGATAGAAACAGTCGATATCTTTGTATGCAGATGTGAAGAAAGCCATCTAATTGAGGCTATATATGCTTGAAGATGGGTAGAAGTTGTCCTAATGCTCAGAGGTGTCAGACCCAAGCTCTACTGAATTCATTTTCATCCTCCCCAAAGTGTAAGATGTTTCTTTAGGTGCTTAAATACAACTGGAAGTGTGGCATTTTCAAGGAACTCGAGTGAATTAGGGGCAGAGCCACGCTCAGTGTTAATGCACCTCCTTAGGCACCCAAATTTGAAAACTACAGCCCAATTAGAAATGCTCCAATTATTACTATTATTTGCTACTTAACAGTTGTCATTGAAGGCTCAGGACAGCTTTGTGCTGGATGCTATGAATACACAGAAGAAGAAATAAAAAAAAAAATAACCTGAAGGCACTTAAAATCTCTTCCTGAAGGACGATGAATAGATGCAACTAGCTGGGAAACCAGAGGCGGTGGGAAGAGATCTCTGGAACATTTCATCAGGTCTCAAAAGAATTCGCTGTTGTCCAAATCTGGACTCTGAGCTATTCCAGTGAATAAGTAGCATTAAGTAGGCAGAAATGGCTTGTCTCTGAGCAGAAGGAATATTTATTTCCAAGCTTGAGTAATAATTACCCTGGTGAAGTCAATGAGTTTTAAAGGAAATAATTAGGCCACAATTACAGGGGTGGGCTGAAAAGTTAAATCATGCAAGCTCCCTCTTCCTCCACTGACCTCTCCCTTTCTTTCCCTGTTGTCCACTTGCTGCGTTACTCTGGAATTCGAATGAAATTTAAGTGTATCTAAATGTAGCCTTGCCCCTGGGAGAGGGAGTGGATCTGTCATCGGGGATCTGTCAGAGTCAATAACATTCCCCCTGCAGCCCCGAGCCGTGCCTCAAGATCTTACATTTCTGTCTGAATTATCAGCTAATGCTCTGACAAATTGCCTGTGATTTTCTTTTTTTCTCCCCGAGTGGATGTGCCTGGTCTGCAGATGAGGTAAACACCGCCCGGCCCTGGTGTGGAGCAGCGGCTGATGCTTTCCAGCCAGACATTGCAGAGCAGGTCGGGCTGGGGGTGGACGCGCTCGGCGCTGGGGCTGCTCCAGCTGCACACCCGTGTCGCGATACACCGACCGACCCTGACAGCGAGAGACCACGGAGTTGGAAGATCAGCACTGGGCAGGGACTTTAAGTAGCAAGGCTACCCTAACTATGCAAAACGGGGTGATTATTTTTTTTCTTTCAGAAGGAAACAGCTATTGGTGGTTTAGTCCTTAGACACTGAGGTCATCAAAACCAGCAGGTGATTTTGCACTTGTAAAATGAAGTCATCTTCGAGAGGAAAAGCTATGGAAAATACCACAGAGAGGCACCCAAGGGGTTCGTCTCTCTGGCCACAAGTGTCAAACACCTCTTGAATGAAGGAAGGCATCACCATCGCCTGCCTCTTCTCTGGCTGTGTGAGATCCAAAGCATCTCTGTGTGTACTTGCTGTGGAAGTGATTTTCCTTGAAGCATGAGCTGGTTTTTAAACACTGTGGGTGCAGTGACAGCTTGTAATACTGATCATGAAATAAGATCATGAATGAGGGAGAGGCAGGAGAAATTCTCATCTGAGCTGTCATCGCAGAGATTTACATGAGCTGTTGCAAGTCTCTTCTCTGTACCTCAGGTGGATATACATTCCCTCACTGGCCTTTTCCTGATTCCTGTCATATGCAGACTCCAGGCACTGTAACACCCTTTGCTCCTGCCTGGAACAGCCACCCAGTCAAAGGGCTTTCCAGTGCATTTCAAATTCCAGCAGAAAACATGCTTTGCCCAGCCCTTCCCCTTGCCAGTTATTAAGTAATATGATATTATTATTGTCTCTGCTATGAAATATTTAGGAATTCATCAACACTGCAATCTTCCTTTAGGCTGAGAGTATTGCTCTCCCAAACCATCAGTAGGATTTGGGTGCTGAATTCCCTTAGGCTTCCTTCACAAATTCCAGTCTTTCACAGGACTGTGGAGTGGTAGAAGCACTTTGGGATATATGACATTTTCTACTGCATTCTCTAGGGCTGTGTCTATAGAAAAACAAAACCTCTAGGAGGACAAGAGCTGTGGAATTAGAGACATGCACACCATAAAGTCAGTAAGGTGCTTGACAGATGAGCAGTGCACCAACCAGAAATACTCTTGTATAGTTCTAGGAAGCGAAATGACTAAAAGGTAGAGATATTTATGATCTTTCTCAGACGTCCATATAAACATGTGCAACAGCCAGGAATAGAAATTGACTTCTGGATTCTTCCTCAGGAATCTCAGGCTAGGCACGCTGCTTTTTTATTACAGGCACTGCAAAGATTTAAAGAGGGAGGGATTGAAGAGAAAGGAGAGGCAAAGGACTTTAAAATCTAGAGTATCTCACTTAAAATAGTTATTAGTAATAAGCCATTCAAACATTGATACTTGTTATCAATATGTGGTAATTGATACATAACATACATAAATGAAATAATTTAAATGGAAAATAATTGCAGAAACTACAATTTCTTTTTAAAAAACTTTTTTTTGCCTGAAATTCCAAATGTTCTGTATGTAATATTTGAACTGCCCAGAACGAAATCTCTTTCCTTTTCACGTAGCAGTGTAAGTGCTGAGGCACAGAGATAAAATCTTTAAAGCCATGGAAGACAGATTGCACCTTCCATAGGCTGGGGATTTGGTAGTTAATGGATACAGCAAAGGCCACCTGAACAGATGAAGGGAATTGAAGGGGTCATTCATTCTTAGAGTCCCTGTGTGTGTCCAGGCTTCTTGTAAATATAGAAATAGTGGATGGGTTGGGCTGGAGCCTTCTATGCTTTTACAGGGCAGCTGTGTCCTTCATGCACCCCACCTGCTGGGAACCTCATCCAGAGGCAGACCTTAGTGAGTCCTGTGGTAGGTCACTGTGGTGGGAGTGAAGGGTGCTAGCAAAACCTCTAATCTGGAATATTTAGGTTTTTTCTTTGAAGAAAATACTGCCTTTTGCTTGGCTAGTGTCCAATTATCCGTGACCTAGGGGAAGGCAGAGGAGTTTGGGTGAGGATGGGAACTGAGGCAACAGGTAACTAAGTGTTGGTAAGCAGTGCTGTTCCTGTCCCTGCATCCAACCATGGACCAAAAGGGCTAACACAGGACCAGCATCCAGGCTTTCGGGTAGAGAAGCCTTAAGAAAAGTGAGTTCTGAACACATAAAAGAAATCTTTTCTTGATTCTGCTACCTACTTTCACATTAAGTTAGTGCAGGCAGGAACGCAATAAAGAATTTGCCAAGTGCGATACATTAGGGCTGTTTCTCTTGCCATTAAAGTTTCATGTGAAAGTTCCACGGACAGGTCTTTGTCCTATTTATAGGCATCTTTCTTGCCTTCAACAATATTATTAAACTCTTTTGTTATAGAAAGCCAGTCTGAAAATGAGCCCATCTGGTAAATAAAACAACACTTGCTTTTGCCAATGAACTTATCTCCACACAGCAATATACCCAAGAATATTTCCCCCATATGTTTTTGTCAACACGTTATTGCATATGCCTATTTAAGCAATTTTAGTACATTCCCAGAGCTTTTTGTATCAATTTGAGGTGGGGATTATGGAAGTCATGAGCAGGCAGTGCTGTGTAATACCTGACTCCAAAATCCAGAGAGAATATGCAAGGGAGAAGGGAAGTTTATTCTCCATATATTCATGGTCAGCCCAATTTTTCCACCACTTCCAAGAGTCAACTTGCAGCATCTGCTACAATGAAACATGCTACCAAAAAAGTTACTTTAAATATTTCTTAATTATTTCATTAAACATGGATTTCTGCTCTATATTATTAACAAGGCAAATTAAAGCAGCAGTCTGTGATTACTACAAAACATCTGTTCAACAAAAATGAGACACTGAACAAAAAAGCCCCCCTCTGTGGCTTGTTTTCATCCAGCTGTGTCTTTCTCAGGAGGGTCTAGGGAGGCTGCTCCTGGTGGGAGCACCGACATGGTGTGTGGTGTACCCAAGGCAGATGCCCTTGTGCTGTAGCTTGTGATGTTGTACCGTGCTCTGTGCATGTCATGTGGGATGGTGTAAGCCAGAGACTGGGAAGCTTTCAGTGCACTGTGACTTTATAGTCATGTTTTGACCTTGGTTTTTACTCCCTTTTCATTTTCTAGGCCATTCTGAACAGTGCCATTTCCACCTGGAAAGGAGTGGGTGCTCTGCGTGAGCACTCAGTCGCCCTGTGGAGATGGTTTTCTTTTTAGTGGATGCGTTGGGCTTAACCTCAATTCTGGAATCTACTTCCAGTTCATCTTTGTGTATTTGAGTTTCTTCTCACATTGTCTGGTTTGGGTTGTTTGGTTTTTTTGTTTGTTTTTTTTTTGTTTGTTTGTTTTGGTTTGGTTTTTGGGGTTTTTTTTGGCTGTGAGTGTTTAGTTTTCCAAACTGAATCCTACGCCAGGACCTTTATCAGCTGTGGCTTGGAACAGTTGAACTGTTCATCCTTAAAAATCCTGCTGCTCTGCTAGTCTGAGTGCAGCATTTCATGGCTGCTGTTGATCCTTTGAAAAATTGTTAACACATTTAGTTTTGTGACCTTTTCCCTTTTATTTGCAACTGAAACAAAACAATGAACTTGCATATCTAGATCCATCAGCAGCCCAATATTGCACTTGGTCACTGCTTCCCCAAGGTCCACCCGGGACAGTTCTACAGAATACCTTACATCTGTCTGTAGCAAGAGTGAAAAATTCCCTGTGCAGAAAATCCCAGTAATTCTGAGTACTTTTGACCCTAATTTCTGTAGTCTTCTGAAAGTTTTCCCACAAATATGCATGAAAATATGTCTTTAGTCGAGTCCATAGCCCTTAAAAGACAGGCTTTTATCAGCTCGCCCAGCTTTTTACACTAGGAAAGTATTTTGGATACTTTTGATGTAAGAAACCATTGAGAGTTTTTGATATTTTTCTGTGTTTATAATATACATTTAGTAACTCTCTCCAAGATGTTTGAAAACAAAATTATTTCTCTGTTTGCTTATTAAGCCCTTTCCTTATCTGACAAAGTCTGGATAGTCTACTCCTGTTTCTCTCTTAGCAGCTTCAGGAAGCCTGATGGAGTATATTTACTCTGGAGTTACTGGAATGGAACCAGATGCAGTAGATAAGGTGTCTTATCTCCCAGAGGAGAATATAAACAGCCTTACCTCAGGGCATTCTCCAGCTGTGGGTTAGAGTGGGAGCTGGGCAGGAACGGCTTTTCTCTGCAGGTTGGTTAGTGCTTTAATTTTTGTTGCTTCCATCTATTCAATTCCTTACACACGTGTTTATCAGAGATGAGATGTGAATTTACACAAGTCCCCTCCTACACTGTCTATTTTGGCAATGCTGCTACTCCAGAATTGGTATTCTTTGGTTCCTCTTCCATCTAAGACTAAACCTGAACTTGCTTACAGTGCTTCTGTATAATAATCTTACTGACTTTCCTAGAATTTATACCTTAAGTCAGGTAATACGAAAACAGAGGTGCATGTGCCTATGTTGACCAATTTCTCTTGAAGTCCTCTATTTGTATGGAATTCAAAAGCCTGTTGTCTGGAGATCAGGTCTTCTGCTAGTTTGGTGAACTCAACACAAATTAATCACATTTTAACTCAGCTGGAAAGATATCCCTGAATTATGTTCCTAGCTAAATGCACAGGGCTGCATCTATTTTTCAAAGGTACAGAAGAGAACTGCTCTAGGTGAATCAGTTACAAGTTATTTTCAGTGCTGCTTCACAAGGAATGAAGATAACTAGACAAAATGAAATCAGCCAGGGAGGGAAAATGATCTTCTGTGAGCTGGAACCTTGTCCACATTTCTGTCTTTTCGTGGTGGGTACACCTGGGTGGCTTCACTGTGCAGCTGGTTGTCGGCAGTCTGGGAAGTCATGGCAAGCAAAACCCCCTTGGCTGGTCCATGTTGTTAGGATGGAGGTGAACCTTGGATACCCTGAAACCAAATGGGGTGGGAGGCAGAGGAACTCTTGTGGTGCACATGTGGGATGTGGTTTGCCCTATGGAGAGAGGCTGAGATTCCCTTCAGTGCCTTGGTCAAATGCCATTTATTGTGTTTTGCTGTGGCAGCATAAACTACAGATACATGTGAGGAGAATTCCACCTGACTCCCATCAGATCTCTCTGGAGAGGCCACTTGGCATTATAGCTCCTTATGAGTGTTAAGTGCAATGTGCTACTACATGCAAGGGACACAGCACTCAAACTGGAGCACTGAACACACTCTTGCTTCTCGACTAGTGCATCAGTGCCATCATCAGGGTGGCTGAAAAACACAAGTTCCACATGACTGACTGTTGGTGTCTGCACTGGAACAAAACTGGAATGAAGTTCATGAAATACCATGAAGTACTTTTCAAGATAACGTCACAGCTGGCAAATAAGAAGCTGGCTGGTGGTGTGAGAGGCTTTGATCAGACCCTTGCACTGAGAAGTGGCTGATGGTTTGTGGGGTTAGACCTGGCAAATGGTGATGCTGCTTTGCATAACTTTAGTGAATTAATGTTCTATGTAGAAAAGACATTTTCTTAATAGAAGAAAGTATGTGAGGAGCTCGAACTTAGCATCAGGGAGGTCCAAAGGAAGTAACTTTGTGGCTCACCTACAAGTATTTCTGGATTTACAATTTTTCACAGCCCCCTGTGCTTGATGGGATGAAGCAAGAACCAAAGAGCAGCTCGGTCTGTTCTGCAATAGCTGAATTACTGCAGCGAGTTCACTTCCAGATGTGGGTAGAGCAAACTGAACAACACTTAGAGTTATAAAAAGAACCTATGACAGCATCTAATCTAAATCAGATTGTGAAAGATTAATCAGTGATTGTCCCCTGTCATCAGTGATAACATTGTCTCACTCTCAGTTGCTTTGATGCCAGGGATAAGCCTGACATAAGAACCAAAGATCTGAATTCAAATGGGGGAATCAAGAAGCTATTTCTAGCTTGATTTCCCCCCTCAGTCTGAGCCATGGACACATTTATTAGAAACTTGTTCCTGGCTTCCTTGATGGTAACTCAAACCTTCCATTGACCTGGTGTGCTCTGTGCCTCTTGCTAGGAATCAGCCTTCACAAGGTTCAGCAACCAGGTATTTCTATCTGAGAAGGTTAAAACAACAAAAAATGCCATCAATGGTGCTCCGGTTGTCTGCTCACATTGGCCCAGCCTCCTTGTTTGAAAGGAGCCCCTTTCTGGGCTATTTGCTGTTCTCTTGCCCTGAGTGTACACTGCAGTACCAAGCACCCATGGACACCCATCACAGCCCCCCAGAGCCCCTCACACCCAGCCAGGCTCTCCCACTCAGGCTGCAAGGGCCCCTGGCTCGCAGGTCACAAACTACCAGGCTGCCAGCAGCACTCTCCTGTCCTCAGGGGGTCCTAAAAGAGAAAAAGTGAATATGTAACTGCAAGCACAGAAGACTTACTGAGCGCCTGTGCTGTTGTTTATACATTTAGATACTGTGATTAAATTACATACATAATGCATAGTGTTTGTAATACATTATTAATAATAATAATACTGTCTTGTGTTATTCAGCTAGAAGAGACATGCTCCGAGTGATGGTTCATTGGTCTATTCACACACAATTTTCATACATCTCTAAAGATTACCATTTTAACAGCTTTCTGTATGGATACTGCCAGGCAGTTACATTTAACAGTGCATAAATCTAATTCCCTCCGCACTCAATTTTCTCAGGCAGCAGAATCAATTTGAATCTGTCAGGATTTTATTCTAAAGTCTATTAATGCCTCCTGCCTTTTTCTGTATTTCCTCCTCTCTCTCTGTCTCTCACTTAACAATCTCACTCTTTCATGAGTTCATTCAGCTGCAGAAAAAGATGCCCCACTGATACAAACACTCTTTTATCTCTTTACAACAGAAACCTAATTAGGTGTGAAGGAGACATAAGGAAGGTCACAATTAGCCCTCAGCAATAAAGGTTAGCAGTTGTGAAATCCTATAATAACGCTGTTGAACTTTGTTATTATCAATAATGACGGCCTTTGACAAGGTCAAGTTCATTATTCTTAACAGCTATTGCTGAGCTGCTGAACATCACTTTCCATCCCTGTCTCAGCAGCGCGGCTCTGCAGCACCATCCCTGCCCCTCTATGCTTGTGTCTGTGTGTGTGTCTGTGTGTGTATGTGTGGGCTCCTGCCACCGGACCTGCTCACACCTCATTCCGCAGTTCCACCCACTGGGCACATTTCAAGACACTGTTTAGCATTTTTTGTGTTGAGCTGTGCTGAAGGATCACTCGCTGAGCCTTTTAATTATTGGTTTAAAAAAATCGCCTGTGGGTTTGGTTTTTTTTTTTTCAGTGTGCGTGAGTGGAATGATTCTGCCTAATTAAGAACTTAAATGGAAGTGGTAACAAGAAGGTCATAGAAAATGTGCCCTGGTAACACAGCATTTTGGCATGGAGTAGAAACAATTACATGCTTTGCCATTAAGATCTCTGACACCTTCAGAATGCTTCTGGGGAACAATGCCAGTGTTTGGGTACCTGTTCTATCTGAAACCTACAGAATTTTAAATGACTCCTGAGAGTGTTGCTTTTATGCCTGTTGTAGAAGGCTTCCCAGGAACCTGAATCCATCAAAGATGTTAATCTCTGTTCCTTTTTAGCAGGGCTCTTGAAGAAGCAGGATCACATCCATGACTGCTAAACCTGCAACTTAGTTCTCAAGTTTTCTTTACACTAAAAATGTGGTTTCACAGTCATTGATATCAGATCTGTGCCCTGCCGGGTCCTCCTGCCCCAGTCAAGCGAGGGCATATGATCTCATTTTCTTTTTAAGAAGTGGAACATGCGGTGGGTATTTAATGCCAACTTCACTCTTTCATGCCTCAAGTTTCAGTCTGGATGATCCCTCATGTGGTGACAAGTACCCAGGTACAAAGTGGAGGAGGAGAGAGAAAAGTGATTTGGGCCATCTGACAGGTTTGCTTTGGGTCTGTTACGTGGATTTACAGCATATCTTGACTGAGGTATTAGAAAAATCCCAAAGTTGGAGTTTGCTGATGTTTCTGTATGTTTGCTTGATTCTGAGATACATATTGCTGGGGGGAAAAAATGCTTCCTTTTGGTGCACTGAGCATGCCTTCACTCATTCACCAACTTGCTCTTGAGTTTTTAAGGGTCAGGAACCATATTTTACCTTTATTTTCTAGTTCACCTGGAATTTGAACAAATAATTGGGGATATGTAAGTTGGGAAACTTGTCCTAGGCTACTCCTAGTCCCAGTGGAGGGACCGAGGGAGGCAGAGACAGGTGCAATTCAGACCTCAGAGGAGCTGAGCAGTCCCTGGAAGCTGCCTTTCTCTTTCTCTGACCATGAGGGAGTTTTGAATAATTACACTTCTTACTTAGACACCTCAGGAAAAATAAAATCTTACTAATGGTTAGCAGTTAGTATTAAGCTTAAATTAGAAAACAAAAAAATGTGTATTGAGGGCAAAGGGATAGAAATACCAAATATTTGATGTACATATTTAAATAAGAAGTTCCAGATGAACATAGTTGTTTAGTTCTCCCACTTTTACTACTTTTCAAGGCAGATTCTTGTCTTCTCAAGTCAGAAGGCACTGTGGTATGCTGCCTCCTGCTAGGTCTCCAGATAATGCTGCCTTTGGACTTTTACTGGCATTAAGTTGTATCTCATTTGGTATTAAAAAAAAAAAAAGAAAAATTTCTGAAATACTCTACTGACCAGCCTGCAGGAAAACGAGGATATTCTTGAGATTATATATACCTTCTAGAGAGGACTGGATGCTGTCACAGACAATTGTACAGTGTGAAAGGCTTGTGTGAGCAGCAGGCTCACGTACAGAAGTGTAACAGCATCCAAGCTCCTGCAAACTCCAGGGTTCATGCAGTGCTTGACAGGAAAAAAACATGTGCTGTGAATAGTCCTTAATTCATGGCTCAAGGCTGAAGTTCAAACAGCATTTTCAGTGAGTGCAGACACAGATCACTGGCTTCCTTAAGGATGTTCTTCCAGTTCCCTTGCTTCGTTGACTCCCTGCTCCCAAGGGCACCAGCGCGGAGAAGCCCATTTGAGGCTGGCACGGCTGCTCTGCAGAGCTGTGCTGCTTTCACCAGCTGAGGGGCTGGCTGGGTAAACACCACACAGCTGAAGGAAAATACCTGAATGTGCAGACCGTGGGAAAAGGGCAGAATAGAGGTCAAAGCTGCTGAGTAACTAAAATAAATGCCATCAACCGTCCCATTACAGAATTAAAAAAGGAATTAACAACCTGCCAGGAAAACCATAGTTTGCAATTTGGTATGCTAATCTGAAGTCATAGCAGTCATTTTGCTTGGATGTAAAATTTGTTAACATGGCCCTTGATGCTTTTCCAGTTCTGAGAATGGCAGAATATTGCACCCCAAGCACATTAAGTGATGAGAATCCTCCTGTCTGTACAACTGCTCAGACATCCCTGTCAGATGTACCTTACACGTGGCTGCATATTCCTGCTCCCCACCCTCTCACAGAGCATACAATATGTCAAAACTTGCAGAAAGGACGTGTTACAGAGGAAAATTGTGACTTTTATTTGTTAAGTGCTTCAACTCTAGGAGGAAGATTAAGCTCTTTAGCTTCCCTGTTTTCCTCATGGAACTCACTGGGCATTTATCTTCCTAATGTTTCTGTAGTGCTGTTACTATCCAGTTGGTAGGAACTTCTATTTGCATAAGGCAGCAGATTTTTTATTTATAAAGCCAAGGATGCATCCTTGTACTTCAGGAAGAAGTTTATTGGCTAATTGACATTAAATGCCAATTTCATACAAATATTGATTGGAAAAAATCTTATGCTTCCATTGTATCATATAGCTATATCTAATCACAGCTTTATCCAGCCAGTGCAATATGTTGCTTGCCAGACTAGAAAATGATGTATGAGCCATCTGGGCAATGGGCCCAACCCTGGGCAAGATTAGTGCTTCAATTAGCTGCTGATAGCATTCCATTAGAATATTGGTTTCAAAGAGCACTAAACAAGAATGTTGTGCTTTGATTTTCAGATTTAATTACTTCCATCAGGGCTATAAATGAACTCATTAGTCTTAGTGGCTCTAAAACCTGGAGACAATGGAATGTTATTGCTATTGTTCTTATGGTTTGTGCAAACACTACTTTCCAAATGCCATTAGGAGCAGCGATCAACCTGCCCTCCCTTCCTATGGGGCTGGCAGGCTGACCCTGTGGAGCTGCTCTGGAGTAACCCTGAGCTCTGGTCCCTCATGGGCTCTGGGAGGGAATCAGGGGGACCCAGGGCCTGCCTGCAAATGGCAGCTTTGTTTGGGGGGGTCATTACATACCTAGAAAGTTACTGTGGATTAAACTCACACCTTGGCAATACTTGGCTGCTTTTCTTTTCAAAGTTATTTTTGTGTTCGCTCTTTCTTCCTCTTTCCCTTTAGCTCATATTTTGTTTTAAGGTTGGCCAGAGCTTCTAAGAATTCTTGAGGGTTTTTTTTAACCCATTGCATCAGGATTTCATTACACCTCCCCTCCCTGATTTTGCAAAAGAATATCCCTTTTGTTTTATCTTCTTGTCTTTTCCTTTTGACCCAAGTGGGTGGTTTGCGATGTTCTACCAGCACCAGGTTTTTCTTTCAACATGATTCTTGCTCTATTCCTTCTATAATAGAAGGGAAAAAAGTGAATGGAGAAGGGGAATTCAGATGCTGACAGTCAGTCCCACTGTCTGGGAGACCCTGAGCTGAGCAGTTTTTCCCTGGTAAAGGAACCTTGTCCCAAGCAACTCAGACTATCAATGAAGTCAGTATTGCTTTGGGCAAGGCCAGAAAGTCCCAAGGTCCTTCCAAACTAAATTGTACAATAATTGTGGGAGGAAAAGGGCAAAATGAACAGTCAGCTGTGGTGGGGAAGGGGCAGTGACGAATTACTGAATCAGAACCTTGGTATTTCTTGAAATTAAAAAACCCAACACAGCATTGCCATTAGTTCAGCAGGGTAATATGTCCTTTGTTAAAACCTTGAATTTTCTGAGCTTTCTTTAACCTGAGGTGAATTCACTTGGTAAAAATCCTTTGTTTTCTTCTGGTTTCCTTCTTCTGTGGAGGAAGGATGCCATGTGTTAATAAAGGATATGATGCTCTGCACCACTGACTTATATTAAATTAAAGCTGTAATCAGTACAGTATGTCTTAACCATAATATTAATGTGGTAAACCAGTAAATGCTCTCATGTTTAAAGCCTAACACCTGTTTTGTATTAGCATGGGGATAGTTATTTCATTTTTCATTTTAATAGAATATTCTTTGATGAAATCCATAACTCAGTTGTAATTTTTAGGTCCCAGCCCTGCATAAATCCCAGACTATGATTGAAAAAGCCTACTCTCACATCTTAAATACGTTTCTCCCAAATTTTGCCAGACTGTTGTGATAATGATAGGAGTTTAGGGAAGTGAATAAAAATACAGAACCCTTTGACATCACTCCGAATTTTGCACTTGATTTCCAGCAAGCACTTCCTCTGCAGTTCAGAGGAGCAGTGTAAGTTCATCATTTCCAGGGTTCTGCTGGTCACACATCTCTTCCCCCTTCTCTCTCTCCTTTTTTTGCTCTGCTGTGGAGTTTGCTGAGAATCTGCAGCAGGAATGCCAATGTCCATAGGTCTTGGAGGCAAAATGAAGGAGAAGGGGTCAGCAGCTGGGGCGAATGGAGCTGCCTTGTTGTGCGGGGCACAGAGGTGAGATGGGTGGAGGAGCAGAAGGCAGGTTGGGCAGTGCAGCGGTCTCCTCTCCAGTCTCAGTTGTGCCTGAGAGCACAACTCATGAGCCAGCTCAGTGAGAGGGAAAGAAAAACCTAGTCTAGTTGAGGGCAAAGCCTGTGGTGGAGTCGGAGTTTGGATGTGTACTTGGGTGATTTTTTTTTTCTGTTTAAGTGCTTTCCATGCCATTCTCAGTAGTCCTGGAGCCATTCTCAAGTGTTTAAAAATAGAACAAAGTCAGTCCCTCTTTTCCTCCCTCCCTTCTTGCACTTCCTATCTTCAGGGGAATGGTCTGATGGATGTGTTTGTTTTTCTGGATCTGTTATGCTGAAGAGACATGAGAGTGAGGAGTCTTCCTCCATGGTCACTGTTTTGTCTAGTCAACTTTCTGTTCTCTAGGGCCAGCTCCCATAAAAGCTTCTATTTTTAAGACTATTTGGACTAGAGAAAATCAGGCAGATCATACACAGTTATCAGCTTCTGTCAGCAGTCAGAAGCAAGATCACTGTTGACTTCTGGCAAGTATTTCTGACCTGATCCTGCTCTCTGCTTCTGCTTTTCTGGTGTATCCTGTCCCAGTGGTGCTCCTGCAGTCAGACCTCATAAGGATCTCATCTTCCACTCTGGGCATGTCTTGGAGTGAGTTGTGCTATGGAGAGTAGAGAACGGTCCCACTGGAATGCCAGGAGGGACTTGGCTTGAGCCCAGATCTGACGGGTACCTGCAACTGGCTGGTGCTCACAGAAAATTTGAATCTAGCACATACCAAGCAGAAAGAAGACATTGTGCTACCAGTCTGTAAGATGTGATCCCATCAAGAATGAGAGAGGACCATGAACACAGAGCAAATACTGAAGTCCTGTGCTTTGGCTTTCCTAATATTAATGGTAGCAACAGGACAGGTCTCCCTCCCATCACTCCACTCAGCCTTGCCTGCTAGTCTTGGCCTTGAAGGTTGACACAAGTTATAACTGAGTGCATTTAAGTAGCAGAGCTCCTGCATAACTCATCAAAGACCTCAGATTTAGCGTTACCAGCCATAGGCTTGGGCAGTGTTATCATAACGATCCTGTAATAAATTAGAAGAAGCCCAAACTCTTAATGAGTTGTCACGTTTGATATACAGATTGTCCAAACACTGCTTGCTTTCAGTTTGTCACAAATCATGCAAGACTGAGGAATAAACAACAGATGTTGAAAATGAAAGATCTTTCTTCAGCAGTCTGTTGCCTGCAGCCGTCGTGCTGCTGCTCCCGGTCACGTTCAGCCGCAGAGCCGGGCTGTGCCCCAGCTCCAAGTGGGATTGCGGCTCCCAGACCTCTCCAGCGAAATCACTCAAGAGCTCCTGTTTCATAATGACAATACAGCAGTGGTTTATTTGAAGGCTGAGCCAACTTTGTATCAAAGCCAAATACGTCTGGCTTGGCACCATGAGCTAGCCCCGGAGCCAAGCAGCTGGAGCAGACTGTATGTGTATTTAAAAAGAACAAAACCGGAGAGACTCTTAAGTTATCTCCTCCAAGAGGTCAGTCAGAGTGCCAGACTGCAGTGCCAGGTTTTGCATCAGGCTTTCTCTGGTCTATCCCTGCATACCTACAGACCCAACTCCCAGGCTAAGGCTTGATTCTCCTCTGTTTTCCCACCTCTCTTGGCTTTCTTCTCGTGATCTGCTAATTGCAGGATTTGCAGCCCTGTAAAGTGTGAGTATCTTGCCCCTGCATTCAACCTTTTCTTCTTGGGGCCAGGTCCAGCTCATGTTCTTTACAATCCATACTACCACAACAAAAAAGCACTCTAGGGTTTTCTGCAGGGACTTGCCTCAAAGCTGAGTCTGAGCACTGAGGGGTAACTTTTCCCATCACACAAAGAAGCAGCAATAGGTCTGTGGCTTGAAGATTCCAGTCATACTCTGTGAGTCAGCTGGTGTACAGCTCCATTTAATGATGCATTATGGGATACTTAATTATTAAGGCTGTGGCTGCCCCAGGTGACTGTGGTGGGAGAGACTTTGTTCTCTAAGCCCAAAGTAGTTGGCTGCTCATGGCCTTCTGCATCCAGCATCTGCATCCTGAAAACTGGACACAGTTCGAGCCGACAAGGCCATAACAGGGATGCTCACAAGCCCCAGAGCTCACCTCTCTTGCTGCTGGACTCACCTCTCCTTCACAGCCATTTGTGCAGCAGCTGCTGAGGTGTTGTGTTACACGGGACAACAGGTTGAGGCCACGACAACAACATCCTGAGCAAAGTTGTGCCAACATCTGAGGGGCATTTTAGACATATGTTTTCCATTGTAGTGTAGGGATAAGCACAATTACTTTGGGTGTTTTTTATCCTTCAGACACATGCTGGGTTTCTAGTCTGTCAATTTGTCACTAGGCCAGAGAAGTCAGGATAGTCCTGTCTTCCCAGTCACATCCAAGAGGTTGAAGCCATCTTGTGAGACAACTGCCCTATTGAAAAATTCAGGTTTTCTTAGTTAGAAGGAATTAAATTTCATTCAGGGTGTTATGCATCACTAATTTAATCCCTTTTCCTTGAACTACAATATGTTCCAAGGCTGGACAAGATGGGCCCTCTTCTGCCCTGGGTACCAAAAAATGCTTCAGGTCCCTCTGAACCATGGACTGAGAATGAGGAGGATTCACAAGATATTAGGCACTCAAAGCACACTTCTTCTTGTCTAATTAACAATTTTACCCATGGTGTTAAAGCCATATGTGCTCATAGCTCACTACAAATGAGAAATCTGGAAACCCATTTTCAAAACACTTTCCATTATGAAAGTAGCAGGAGAGGTATCGTAGTTTTTAAGTAAATTGATTGGTAAACTGTTTTCTCTCTCATCTTTACTGCTGTAAGAAAAACACTTTAGCTTTAGGTCTCCAATTTTTGGGGAGATTTGTTTGCTTATTTGTGCTCCTACCTATTAGCTTGAATTAAGGAAATACAACAGATAAACAGCAAACAGCTGCATGAACTAAGAGTAAAGCCTGTTTACTGAAGGAAATCTTGGAGAGATTCTGGTGGCCAGATGAATTGTCACATCTATTGATTGGTCATTCATAATCTTGCTTCAATATGTGTGACTACTGAAACTGCCCTTGATTTTGTGCAAAAGGTCTTGGGGAAGTGCTCAGCTGCTGACTAATTCCTTACCCTGAATTCTGAAGGGAATTGAGGTGCAACACAGTTAAAGGTAATTACCTCTAACCAGTTTCTGTGCTCTCTAAATTGCCTGTGAGATTCACAGCCCTTGAAATGAGAAATCTGAGACCTTTGCACAAAATGTTTGTTCAAGACTCTTTATAAATGAGGGAATGTGATTGAATTGGAGCCTCAGTGAAGGTAGGCTGATTTCAGTGGCAGTGCATTCATTTTGCATCAGATGAAGCCCTCCCTCCATGCTTCTCCTGGAAAGTTAATGTCCACTACAGCACAGACAGATGTGGAATGAGTGACTTGGTGTCAGCTTCGTTAGGGACCAGCTTGGGGCTCTTGGCCATTTCTACAAAGATGATATGCAGGCAAGAAGGAGAAACAGTGGTGACTGAAGACATTATTTCTCCATGGGAGAGACTGATAAGGCAGCTTGAGTCCTGCCCATCTCACACTCCCCTTTCCAGGTTAAAGGATGTGCCAGTGTGGGAGACCTGCACTGCAGTGGTTGCACAGGAAAGCATCAATAATGTCAGTCCAGCTGTGGGGGGCTGGACACATGGTTCATGCTGATGGCACACAGCCCAAGCTTTTTAGCAGATGGCTACTGTGGAAGAAGCAAATTGTTGCCAGCAAAGACTGAATTGGGGTTCTAACTGGGTGTTACTCTGTGTTAATAGGTGGAAGCTCACAGGGAACAGGAAAGCCTTCTCCTTCAGATCTCTTGGTCAGGGCTTCTTGGTCAACTCATTTCTCAGGCACAGGTGAACATCACAGATTGAGCAGCTGGATCAGACCTTTTGTTTCATGAGTTACCTGCCAGGTGTCAGCAAGAGCAGTTTCTGTGTGGCTTCAGGTGTTCATCTTACTGGGAACACTTGCACTGGCTTGTACAGGGCAGAGCTGCTGGGGCTCCAGTCTGCACAGGGATTGTGTCTGCCCTTGCATCTGAGTGAGGAAGAGAGGACAGGTTTGGGAAGCACTTTATGGGGATTATAACCCTGTTGTTTTTAAAGCCTGAGCTGTAGGAGCGAACCAGTGCAATCCTTGGTTTTGTTCTGGCCCTCCTGTTCAAACTGGGTCTGGGGTCCCTTTGTGTTAGCTCAGGTTTTTTTAACAAATTCCCACCGGTAGAGCATCTGGAGAGATCCAGCTCTGGGGCTGGGTGAGTGGCTGAACCTGCATCTCTCATTGTGCTCATCCTGAAGCACAGTCTTAAGATTGTTGCCTTGGAAGATAAATGGAAATGTCACCAGCCTTGGCTGCAGTACTTAGGAGGTGAAATACCCTTTCAAGGTTCCTTATTCTGGCAACAGTGGGCTTTTAATGATCACGTAGACCAGCGAAGGAAAATAGAGGAAGAGTGTGTGTATAGTGGGTGTTGGGCCTATTATCTAAATATACGTAGCATTATGTGTATTATCTCTGTTTGTTTAGCTAAAGTAAGATGGGCATTAACATTCTGTTTCAGTCTTAATTAGTGGCTGATAAAAGCACAAGGTGATACTTAACAGGCTTGACAGTGTAATTTATCTAAAATTTCCTAATAATATGGTTACAGCAGTCTGGGAAGGGCTGATTTAATGACTTTTACACACTTAAAGGTTTGGTACAACAATATCCAATATGTTGGTTGCTTAGGAGACAAAATTAAACAAAGCTGAACGCATTTATTTCTCCCCCTTTTTACTGCACAGAGGATTATATTACTGCAATATTTTTCTCTATTAAATGCCTAAGCTTTAGGTGTTTATATGAATGAAAAAAAAACAACCAACCAACAACCTAATAATCCAGATCCCCTATTAAATCAGCAGATGGCTCCTAGAGCCAAATTAGGGACCTGTGATAGAACAATAAAAGCTCTGCTTTATACAGTGCACATGTTCAGAGTTGGCAGTGTTAAATGAGACCTCCACGCAATCTGCTCTGAGTAAGAGCGTTACTGGCATTGACTCCTTCCTTTGTATAATTCAACACTGTGTCATCAATTGCAATTGCACAGACGTCTCTGCAATTTAGCAGACCTTGTATGGACTGACTTTCCCAATATTTGTTTAAGATGAACTGTATAAACTTGTTATTAGTAGTCTGCCAGAGTGAGGGAGATAACAGTGTTTGAAATAGGCCACATAAAACACAGCACCTGGGCAAGGTGCACCAAGCATATTCCCAGCAAATGTTCTTGTTGCAGGGTCTGCTGCTGACCCTGAACAAGGCAAAATTGAAGCTCCCAGCAGCTTAAGTTAGGGCAAGACCATGTCATGTCTAGGATGGGCAGAGATTCTGAGCTTGTATGGCTGAGTTGTTAAATGTTCCAATTTTCAGAAAGTCTCTGAATTCATCTGAGCAATGTAGGTAGCAGAACAGTTAAAGGTTGCCCCTGTGCAGGGATCTCTGTCTTGGAAAATAACTGAAGTGGTTGTTGGATGGGCAGTTTCTAATATGGGTACCTGGTGCTTCCAGTCAGAGGTTGGGGAAAGAACATGGATATCTGAACATATGGAAGGCTTTCTTAAGCAATGAAATTAATTTTTACTGCTTGATCATTAATTGTTCCTACTTAAGATTGGCTAAGGAAAGTCCTCACTGATCTGCCAGTAGGTTCCCCTCCTTACATGTGTCCTTTCAAGGGCATGGTGCCAACTGACAAACACAAGTAAGAGAAAGGGCAAAGTTTGTACCAAACAGTTGCTTTTCCAGTCACTCTCTCACAATTCCAGCCACAGGGGCCACTGTGGGTCATGTGCAGGGCCACTGAGGGTCACGTGCAGGGCCGCAGTGTCCCCATCCATCACCCCACGCTGCCTGTCCCTGCCCACACAAGAGATCCATCCTGCCCATGGCCTGGGCAGAAGCACCCTGAGCTCCCGGTGGAGTTCTGTCCTCTAGGTCCCCCCATCCACCCCTGCCTCTCTCACAGATGTCTGTGCTCATCATCTGACAGCGTACACTGAAATACACTTTGGGATCCTGGTGTCCGCCCTGGGGCTCCAGGGGGGCTGTAAGCAGGGATTGCTGCAGCCCAGAGCTCCAGGGTGGAATTATTTGCAGAACTCTCAAACTGTCTTTGAGTTTCCAAACCTAACCTTAGCTTAAGGGATGGGAAAAAACACTCTTGTTATTAAAACCACATTGTTGGTTGCAGTTGGTCAGAATAAAATGTCTGCTTTTTCCCTCCTGCACAGAAAGCCTGGGATAGGGAGGAGTAAGAGAAAAGCCCTGAAACAGCAAGGCTGATGGTAGTGAATATATGGGCACTATTTCATTTTTCATTGAGTTTTTCTTTCCTTTCCCTGCTCTCTCTTCCTCCCCACAGTATCTCTGCATTGATTTTTCACTCTGCCTGTTTATAAATGTTTATAAAGCATTTAGGGAGCCTAGGGAAGAAGAGGTCTCCAAGTACTTAGTGGAGGAAGAACTTAAACACTGGGCTGCTGTATTCTTGCTGGCACTGGGCAGTATTTCATGCCAGAGTCCTGCTCCTTGGATATGGCGCTGCTTGGGTGGGGATGGCTAAAGCAGGAAAATCTTAGCACTGCAGAGCAGCTAATGGTGAGAGAGCAGGAGGACTCGGATCAGCATTGCCATTTACAGCTTGAGCAAAGCCAACACAGCAGCAGATGATAAAGGAAACAAGTACACATTATTCCACATTTACTGTTTGCTTTGGGCAATGAACTTTATTTTCACATGAAATACTAAATGACCTTCTTGTTTTCCCACCCACTGAGTAAAGTCTTGATGAAATAGGGATGGAGATATTATCAGACCAATAAATACATTCATTGATACTATGATGCTGTTCATCAGAGAAATGAAACAGATCAGGATCTTAATTTAACTTGTAGGAAAGACACAGGAATTCATCTCTCAGGCATCCCAGTGTTTCTGATACCTGGAATGTTAACACAGGTTCAGTCCTGCCTTCACACTACCATTTGTCTCTCTGCTACACTGTTGTGTATTGCTAATTCCACATCCCCTTGTCCACATTACAGCCCTCATGTCCTTAACACTGATAGAAAACTGCATGTGCAAAGGTGGAAATCCCCTCAGCCTGGCACAGGTGCAGGTGGTTTCACAGAGTGCCCCAGGAGCTTGGGTCCATCTGTTGTGCATCAGGCACTAATTTCAGTACCAGCTTTTAACATTGTTGAAAGGTAAAACATTCACTGCTTAAAAAGGGCTGAGAAATGAAGGAAATAATGAAAAATTATTATTAAAATCTTATATCTTTGTTTCCCCCTCATCAGCCTTCTTAAACAAATCAAATTGGGCATCTTTGAAACCAGTGAGGCTTGGCTGATACTCCATTTGCCACCCCTTTTCACACAGGTTCATCCAATTCCTCCATCACTGGCCCAACAGCGAATTAGGAATTCCTGCCTCTCCCTCCTGTTTGTTGCTGCTGCCCTGCATTGCTGCTCTGGCATGTGCTTACCTGGGCCCTCTGGTTATGGTTTCCAGTGGGGTAGGATGAGGAAAACAGCTAGACATCTGTGTTGGAGTTGAGTGGAGTGACAGGCTGTGGGTGAGTTCAAGTTCTTCCTGCTTCTCTAAGCCTGCTTGGAGTGTGGTCCCTGCAGTGGGACAGGAGCTGGTTAAGTTGTAATGTGAGAGGCAAAGAACCATTGGTGTGTTTTGAACCTCAGCCATTGTGGTATTTCAAAGGGGTTCGGGGTGTCTTAACAAGGCAGGAAACTAAAGTGAAGCCTACACAAATTTCCTTCTGTTGCTGTGTGTTGAATGCTCATTTTTCTTTATTCTTGAGGGTTTTATTTTAGCAAAGTGTTGCCTGTCTAACTTGGGAAAGCCCTACTGGCAGGAGGCAGAGAAGGGGCTCCCATCCCAGGCCACTGGAGCACAGCAGTGTGGGCTCCCTTGGGGCTGCTTTCAGGTTCTGCTGTTCCTGAATGGCAGGGCACAGCCCCTCTGAGATCCCAGGTGTTCCTTAGACTTTCATATATTTGCTGTATTTTGATAAACCTATAAACCTCAGAATTATTTTGATTCAGACAGTCCAAAACTTGAAAACAGCTAGACTTACACAGTCAATAAGCCAAAACTGTCTCTTCAGCACTGCACTGACAAGGCTCAGAAAAAAGACACACAGAGAACCTCTCCACTAATATTAAACTGATTTGGCCATTTTTATTCTATAAAGGAGGCTGGTTATGAGATTTAAAAAGACTCATATATCATGCTGCCTCATTAATTTTCCATTTGGGCTCAGCTGTCAGAGGATACCATATTAAACTGCTGCCTGGAGTAGTCTTCAGTGGCAGAGAAATGATGTTTGATACCCTTTGCATTTCACACAGTCTGTATAAAAGGTCTCCTTGATTTGCCATCCCTATTATTTTCTGTCAGAGAGCCCTGCACGGCCTCTCCAAAATAATATCACCTCTCCAAAACCCTGAAGGTCTATTTGTGGTTTCCATGGTGACAAAATGACCCATAATATTCTTTGACTACTTCAGTAAATGAAGGACACAACTGGGCCTTTGAAGAATAATAGATTTTTTTCTTTTTCTTAAGAAAAGATGTACTTGTGAGCTCAAAGAGGGGAGGGGGGAAAGGATGAAAAAGATATTAAGGGAAGAGATTTGGCGTGTAACTCAAAGGACTTGCTGCAAGTGCAGCAGACAGCACTTGTTGAAAAATAGACCTTGAGCCATCTGGTACCAAAACAGAAGTGGGATAGAGCCCTTGTGATGACTGAGATGAAGGAGCTTTTGCTGTAACTCATTTTTACAATAGCTGTGCTACTTAATTCTGAATTCGGTGACATGCAGGGCCAGGCGATGCAGGTGCAAGTGTGTGGTTAAAACATTTTCTTCCAGGAACTGTCAAAACCTGAGCTGTGTGGGAGGGAGGATGGGATTTTCCAGCAGAGCTGGCCTGGGGGAGAAGTGGGTGGGAAGGAAGCAGCGAGGCTTTTCTCAGGGTGTTTGTAGAGTTGTGGAAAAGCCAAGTTTCCAGTTATAGCCCTGCTAATGACCTGCCCTCCATGCAGAGCCCGTGCTGGGTGTGCTGGGGGAAGGTGCTGAGCAGGGCGTGAGCTGTCGGAGCTGCTGCTGCTGATCTGCTGCTCCCTTGCACCACTGTGGGACTGCCCAGGCTGTTTTGCCTGCAGCCTCTCCAGGGTGGAGGCATCCCTTACTGTGTGATGAACTGTAAGATCCATGCCTCCTGACTACTTTGCATAAAACCAGTAAGAGATCTGTAACCTTCTTAGTTCTGTGCAAGCTGCTTCCCCAGGAGTGTTCACAGTGTGCTCTGGAAACACGTTTTGTAAACAAAATCACATCTTGCAGGTGAAGAAACTGATACATAAAGCAGATAACTGAGCTTAGCACAGCACTGAAGAATCTCTGTGGGTATGTTGGGGAGGAGAATGCTGAGCTGCTTGTTCCTTCCCCAGGGTTCTTTGGGATAATGCTCTTTCCTTAGATAAAGTATAATTCACTTTTCTTTAGTATGCATTCCCAGCCTGCCCAGTGATGCCATCCATGATGGGAAGCTGCTGGTCTTATCATGTGGTGGGGCTGGCTGGGTGGACATGAGGTCAGACATAAGGAGAAAGGATGGCTGAAATGCCCCAGGGTAATAGCTGTGAGATTCTTGGATTACGGGGCAGCCACTTTTGGGTGGTTTGTGTTATCCTGAGTAGGTAAAACCCAAACAGTTTAATTATCTGAGCATTGAGGGGGCTGTACTGCAAAGCAGAAAAACTTGGGATGTTTCCAGGAGCCTGTCTGTAATTTCTGTTTCTGGAGTTATAGACCTTTTCTTGTGGTGTTTTCTTTTGGGTGTATTCTAGCACTTTATCTCCCAGTTCTGGAAGACACAGGGAAGTACAAAGATGACTAAAACTGGAAATTTAATTCTAGAGTGTCCTGGTGGTTTGCAGATGTCCCTGAAATGATTTTAACAGCTCTTTCCACCTCTCAATATGCTAATGCTGCAAAAGGGGGCCAAAGTCTGGTGTAATCAGTTACTATTTACCCCGCATTTTAGTGTTTTGTTTTTTTCTTTTGTTTTTTGTTTTGTTTTTTTTTTAGCTTGGGTATGTTTCTTGGCCTAAAACTAAATCAACAACATTTAAAACAAACAAACAAAAACATTTTCATGACCGGCTGTTTGCTTAATACAGGAGTGTAACTTAAATAATGTAAACAGAGGAAGAAAGGAGGGCAAGATTAAGCCAAAAACCAGTCTAAAACCACATTTACCACCAACCTGGACAATATGAGGCAAAAATCTTTCTTAGTTCCTCTGTTCCTCACACGTGCATGCCTTTGGCAAGGATGATTAAAGTCTGTGCTGCTTCCCCTGTAATGTGAACAAAGCCCTTCAGAGCCCTATTCTAGTTTCCTCTTAGCATCGTGTTTGGCTTCCTTTGGGACTGACCTTTTACTGCCCACAGCCCACCTCCATCCTGTTAGAGGGCCTGCAGAGAGTTAGTAAGTTAAACATCATAAATCCCACTATAAATGATTACACAGAGCTTTTCACTAACAATCTTCTGTGGGGATATCAGGCTTGATAGAAGCATAAATCATTTAAAGAACATCTGCCTAATGAGGGGTAACCTGGAACTGCTTCCCTGAGCCTGAGTGTACCAAGGGGAAAAAAAATTGTAGCCAATTGCGCTATTTTATCCGGTGCTTGCTGGGTGCAGGTTGGTTTCTGTTGTCACAACTGGCTATGCTGGCCACATGGGACTCACCCACATTCCCTGAGAGCAACATTTGCTCTGCCTGCATGCCATGGCACGAAGAGTTAGGGATGCAAACTAAGTTTGGTGTGTGTGGTTGTAAAGAAAGAAAATAATATGTCTAAACAAAAAGTTCTACAGTGGCAGATGAGTCAGAAGAGGAAACCTGAGCAAAGTTGTGCTGTGGTCTGGGAGGTCTAGTTTATGAAACGGCAGCAGAACTGGGGAGGCTGAGAACAGGAGCCCTGATCTAGGAGGTGGGTAGAGAATGTACCTGGACTTACCTGTCCAAGCTCTTACTTGAAACATTGTGGCTGGACATGTAGCATCTCTTAGGGTAATACAAGAGGGTGCTGAACACAAGACTCATCACCAGTGCGATGGTTGGATTTGTCAGGAAAAGAAAGAGTTGAATTTGAAGGAGGGAATCTAATAAAGTTAAGAATCATAATAGGTAAGGAAATTGCTGATAAATACAAGAGTTGAGTTTCTGAGAGAGCCTGATGCATTCCTTAGGACTCATCAAGGGTGAATCCAGGCTAACAAGTGTTTATGGATAATCCTGCAGGCAGAGAACAAACTTGGCACTTGAAAAGTCCTTTCTGTCTGTTCATTAGATGTGATGCAAAGACTTTGAGTTTGCTGTTGTCAGTCACAGGTAAGCCAACTTGTGACTTTGACCATCTGAAAGATGCCTGTCAAACTGATGGCAGAAGGATTAGTGGGTGAGGAGTAGAAAATGGAAGCTTTTCCATTTAAAATCACTGGATCATCAGGAAAGCTGTAAATAAGCAGCAGCAGTAACCTTGGAATGCAGTTGAATCGCTCCTGCCATGCAAATTTGACTGCCAGATGCTCATGGCAAGTCTTCATAGAATGGTTTAAAACTGCTGCTCCCTGATGATAGATTTAGCAGAGATGACTAGCAAGAATCAGGCTAATTTTTTTAAAACTAAAGTTCTTGTCACACAGAACTGGTCAAGAGATTTCAGGAAACCCATTGCCTCTCTTCATAAATAACCTTTCTGGATGTGCAAGTTGTCTGTCACCTTATGGTGGGGTCACTGTTGGCTGTTAGTTCTCTCCATGACCTGCCGAGACAGTGCCTTGGATCTTACTGCTGTGATTAGAACTGAGACAGGGAGGTCATGAATAGTTCAGCCTTTTCCTTGTGCTGTTGAGGATGGAGTCAATAGGAAGTAAATATTATTGACTGCTGTTTTCATTCAAAAATCAAGATTCATTGAGGTGAATCTGAGGTCAATAGAAGCTCTCAAGGGAGGGGAGACCAATAAATCATGACCCTGAATAAAACAATATTTGTAATGCAGCTAATTTTGGATATTGAATGTTATCTGATCTAGTGACTTTTTTTTTTAATTGTCCTTCTAGTCTTACTGCAGTTATGTACTCTTTAACTACAGTGGATTGAATTTCTTTATAAAGAAAATGTAGAGGAATTTAAGTCAGATGGGAACTTTGGGGTTTTACTGGTCCAACCTCTGCTTAGGCCATGGCCAGCTTTCAATTAAAACTCAGTATTTCTGCTGTGTTGTGGTGATCCCAACCATGGGCACTTTACAGCAGTTGTCTCCCAAGGAGCTTTCTCATCTCTCCTTAGGCCTTGGATCTAAAGAAGCAACCGGGACAACATGTTTGAGTAAAGTATAATAACAGCTTTTAAACAAAGGAATATGCTTTTGATTTATCATTATGTTTTAGCTTTGGAGTTGGAATGAACGTGTGCAAATAGAACAATGCTGAGGCTCAATAACTGGTACTTCTGGAGGAAATATGTGAAGAGAGAGTTTATGTTGTATATTTGTTCTGTACTTACAGCAGTTGAAGTCATCTGCTTGGTCATGTGGGCCCGTGGAGTATCTCGTGTAGGGGCATAAAAGCTATGAGGAAGTGTCATGTAGTATGTTAACAGAGTGAGGGGCTGTCCAGCTTCCTGCTGGAAGGTGGAGTATTTTGCCCTGCCTTTGGGGCAATAGAAGGCTACCCTTCTGATTTTTGCTGAGGATTTGAGATGTTTTGAGGAAGCCTTACACTCCAGAAATGCTAGAGGCTCTTGCGAAAACCAGCCCAAGTGAGGCAAGCTAAAGCTCACTAGACTATAAAATGCTGACCACCTTTATGCATCTTCATGAAGTGGGCTAAGGACATGCTTATAAAGCACAGATTGCCGTGGGGAATTCCAGCTAGTTTTTAATGATTTTCCTTGGATACTAAAAGCAGAGTAGCTGAACTTCCACAAAGTTGGAGTGGATGGAGCTGTTTCTCTACTTGAACCTTACCTGGGTGTAATCAAGTTCTATTTACGGCATTGCTTTGTGCAATGTGAGTATATGCAAGTAGGATATGTGTACAGGAGGTAAGATTTATTTTGGGGAAGGGGACACAAGCAGAGATGGAGGGGGAAGTGCTTAAAGTACAATCCTTGGCAAGTATAAGTCTATTATAGCATCTTTGAATGAATTGAATCAGATAATATGAGTTTGACAGTATTCCCACTAAAGATTTCACAATTTCTTTTGGGCAGAGTTTCCTTTTTCCCTACATGTGTGTTCATGGCCTGAGTTGATATGGCTTCGTCTTGCAGCTGGGACCTGTGTACCTTCTCTCAGCCCAAAGCAGGGCAATTGGATTAGATTGTCAGCTGGTCTAAATAGCTGTTGCTCCACAGAAGTCAGTGGAGTCTTGCCAGGTTATACCAGCTGAGAATGTGACCATCATTTTTACGGAGACACGTTTCTAACCCTTGCTATGCTCTTAAATTCCTGAGCTGAAGCCAGCCTCTGTGATAGCTGCAGGGTATGATTTTCAGAAGCATACAGCCTTGGCCTAACTCCACTCCCTCAGCAGTAGAGGGATGTTTGTTGTATTACTGCTTCCAGCCTCAGAGTCTAATGGGTTGGATTTGATTTGACTGCTGCTGGAATGCTGAGGATCTGGTCCTCCAGAGGAGCACATCGGCTTCAATCCACAGAAAGCAGCAAGGCTGGGCTGTTTCACAGCTGCCTGAGGACTGGGCCTTGAGTCTGCTGCTTGTTGTATTCACAAAAAGAGGTTGACAATTAGGGAAAGCTGCCTCTTTTATGTCAGCAGTGCTTTTCCTTCCCTACCTGGAGATGTTTGAGTCTGACGTCCCTTGGAATGGTTGTTCAGATGCAGCAAGTGCTGTGGGAGTAAGCACTGCCTCCTGGCTGCTCTCCCAGTGGCCTGGCAGGTGTTTGCATGGCCCTGCCGTGTGCTGTTGGAGCTCCTGGGCATGCATGGATTGACCTGTGGGCACAGGGCAGCTGTTCAGCCCTTTGCTAGTAAACAGCATTTCAGCCCTTCTGCAAATGCCCGTTGATGCCCTGTGTCCATGTGGAAGAACAGGACAGGCTGCTGTTGTGGTTGAGAGCTGCTCTCTCAGATCAGATATTGTGCTTCTAAGAGTGCAGATGCTGGTTCTGTTTCTTTTTGCCTTTTTTTTTTTCCATCCAGGGTTTGTTTAGGGTTTGGGTGTGTTATTGCCAGTCACTCAAAACAGGAAGATGGAAGAAGGGACGGCCTCTGGTTGGCTCTTGCCAAGGCATTTGCTGCAGGATTTCCAACTGCAGCAGGGATTTCAGAGGGAGGAAATCATTATCTGCACACTTCTTCCTCATATCTGCCTCCTACTCTAACATTAGAGAGCATCTAAAAGTAGCTGCCAGAGCAGCTGCTGTGCCAAGTACACCATTCCCCAGTGGGACCATCCTACAAGGGCAAGCTTCAGCCCACGATGGGACTTAAGGCCAGAGATAAGGTGGCTGTGTTGACTGAATTGCCACTATTCTTCCAGCTGCCTAAGTGGAAATGCCTCCCTCACCAGCCTCTGCATAACTCATCTTTTCTCCTACCCAAAGCATGACGTGGCTTTTACCTTTTCCCCACTGTGCTCTTATCTGCTGTGCCTGGGAGAGCAGGAGGTGCCAGCGCAGCTTTGCCTTTGGCTCAGTGCCATCAGCTCTGTCTGACAGAGGGTGGCAGCTCGCCAGCTGTGTCATGCCTCTTGCAGCATGAAATCAGAGTGGGTAAATTCCAGCTACTTCGGTGGAAAATGGGAGTGGTTCCTCTGTGACCAGGGAGGACTGCTGGTGCCTGAAAGCACCACCGAGCTCCGAATGGTTAGTGGAAAACTTAGCGTGCAGCTATATATAACACACACTGGTTCTTGTGATGTCTGGAAATTTGTGTGTGGAACTGGGAATCTCAGGATGCTTATCCACCAGTAAACCCTGAACTGCTCTCCTTCATGAGCTGACCCTTAGAGTGTTTTGCAGCTCAAAGTTTGTGCTAATTTAAATTTTGTGAATTTCAGAGCTTTGTGTTTGTTTCGTTATTATTTTTCAGTGTTTCAGATTAAGGATAATACTTGCTGAAGGCTTTTGAACAGCCCAAGATTTATCATTGTATTGCCTAATTCTGTGTGAACTGGGGCAATGTACGAAAACAGGGAAAGCCCTGAGAAAAAATACATTTAAAATAGTTTTCTCTGTTGCAGTTACTGAGCCCTCTGACCTTGGGTTGGATCTTGGAGTGAGTCAGATCTAGGGCACTGTTTCAGCAAGTTTTGGTTGAAGTGTTGCATTCCTCACTCCAGCAGTTCAGTTCATTTTAGGCTACAACACTCCCAGCCTTGTTCTGACACTGCTTGAGTCCATGGGACATGTGCTGCATGAGTGTAGGCCCTATTCTGAATCAAGCAGGGCTCAGGAGATACAGAAAAGAGGCAGATTTCTCCTCCTAGGAAAGAGAGAACTGAAGAAAGTATCACTGAGGGTTGTGAAATCCTGAGTGAAACAAGAAAACTGCATTTTCTCTTGCAGGCTGTGACTTCAGGGGCATCCAATGTAACAGTCCCATGGCAGACCCGAATCAGAGAGGACATCCTTCCTCACACAGAGCACTGACAGGCTGTGGTCTGCCCTGCCACAGGGCTTGTAGTTGTTGAGTTTCTGTGTGTCTCAAAAAGGAATTGGTTGAGTTGAAGGAAGAAATGTCCGTTGAGAGCTATTAAATAAAAAAGCTTTCATCAGCTGTGGCCACAGCGTGGGCTCACAGCACAGACACACAGTTAACAGGTTCCTGCAAAAGGGGCTTTGGTAACTGCTCTAATCATCTCAGCTAACTTTGTCAGGTGTCTGTCAGACCACTGAGAAATGTTTCCAGTGCTAATCTGCATATTGTACCAGCGACCCATCACTCCTGCTCCCTTTGCTGCCTGCATAAAGGTCAGAAATAATGATTGAAAATAAAGAAATAACTCAAGAAAACCCCACTGCTTCCCTCTCAGGTCATTCAAGCTTGAAATAAATCATCTTTCTATTTCTGAAGGCACAGATGACTTAAGCCAAATTGCATTTGGAGCCATTATCCTCACACTTATTTATGCTGTCGTGTCTTGTGCTAACACTTTGTGAAATATTTATTTGCTCCTGGTCTCCTGCAGCTTAGCTCTGGATTCATGAGGCTCCTGTGTTATGTCTCTATTCTCTGCAGCTGTATTCCGTCAAGAAGGGAGAAAATGGAGACTCTAATCTGTGTTTTACATTATAACAATATACTGTACATCACTGTAGGTAATGCCATTCAGCAGGTGGATGTTTTGTTGGCATGTACTGGGCCCGTGGGTTGTGTTACAGTAACTAAATGTATGTGTGGTCACCAAACTTCATTGTCTGATGATGAACAATTCTTCTACATTTGCTTCCCAAGCTTGTCCTTGCCCTTCAGGTCTCAGGTAACTTGCATGAAAGTTTGAGAGGAAATGGCCATATCCTAAAAGACACCAACACATGATTTATTGGTTCAAGAGATGTGGTAATCACAAATTTTGGATTCTGTCTGTGTGAAATGCTGTAAATACCTTTATCTCCTACTCTGTGGTCAAAATCAACCCAGTAAGCATCTGAAATGGCTTCCCCAGGCCCAGTGCCAGCTTCCCTTCCCTCATCTGGAGGGGAAATGGGTTGTGGCAATGCTCTCTCCAGTTCCCCTGTGGACTGCAGGCCTGGAAAGATGAAATCTGTCTGCTGGCCTTCCTTCCTCTTCCCTCCACTTATCAGAAGCACTAGTGCAAGTGTCTGAATCTCTGCAAGAAGACAGACTGTGTTTGCTGTGTTGGGATGAGGGTATCGGCTGATTTAAGATATTGAGGTGCAGTTCTAACACTTCTCTGAGGCAGCAGAAGTCTGGTAGAGAGAAACTGTCCTCTTGTTTCCAGCTCTCAGCTCAAACCCAGGTTAGCAGTGACTGACTGCCATTTGCATTGAATTGTCAGTGATTAGTATAAAATGTGTTAACAATTCTCAGTCCAGTTATGGACAAGTTTATCGTGTCTGAGAACCACTAACAGAGCTGGCTCCTTATCTGCTCAGAGCTGCCAGTGGCTGAGCCAGTACTGACTGTAAACTGCCTGCATCTTTGGAAATGGTGTTTAAAAGATGTCAGGGTTGTGGCACGTGATTGTACCACGTCAATTTTGGTGCTGTAAAATCGAACTTGCCAGTCTGATGACATCACTAGAAACCCACCCACAGTCTAAATCCAGTTTTAGCTAAATATATTTTCATATATACACATATATGTATTGGGAAAGAGCTGCTAAACTGCTGCTGCTGTTTCTTGGTGAATTACACCAAGAAGCTCCTTCTGGTGTTAGCTTTAAGTGACATTTACTGTGTAAATGACACTGACATTCAAGCTGAGATGTTGGCTCTCACAGCAGTTTGCTGGTTCCTCCCAGGGTGCCCAGGAGAAGAGCCTGCAGCAAAGAGCTGCTGCTGTGCAACAGGTGCTGCTGTGGCTGTTTGGGGAGGAGAGTGAGTGAGTGGAGCTTTGTTCTCACTTCAGCGCTTTCTCCTTCCTTTTATGTCTCCAGGAGACCTGGGGACACGTGTATTTAATAGTTGTGTTTCTGCAGTGAGTGCCACTTGTGTGTGCAGCACAGGCCCAGAGATGTGCTGCCTTATTTACAAAATGCCTTTCACTAAACATAGCTGAGGTCGATGGGTTGTGTTTAAAGGATTGATCATTTCAGGAATGGGAGAACAGAATGGCACGACCAAAAATTGCTGTACACTGTGTGTGTGCAACAATCTGCTAAAGGATCAGAAATCTGTATTAGGTGCTGTGCATAGCTTTGCTAGAAGAAATTGTGATTTATTTATTTTTAACCTGAGGACAAGCTTTTAAAAGCTGCAAGCAGAGCTTTTCAAAGGACAAGTGGGAGTTAGTTGCCTAATTCACATTGACTTTTGGGGAGATCTGGTTGCTGAGCTGCTCTTTATGCCTTTTAAAAATCTCCCCTTAGTCCACATAATCTCTCTGTAACCCCTTTTTAATTAGCTTGTCTTTCTGGAAGAAGAGACCAAGAAGTCACATTCAAAGATTATTGCTCTATCTAGCAGCTGCTAGAATAGCTCAGTTAATGCTGCAAAATCTTATTGCAGGTCCCAGCAGTGTGTCTGGTCTGCCTCCCCATTCTAATTTGGCTGAGGGATGTAAACTGCCCCCAAACAGTTATCCAAACCTGTTTCTAGCTGGTGATACTCTGTGCTATAGCACCAGCTGGCCATTTATCCGGATAGCCTGGCTTTGAATCTCTTGGCAGAGCAACATATTTGAAAGGGAGAGAAATAAGAGACTGGGGGAGGCTACAGAAAATCAATGCCAAGAGCATGTCTATGCCAAACAGGAGATAATGGTGGTACCTTTACTGTCCCAGGCTCTCCATCTGCAGCTCCTGCCACAGCTATGCTCCTGCTGTTTGGGATCAAGAGGAAAATGTCAGTCCTGTAGGCAGTATTTGAAGATGCAGCCTAAAGTTATGCAGAGAAAATCAAAGTCTTCTTAATGGGAAGTTTGGCTTCTCCAAAGGATTTGAGATGGGGACTAAGAGAGGTTTTTGAAGCTCCTTAATTTGGTTTTGCGTCTATACTAAGAAATTCAACTCTGAATTTGTATAATGAAATAGAAGCATTGAAGGAGCCTGGTGAATTTGGATGCTTGAGGGAAAAGGTGTAGTATGTCATGAGGAGACAGTTCCCTAAAGCAGATGAGGGAAAGCAGTCCCAGGGGCTGGGGGAGGCTGAGAAAGAAGGGACTGATGAACTGGTGACTGGGAAAAATACTGGATATTGCATTGTGGAGAAAAAGCTGCTTTTTGTGCTGAAGTTTTACGACTCAGTTCCTTACTTGCTGACAGTATGATCAGTCCATCTAAGATCAAAACTTGCAATGATTAACTTCAACCAAGGGTCTCTGGGAGTTGCAATGGTGTTTGGTGTAGTCACTAAAAGTAACAGGTCTGTTGTTGGGAACCTGGGTCAGCCTTGTCCTCCATGTGCTTAGGAAGCATTTTAAGATCGTAACATGAAAGGCACAGTACAACTATAACGTAGGCCACCACAAGAAAAACGTTACTTTTTAGTTCTTCTAGTATAAAAATATTGAAGAGGAGGCTTGGCTCTGTCAGTGACCACCCTAAGGAAACCTTGCATGCTGAACTGGCTGCTGTCAAGCTACTCTGAGGGGAAAAATAAACTCTCCTATAGCCTTGCTCTCAGCAAGGCCTTTAAAATATCACTGCATCCTAAGCACATGAGCTAGAAAAACAGCTGCCTGATCTATTCCTTCTCTGCCTGATGAGGTTAATAATAACTTTGAATGCATATGTACAGCATTAGCTTTCATGGTAACATGCATAATTCAAATCCCCTAAAGAACAGTAGAGCTTTGAGGAAGCAAACTTCCTTAATGTACTGGGCAAGGATCCAGCTTTTACCAGCTGTTGAGGGTTGATGTACAATTTTTGGTTAAGTGAATAATTTATCATGGCTATTATCTGCAGTGTATCACATCCCGGCAGTTTGTAGGCCTGTACATATGGCTCTCGAGATGCCACAGCACTGCCATATGCTTCATGGCCCATTACCACTTCAAACTCCCCTAAGATGTTTTCCCCTATGTTAGGAGTGTTTAGAAGTACAGTGGGACCACTGGCTCAGTGCAAATGCTGCCCAGGTTTTCCCCACACAACACACCCTTCTGCATTCAAAAAAATGAAAAAGAAAACAAGGACTGCTCAGACTCTCCACAGCCTTGTCATTTTAAATAAGCTGCCTGCTGTTTCACAATACCAATGTGGATTATAAATTCTGTGGAACACCTGTCCTGAGCTCATCCCCAGCTACCCCTCGTAAGATAGTCATGTTGTGTTGTTACAAATGTATTTATTCTAGCTCCAATCTGCTGTCTGCATAAATCAAGGATGCTTTAATCAGGCAGTGAGGCTGCTCTGCCCATTGTTCTTGCAGTACCAAAGCAGAACTGGGACGTACTGACAACCTCCAAGAGAGGTATATAATGCTGTGTTCCAAATTCCAACTGCAGATGTCCTATTTCTTGGTCAGGAGAAGGAATGCTGAAGAGCTTCTTAGTTTATGTAGCTGCTACAGTGCAGGAGAGGGAGCAAACATCTGGGTTGTTTGTCAAGTTGATTGCTTATGTAGGAAGCAGCTTCATAGGATAAAAAAGACTGAGTCAAGAGTGAGAGCAAGCAGCTGCTTAGCTGTAATTACAGCTGTGTGTCTGTCATAAGGATGGCTGCAGCTTCTTCAGCTACAGAATGTGCTGTTTTTAAGTTCAGTGACTTCATGTCCAGGAGAAATGTCTTTATTCAGTTGCATCTTGAGCTCTTGTGTGGTGCTCCTGGTCAGCAGGCTGCTCTGTGGCTGATGGCTGGAGCTTGAAATAAATGAAATAATTCCTGCATGAGAGTGGTTTCACTTCTGAATGTGCCTCAGGAGAATAAGTGCTAGAATGGGATCTTTCACATGTTACACATGATTTTCCTTCAGCAAAAAACCTACTCTCTTTCCAAACAGATTGCAATTTTAGATCTGTTTATTAGTCCGCAGTTGTTTCCCTGAGTAAAAATTGAGCTCAGCTTTCTCTTGTGAGTCTGTTGGCACTCAGGTTGCTTTGCTTGTGTGAATTGCTCTTTTTTTCCTATTTCCTGACTAGATTAGAATTTTTATGTTTTCAATATTTTTTCCTTTCTTAGCTGAGAGTATTGGTCTTTAGATCATCACTTCCACATGCTACACTATTAGAGATATTGTGGGAAGTGGAACAGGGGGATTGTGAGGGCCAGCAAAAATGTGATGGGTTTCAGGTGACTGAAGCACATCTGCTGTTTTTCAGTCACCAGGCACCCTCAGGTCCTTCTGGCAATGGGAACCCTCCTCCCTCTGCACTTGAGTGGGAGGAAGGCAATGGATCTTATGCATGTTGATTATTGCTCTTCCTTCAGTGATGCAGGGAGAAACAGGGAGGGCTGTGATCAGTGGACTCCTGCTTGGCTGTAGAAAGGAGCAAGTGAGCCAGAGGAATGAGTCCCAGCTGGAGAAGCTGGCATTAAGGGCAGCTCTGTGCCCATTCCCTAAAAGAACTGAATGTGGGTAAATTGCAAGGTGAGGAGCTGGGTTAATCCTGCCAGGATTGAATCCTGTGCTTTGCTGAGATCTGGCCATATCCAAGCTGCTGCCTGACCAAGAGGAGGCTGTGCCTTGTGGAGCAGTGACCTTTCCTGGCTGGGATCAGCTCAGAGGGCACATCACTCCCTGACTAAGTGCACTTGCTGCTAGCAAGGGAATGTTTATCCAGTGTTTTGATTAATCAACCTTGAAAAAGGGTCAGATGGATTTACTCAAGCATCTAAGTAACCTTCATTGCAAAAAAATGTAAGCCTGTATGTGTTACAGTGCTGTCTATAACCCTGGACTTGGAATAATGCTGTCTGGAGTCTTAAGCTTTTATAGCATCGTGAGCTGGATCTGATACCAGAATACTCTTTGTTTCTGAATACCCCCCAGTTCTGTCATGGTGTTCACTGTGGCCATGTGTAGGTGTCTTTCCTGAGGAGTCCTGGTGCTGGCAGTCTGAAGAGTTTTTTTCTCAATTTCCCTTTGATGAGGTGTCCTGCCTTGCTGTGCTGTGTTCCTACTGCACTCCTGCTCCTCTTTTACCCTGCTGCTTAATGCCTCTCAGTTCCACACCTCACGTTGTTTCATCTTCACAAGGGGAAATTATAGGGATTTTACAATGTGGTTAGTGGTGCACTTTGTCTCCATCAGAGTTTCCTTAAATAACAAGACCTCCAGAAACAAAATTTTGTTCACACTTTTAGCTTTGGCAAATAGAAGATGACCTCAAACCACTGCAAATAAATAGAACACCCACCACAATAAGGTAGTGCTTTCCCCTGATGTTTCTAGAGGGATTAAACAATGCTGAGAAAAAAACAATATTTAAACAAGAAGTTCTTGAAGCCAACGTTCCTTTTAAGAAGATCATGTATTGAGCTGAATTATGAGCAGACCAGTTCCTGTCTCATAAGGGAGGAACTTGGCATGTGTCTTCTCCCATAAACATTAAGCCAAATTTATTCTTCTGGAACTATCATATTAAATTAAGATGTAAAATCAAGGCAAGGTTTTCATTCTTTGTGGCAACTGGCATAACAGCTAGAGGAAGAAAATATAATCCAAACAATTGTTTCAACTGAAAGTCCAAGAATGACATCTAGTGGCGTGAAGTGAGACTTCTGGGATAATCTTGTGAAAGAACAGCTTAAAGCAGTGTCAGGGTTTTCCTTCACTATTTTTATGCTAGAAATTCAACTCCTAATTTTCAATCACTGCCCCCTACCCATTTAAAAAAAGAATGCAAGCTGAATGCTTGTTCTTCAGGTTTGTTTATTGTTGCTGGGTTTGGTGATCACAACTTCAGTTTTCTTTCAATAGGGCTGTAATAAACTGAGAAACACCTTTTGCTCTGGGGCAAAATGAGCACCTCTGAACCACAAAGCTAAACTAATACTTGTGTTTGCTTTAGCTTCTTTGAGTCAAAGTGAAGGTAAAGGTCATGTCTGTGGGATTTCCTGCACCAGATTTACCTGATGAGAGCAGAAGTAGTAACAGACAAAGAGCTCTTAGACAGTGGAAGGAGTAGAAAAATGCCTGTTCTGCAGGTTCCCAGTAAACCTGCTCTGACTGTTTCCAGTGATTTGAACTAAAAGTTGGAACTTTAGGTAAACCATTTTTTTAAAGATATCAGTGAATCTTTTTTAGGCAATGAGAGTCAATTATTTGGCAAAAGGTAAAACTTGGAGGATGGACAAAGTAAGAATTAGCATTTGTGATGGTATCTTCTTGCTTCAAGAGGATGGGGAAGTTTCTCTCACAGATTTATCTGAGTGTGAGACAACCAGCTGACAGATCTGGCTGATTCAGACCTGGAGGTATTTTATAAGTACCTGTGGCCTTCAAAGGAGGTGTTTGTATAAGTAGCTCAGGATGATGCTTGAGGGTGTTCCTGTCTTTGTGTGCAATGGGGAATTGAATGCTCTGAGGACAGTGACAGCGAGTCTGACCTTCCTGCATCTTAAAAGCTCCCAGGATCTGCTGAGCATTGTATACATAATATATTCATCATAGCAAACTTGGTGATCCCCATGTGAGACAGTTAATCTTGGCTGTTTAATTTGCATTGTACATGTCTGCTTTGGAATTAAGACTTCACCCTTTCTTGTGCTGTTTCACTTGTAAATATAGCTCTGTCCTCCTCTGCTGGGAATGAAGACTTTGGAGTCTCATTAGCAATTGATTGCACTCCCTCTCTTAGAGAAAGAAACAGAGAATGAATTTTAGCTGCTTGCTTTAAACTCCGAGCACATACCTGGCTATAACACCACATAATGAGGTAAATAGTTGCTGGCATAAATGCTCTGGTTCCCTTTATTAAGAGAGAGTTTAAATTGACACAAGTGGAGCCCTTTTATCTTTTTACCCAGCAGGTGGCAAATGAAGTGGGTTAATATATCTAGAGGAGGGGCAAACCATGTTATAAAGGGAAATGCTGATGAGGATATAAATCTAAAAGGAAAGAGGAGTTGCTAGAACAATGAGATGAAAACCCCCACAACTCAAAACTAGGCAGATATCTTGACAGCAAAGGCTTGACTTTAAAACAGAAACTTGATGCAGCGCATCAGAGACTCATAACTGTCGTAGCTTCCATATAACACTCCTAGTCCTAGCTCTGTCCTCATCCAGGCTCCAAATGCCACTGAGAGGGATTACAAAGAAGGACAAAATATAAAACTACTGCAAAAATTCATTAGTTTGCTAATGCTTCCCTGAGCTGAGACAGGAGGCAGCCACAGAGCTAAGCATCGTCTGGAAGAAAGGTCCAGTGCTTAGCAGTCTGGAGGTACAGCCTGGTGATAGTATTGTCTTGGGAACAGGGAGGAGAAATTGGAAGAAGGCACAAGAACTGAATTGAAGGAGTAGGTGTTGGAGAAGAGCTGATGGACTTGATGAGCATAAGGAATGAGCTCTGGATGCAGACCTAAACACTGAGATTCAGGACTAGTTGCAAGCCTTGGTTTTACTACTTTCTCCTAAAAGAGAATGTCAGTGATGGATTAATGTCACTAGAAGTTCCTTGCTCTGGCTTTATTAGGAAGCTTTATTTTGAAGAGGGCGGTAATACCAACTGGGGATCTCTAAGGCTGATGTGCTGTAGCCACTTTAGTTTGGCAAAAGCCTTCAGATATGTGTGTCAATTATTTCCTAACCTGAACTCCTCACCCTTACTGGCATCTTTCTATTGATTGCAAAAAAAAATATCTGAGACTTAATAGGTGAGGGTATGGCAGGGGTAACTCTGTCCCTGAAAATCTGGGCGCTTACTGTCTGAAAGTCTAGAGGGAAACTGTTCTCTGTACTGGGTGGTGATGGAGGGGATGAAGGAGCCGAGTGTGTGGGCCCACCCAGGGGACTCTGAGCTCGGTTTCCCAGGAGCGTGGTACCAGATCAGAGGGGCATTGTATGTGGTCCCAGAGCAGGAGTGTGGGAGAGCTCTGTCATAGTAGCAGATGCCCACTAGATGACGGTGCTGTCCCACAGACTCCGCCATGCACTGCGCTGGGAAGCGGCTCTTCTCGGAGTAATTTGCTGCACCCACAGTGGATACAAGCAGGCTTTGCTAAAGGAAAGGCAATAATCACCTGTACCCTCTTCAAGCCTCTTGTTTTGTTTTTATTTTCCCCTCTTAAATGAGACAATTTCACGGCAAATATTAAATAGGAAGGTACTTGTTTTCAGTTCATTAATTCTGTTTAATTTGGGCTGCATCCCTTAAGAGAAATGAGGCTAACAAAGTTGTGGCACCAGCACTGAGGATGCATTTCAGGTGCCTCCACTGTGTTTCATTATTAATAATTATACCAGGTGTCTGAACTATGAAAACTTCTTTGGAATAATATATAATGCTCCCTGAATATAAAGATGTTTAGTACATAGCTCTGTCTTCATGGTGGCCCTTTTCTCATCTCATTTGATGAGCAAGTATGTTTATTAATGCTTGTCAGCAACTCATTGCAAAAGCAAGGATTTGGGGTTTTTATCCTACTTGGCTACTGGTTATCTCTATCTGTGGGACAATCTCCAAAAGGCTCTCAGCACTTTGTGATGAATCCCCAGTGTTGTATCTTCCCTCTTCAGCATCACTGTGGTTACAGTTAGGACGCCTCAACTGTTGCAGGAAAAACAGTAGTCTGGAAAAACATTCCTGTTTATTTTGAGATTTCTAAATCCCCTGGTAATGTTGCAGGGCTTTTGGTGTGTTAATTCAATTTACAGCCACAATAAGGCACCAGCAAGTTGTTAGAGGGCTGTGAAGTAATCTTTCTATAAACGAGTCTTTGGAGAGATCCCACTGCAGAAATTTGGCAGAGTTTGCTCAAGAGATTTTTTTTTTCCCAGTCATTAGTATTAATCAGGAAGAGAGTGCTGAATTTCATAGCTTGGTGTTTCCTCTACATGATACCCTCACCACCAGGCTAGATAACAGGCTGATTAACAGGGAATGATGAAATGGAAGCTGGAGCAGAACAATACTTGCAGGGTATCTGCTGGCAGGACTTCCCTTCAGAGCCAGCCAGATGGACTGAGTGGGTATCACAGTTCAGGCTCGTAAACAAACTCGACTCCATCTGGCTCAGAGATGGATTTCATTCCCAGCGATGTAATTCTCTCACCAATCTCCCTCTCTGTAATCCATCTTTCTCTCACGTGTGCACACACTCTTTTTTTCATTGACTTGTAAATAGAAGAGGTTTGCTGTGCCGCTGGAAAAGCACCACCGTGCTGCCCCTGCCCCTCCTGATCAGGACTTCCTTTGTGCCCCAGGGCTGGAGGAAAGGCAGAGTTTGTGCCTGCCCAGAGTGAGGGAACAGCCCAGAAGAATTCCTTGCAGTTCAGAAGCCTTTTGTTTTACAGATTTTTCTAACAGGACCCTGACTGCAGAGGCCTTATTTAAGGTTGTGTCTGTGTGTTTTTCTCTTTCTTCATCATTTAAAGTGTTGGCACAGGAGGATTAAGTTGAACTGAGCAAAGCCTGTTTTTAATGTAGGCAAGGTGGAGACACTGGTCTCTCAAGGCTGCCCTTGGTGCAAGATAGGAAGGGAATGTAGCATGTCTGCTCTCTGAAAGGGCTGATGTATAGAGCTGAAAACTGATGGTGGGCAGAGATCCTCTCCTTGAGGTGATTTGGAGCTTCTACACCTATGCTATGTCTCCCGGGGAGATGTTCTGTGCACAAAGGTATCTAAGCAAGCCAAACTGGCTTTGTAGCCTCTTGCAGCTCCAGGGCTGACCCTCTGAGTCCCAGTGACAGTGTCTCCTTTTCTCTCTGGCAGGGCCATGTCTCAGTGCAGACACTTCTCCCCTTACCTTGGCTGCTCTTTGCCTGCCTTTTGTCGTGGTTGCTTCCTTGCAAGCTGCTGGTGCAAGAGCTTTAAAACACATCTGCACCAAAATTACTTGAATCGCTAAGACCACAATATTTAATGTCCTAAGATGCTGAAGTCCAAGTGAACCAAATTGAAGGGGATTCACCACAATATATATGATAGAGTGGGCAGTGGGAATGAGCCTGGAGTTAGATTTTGTACAATTAACTTTTCCAGCAGTAACAACTATCACTCTAAAGGGGTGCTGGTACCTTCAGAGATAGAAAAGCCACTTTTTCTTCAGTACAACTGGTCCTGGCCTTGTTGTCTGCCTCCTTTAGGGCTTTTACTCAAATCTCTTATTTCATACAACCTTTTGTTTATTTATTTTTTTTTAATTGTCCCTGCAGCATCAAGTATTTACCTCTTGTTCAGCTGAGCTCACAATTTGGGCATGCTGGAACTCATGTCAAACTTCTAAATTGCCACTGGTGAAACAGTCTTGGCATTAAAACACAATGCTTTGCATCTGTTTGTGGCTATCTGTAGTCTTTTAATTATCTGGCTAACATATTCCCTGGGACAGAGCTGGTCTGCCTGGAGCAAGGTTAAAAATTATTTGGTGTTCTATCTTTAAACAGCAGATTCCAAAAAGGAGAAATGGAATGCACTGTTGTGACCTCAGCTTCTCATCTCATATATTGGATACATCAGTTGGCACTGGCAGTGCCCTGGTCTAACTCAGCATGCATTCAATGAAATGCCATATAAATTATTTGAAATTGATTTTAATTAAAGCCAGACCTCTGACAAGGCAAAAGTTGTATGGATTGTGGTAGCTAGATGGGAGCTACTTATGGGTTCATTGCTGTGTTTTGCTCAATACGTCTTAGTTCAACTGAGCCCCCATCCGCATCACCTTGGGAAGAGAAAATGTGACAAAATTCTCCTTAAATTTGCTTCTAAGCTCAGTCATATTCCTTCTGAAGTCAATAGAGCTCTGCTCCTGCTCTCAGTGTCCTGGTGTTCTTGGCTTTCTGGCTTCCCTGTAGCACCTGCTGGTTGCTGGCTGGAGCAGCTTTGGCACACCTGCTGCTCTACCTCTGCAGTTCTTGGGTCATATACTGTTGCTGCTGGTTTTACTTCCTTGATGCTTTCCCTTGTTTACCTAATCATCTCTCTGTTCTTCTCTGGCTAGAAATTCTCAGTTTCTGTGAAAGCAGACAGACCTATTTCATTCTGGGTGGGAATTCTTAGAAGAAAGATACTTGTGTCTCACTGCTGATGGCATTTGTGTTTATGGCAGCATGGATTGGGGCTCAGGATCTGTGCCTATCTCCACCAGAGGATAATGTTGGATAATTTCCAAACAGCTTGCTTTGGCATGCTTTGGCATGCTTCATGCAAAGGGCAGTGTTAGTTACCAGAAAACCTGGGCTTTGGTCTTGGTAGTGACAGCTCTGGATCCTCTTGACAGCACTTCCCTTCCCAGGGGATTCAGTAATGTCCTAAAGTTGGCAGAGGTAAAAGATGACAGGACATCTATGCAAGCATCTCTTGCAGTGCTCCCTAGAGTAGGCAGCACTTGTATAACTCTTCAGACCTCTGTGAAGTTTCCAAAGCAGCTGCAAAGATGGGAAAAGGTTTGGGACTGTCTCTTGCACTGCCCTGAGGAACTGGCACCTCAGCCCCCTGCTGGCATTTGCTGTGTGGCTGTTCCCCTTTCCACCAGAGTAGGAAACATGTTCTTAGAGTGACCTGACAGAATCAATCACTGTGTTTGAAGGAGTAAAATATATATTT
Organism: Sakesphorus luctuosus; assembly: GCA_013396695.1. Taxonomy (NCBI): domain Eukaryota; kingdom Metazoa; phylum Chordata; class Aves; order Passeriformes; family Thamnophilidae; genus Sakesphorus; species Sakesphorus luctuosus. Next base: position 1,912,854 of record VWZD01006204.1, read on the forward strand.
ATATAACATAGAGAAAAGTGTTTCAGTTCAAAGCTTAGGATAAATAATACATTAGGTTTCCTGCCTAAGCTGTGGTTTGCCATCATGCTGAGACATAAATGTAAGAGGAGGGGGGAACCCCCTATTATATAGAGCTCAGCAGGCTTCTGTCTGGTTACTTATACATAAACTGAGGGTAGGTTGCCCCTTGATTCACATTATGAGGTGATTAGCATGTTGTTTAACATCAATTATGCATGTTCCATGTTTACAGGCATGTTAAATTATGCAAGCAGTAGTCTTTAAACTTTTTATTTAATTTGTTAAGAGAGGGGGGAGGAAAAAAGCCAACAGCAAAACAAAGCTTTTAGTATAATGGCATTTCCTCCCTTTCCCATTTGTGCTGTGGCTTTTACTGTCTGAGCAATGGAAGCAAATAAGGTGCTTTCCCATTTCATTGTCATTCCCCAACTTTCAGGAACATGTGGCTTGGCTGCCATGAGGTGGATGGGACACGAGGTCAATGGCTGTAACAACAGCAGAAAGTCTCTGGAAAACGTGTCTTGTAGCAACATAAAGGCACTTGGGATGCAAGTTTTTTCTCTCCTTTTCTTTGCAGTGAGTGTTGATTTGGAAAAAAAAAAAAAAAGAAAGAAAAGAAAGCATAAGGAGCATAGATGATTCCAGAAATTGTTGCTTAACAGCACTTGCCTCAAGTATTAGGCACAGACTGGACCTTGTCCTTTCTAGGGCAGGAAAGTTCAGTGTTTTGAAGCATGGAGTACTTGAACTTAAATGTGGTCTCAAGCACTTGAACACTGTGCTGTATTTAATGATCTGGTTTCAGTACTTTCACAAGTACCTTTCTACAGGTATTCATCAGAAAGTCTCAAGCTGCAGTGTGTTCATTGACTCCTTAACCTTAAATCTGGTGAAGTAGCCACCCGACCTGCCCTTCAAGTACGTGGATGCTTTTGAGTTGCTGTGTATGTTTCTCTGATGATTTTAAGCGGTATTTGCTGGTCCCTCTGACATTTCATCTGCAGGGAGAGGAATGCTCACTTCCTAGAGAAATGGGTTGTCTGCAAACTCCCAGAAGGTGTGTTTCTTCTTTTCAACTCTTTACTCCAACTGAGTGTCTTTCAACTTCTGGAAAGGCAAGTTTGGAAATACGTTGGGGTGGGGTTTGAAAGAATCCATCCTCCATGGCTTCCCACAGTCATAAAGCACAAAATACTCTCCTGCACAAATTTAAGACTTGAAGTAAAAAATCACAAGCTACAGCTGTGGTGTGTTGTAAGAAAAGAGCAGGAGAGCCTGAAGGCAAACTGCAGGTCATAGGTCGCTGCAATAGCAGAAGCTTGGTGAGGTGAAATTCCCAGCTGAGGACCTAAGAAGAGAAACACATCCTCTGTTATGAAAAATCACCGAAGGGCAGGAAAAGACACAAAATCTTGTGATGTGTTTTAACCCTTGGTGTGCATAAAAAATGAAGCAGCTGAGAATGCAGTGCATGCACCCTGCTTTGTTGTGTTGGGGTGCTCATGTGTGGAGCTTCTGTGAAACGAAAGCTTTATGTACATTTTTTTTAAATCCTAGCCAAAAAAAAGTGGTAAGCACAGTGCTGTGAAGACATAATGTGATGGGTTCCAGGCAGAGAGCACTGCCTGTGGGATCAATGGTTTGAGCAGAAGAGACCTGTCTGCTTCTCTCTGCAGCTACCCCAAGTTGCCAAAGCCATCCCAAGAACATTAAAATAAGCTGTGGGTTTGCTTCCTGTCCTGATTGCACTAACAAAGCTGCCCTCGTGCTGGATCTTGCTCCTGACTACTGAGCTGCTGCCCACACCTGCAGGATGTGGCAGGGCTGGTTTCAAACCCTGACAACCAGGAATATGTCAATATGAAGCTCTCTGCTGGTGTTATGGACACTGATGTTTTTCGGTTTTTGGTTTGTTGTTTTTTTTTTTTTAAGAGGTAGAGGATCCATTTTACTGAGGGCCATACCTAGTTAGGACTGACCTTTATTTAATTGTGTAAGATGCAGCTCTCCAAAGCATTAATATCAAGCAAGAGGGTTGGGCAGTTTGGTAAGATTGCTAACTCAATATTTCAATATTGCCTGGTTTTGGCAGACAGATGAAAAGGAATGTGATGCTAACAGCCTGCTTTACAATCAGCATAAAATCCACAACAGTAATGGGTCAAAAATGGAGTCCTAATGCTCACAAAGAGCTCGTAATCTCAAACCAATCTATGTAGCCCCAGGGAGGGATGTTACATTGCAGGCTGTGATTCAGTAAGGAGAAGCCTGGGTGTCCAACATGATTCATCATGGTCACAGATATTAAAGGGGGATCAGGATCAGCAGTGAAGCAGATTCAGAATCTCATTTTCCAGCATCATCACGGCAGCTCCTGACAGGCTGTGTGTACATGCTGTGCAGTCAGCAAACATACACCTGTCTGGGTAATGGCTATAGAGAGAGATACACACACTGAACATGCACACACATCTCAGAAACAGATGGGGAGGCTCATAAAGTAAGTTTATGGAAAGGCAAGATTAAGCTGGAGAAGCAACAAAATGCTCCAGGAACTTAAATGAGAAATATATGTTGGCAATGGGACAGTGCTTAGAAAGAACAGAAAAATCAATTATTGTTTAGCTGCAGTAGAGGATATGGATCATTTAGCAAGGGCTTGTAGAAAGTATCCCAAGAATAGTAACACTGTTTCCAAGGCCCTCCAGTAAGCCAGTTATACCATGAGTTACAGTTCCCAATGACATACACCACCTGCCCTGCTACACAGAGGGCAAGTCTATTGAACCACATTGGAGAGGGGTTAGAATATACCAGAGTTTATTTTACTAAGTGAGATGCCAACAGTGAGGCATCTCTCAGGTCCTGGAATTTGTACTGTATGTCTCTCTCATATTTTGCACACTATTTTAACGATGGAACAGCTTTTTGAGGAGAAGTCTCATTTTACTTTATGAGAGCTGCATCTTCAAGACTCACTTCTGAGACATCCATAAGACATAAGTCAATTGCTGATAATTTTAGTGTATTGAACAAAGTTTGAAGCTTTGCTGCTATGTTTATTTTTCAAAGAAAGTGATCATGCAAGTGATTTTAGGTTGTGATCTATACCAATAACTATCACCTACCTGTGTGATGTCCCTTGAAATGTCTGTCATAGACGCTCTTTACCGTTGATTGTTTTTATGCCAACTTGAACCTCTTTGTTCTAACTGGATTGTGAGGGACTGAGTAAGTTTTATACCCTGCAGGACTGTGCAGGGTCTCTCTTTTTCAGCAACCCCATAGTGCTGCTGCTGTAGAAGCAAGTAAGAGCAGTAACAGTGCAAAATTTTTTCTTGTGAATTATCCCTGTAGATATGTTGGGCTCTGTATGCAAACCAAATCATTGAAGGACAAGAAACATTATAGACTTTCATACTTCTCTGAGGAAAGCACATCTTGTATTTCAGTCAGGCATTTGTGAAGTATGAAAAACCCCCACAAGTCTGTGTGCATTTGATAAGCAGCAAGATTTTGTTATTTTGTCTGTATCACTTGACTGAATTTGTTTGGAAATTTGTATCTAAGAAACTGAAAATATCAGTGGTGGCCCAGCCTCTGCTTAATGTTAAACTGTTCAAATACTAGAACTCTGTTTCCAGTTTGCTCCCCAAGAGTGTTGTGCTGCTCTCTAGTCCTTTAGTTCCTCGCTCCTACCTAAGCTGACAGAAGTCAGTTCTCTTTCTCAAGTCTCTTTTCATGCATTTGCTTTTGACCAGAGCACTGCAGGACATCAGCCAAGTCACTCTCCTCAGTGCCTTGAGAGTCTCTGTGTGTTCTCACACTGTTATATTTTATCAAATACTGTAGATGCTGATTATCTGTGATCTTACAGAACTGGGCTATTTACAATGTGGGCAGTAGCATTTTTTTTGCTAGCAACAAATTCCTAGATGCACCTGGAGAAGGAGCACAGGCAGGCGAAGTTTTATAGAGCTTTCTCCTGTTTCCTGTGCTCTTTTCTAGGTAATTGCCATCTGTAGCATACAACAGTACACTTTATCTCCCAGCGGATTCTCCTTAGGCAAGACAGATTTTAACTGTCGTGTTTTTGAATCACATACAATGTAGTCCTGGTCCCTGCTGTAAAATGGCTCCTAGTTTAGCTTTGCATGTCAATGTTTCCTTGCTGTTCTGATGTCTTTGGGATCTGCTGCTGGTTACTCAAGACAGTGTGAAAAGGAAAACCACGCCTTGCATATGGAGTCTCTTTTGTTCTTTTTGTTTGTGCTGCTGACACTCTTGAGAACCACCTTGAATCTTCTGTGGGCACTTGGTAAGTGCATGAAATGTGCCTGTTGTGGTCCGATCAGACTTGCTCAGGTTTGGTTCCACACCAGTAGCCAAATCCTCACCCAGGGAGTTGCATGTGTCACTGTGATAGACAAGTTTTACACTGATATAAACCCATGTGAATTATGCCAGAATAAACCAAGTTTGCACGTTAGTGGATCTGACCTTTGTGCCTTGGTGGCCTGAGGAAACAGCAACTGAACTCGTACAGGTATTTCAGTAGTCACCACAATTTTCCATTCTCTTTTTCTTTGAGAGAGAGGGAAGGGGAATCTGAGGCTATTTGAAAAATGAAGCCTATAGAAGAAACAAACAAACTGCCTGCTTTGGTATTAGAGTCATCAATCTTGGTCAGGCATTATTGCCAAAGGAGAACTGGGCTGGAGAAATAATGCCTGTCAGTATTCAATCATTACGTCCATTAGATACTGGTTGGTGTTGATACATATTAAATAAAGAAGTGTGAGTTGTAGCTGCTCCAGTTTTCTCGGTGTGGAACACCCAATACAGTGATAACAGGCTGAAAATGCATTCAGCAGCTCATTTATTTATGGGTACATGGAAAGGGGGGTTGGGTTGTTAGCTGGACAGGCTTTAACACTATAGAGAAGAAATTTAGTTATGTGCCAGGAGATCTGTAGTCACAATCAACATCTTGTAAAGGATGCAGCTTGGGAAGCACGAAGGAGCAGAGCTGGGGCCAGTAGAAGCATTTGCCGAGTTGCAGAAGCAACATTTTTTTGTAATAAGGAGAGAAACAGTGATGAATCCTGTTGCCTTAGGGGTCAATTGGAGGCTTAGCAACTCATAGGAGGAAGTTAATAGCTATTGATAAAGCTCCATAGGAATAACACCTGCAGATTTGACCTTGCAGGGAATGATAGCACAGATATAGTGGGAGCCACGATCAGATTAGTCTAAGTAAGAAAAGAATCGAGTTAATGGGCTCAGTTCTCTTTTGCTCTGAAACTCGTGCAGCAATAGGAGCAAAGAGTGCCAGCAGTCACTGTTATGTGATGGTACAGAGCAGCATGCAGGGGCCAGCAGTGACAGGAGAAAAGTCTTCAAGCTAAATTGCATGCACCTAAGGTGGACTTGCTTTCCCACCAACAAAGCAAATTTTGTAACATGGTGACTGCTCCAAAGAATGTTCTGGTGTCTGCCTTGTAGCTGGTTTAGAAATGGATCCATAGACATCTGTTTGCCAGCAGAGTTGCCTCCCTTCTAGGGAACATAGCCCTCACTGGTGAAAGGTATGGCAAAGGTCACCTGCCTCCTTCACAGCACGTTGCAAGTCTTTAAAAGTGCCATATTACCTTTCAAAAGCTTTCTGGGGCTTCCTTGATGCTGCAGCTCAGGGTGATAGGAATCCTTGGCTAGAGAAAGGCAAAGGTCTGAGCACAGCTGTTCCTCTCCATAGAGTGGACTGAAAACACTGTAGTTAAAAAGCAAAATTTTCCTTTTGAAAAATGGAAGAAAACATTTCTGAAGTCCTGACCAACCTGAAGAGAAATACCTCGTTCCTGCAGAGCCAGGTGGAAGCTGGGCTTTGAAGCCTTGTGCTTCTCTCTCTCTTATGGACTGCAGTTCTCTCATCCTGTTGTGTCTCAGCCCAGCCAAGGGCTGAAGAAGTTAAAGTAGGGTTGGGATCCTGCACAGCAAATCCAGCACATCCTCAGGCAGAGTCAGGCAGTAAATATCTTAATAAGGCTTTTTTATGAACATCAGCAATGTTCCTGTCTCTCAACATGACATGGTGGGGGATCACTTGGTAACTGTGTCTCATTACCTGGGTGTCTCTTTCACCGTGTGGAACTCTTAAGTGCTCAAGATCCCAATTTGTTTTCAGCAGATTCTCCATCTAGACTGACATGGTCTCACTAAAAGTGACAATGCAGTGGATGTCAGTGGTGCAAATTAATTTACTGAGCAAAAGCTGTGCTAGCCACACATTGTTACTCAACTTCAATTTTCCTTCAAAAAGCTGTTTCCTCTAGCCCAGCAATGTCTGTGCTTCTTCCACCCTCACTTTCTACCTTAGTGAAGCTCTTCCTTCATTTTCATAACCTATGGAACATTAACCTTCATTTGTCAGACTTAAAATGTACATATATAGGTGATCATACTGTAACCCACCAACACAGTCTCGCTGCTGTTCACACTGACCACCAGGAGCACTGGTTCCTCCATTGCTTGTGCATCCTATGTAAGATTAATGTACCTCTTCACCTAAACTCATGTTCTAATATTAAAAAAAAATCTGTTTCACAAAGCACAGTTTTCCCTCTTTTATGTGGTTTCTGGTATGGCTTTTATTTTTCCGCTTTCCATTCCATAGTTCTGAAACTTTGCAAACATACAGAACTGGTTTACTTTGACAAAGGGGAAGTTTGGAAATGCCTCTGATGACTGAACTGGGGACAATTTAATTCCATACAAGTGTGTTTTGACTGTTAAGGAAACCTAACCCAAAACTAGTAAATACAAGTGTATTTTCTGACGGCAGGTCTGTCAAGGATATACCTGATGTGTTAACCTTTACTGTTCCTTGTCCTCATGTTCAGCCAGTAGCAGCAATAGAGCCACATAGTTTGTAAACATAACTGGGTGGGGCCAAGGATGCTGTTAGTTTGCTCTTATTTTTGCCCTGAGGACCCCACAAAGCCAGTTATAATATACCTTTTTTTCTGGACCCAGGTGCTGTGGAGTTGTGAGGTGCTGTTACAGGCTCACAGTGAAAAGCCTTTGGATTGGGCTCTCTAACAGCAATCAAGGGATATTTGGATCCTAAAGAAACAACTTTTCATCTGCACTCAGTGCCAGGCACTGTTTAAGTGACAGCTGGAAAAAAGCACTAAGTCCAAGTGCATAAACTACTCATGCCCCTGGGAATCCATTTCATATTTACCTCCAATTGTATTTCAGAACATACAGCTCAAATTTCCTATGTTATCCTCAGGATCAGGGAGAGTCGGTCTGCTCTAATTCCAGGCAGTCCAGGCTGATTTGTCAGGCTCCCTCCCTGCGGCGCTGGGCCGTGTGCAGTCGGTTGTTATTCTCCAGCTGTCAGATGCTGCAAATGCCAACCGGTGCCTGCGCCAAGTGTCGGAAATGACAAGTGCGGAGGCTCCTGCTGTCAATAGCGCTCAGTGTCCTGTGGCGGTGCTTTGACGTGCTTGAGTTGTGGTTATACTTGAGGTAAATCCCACACTGCCCATGGTGGGGATTATGAACCATCAAACTCGAGTGACTTGTGTTGTCAGGAAGGTGAATGGTCTTCACTGTGTGGGACAGAACTGCTGCATCCAGGTTTTTCCTGGAGTTACTCTTCCAGTGTGCTGCAGAGCTGCTGTCCTGCAAGTGCACGCTGTTTGTCCAAGCTTGGCTGTCAGTCTTAAAGGATTCCTCTGCTACCTGGCCATCTCTTTCTAGACTTTTTGTATGTTAGAAGCAGAGAACTATAGGGGGAGCCCCCTATATCGAGCTAGGGCGCTGGACTGATGGTCAGAAGAGCTCAGGCACAGCAGACATCAGAAGGCTCACAACTTAGAGAGTATTTAAGATAGATTAACAGACAGATCTTCATAGCTCATAGTAGAAGTAGATAGTTCCTAGAAGTTCCTGTGGCATCATTTTACATCCTAGTAGATCTAGATCTAACTCTCATGCAGTAATATCCACACCTTTTATGCACTCTCACATCCAGCATGCTTCCACATAATTGGTTAACCGATTCACCTTACCTATACCACAGCCTCTCCTTGGTCACAAGCCACACACGTACTCCAGGTAGCTCTGTACTCTTTAAGGTAGGACTCCAAACAGCTTTTCTTAAGGGATGCACTTACTGTCACCCCCATAGAGAACTGTGAGAGAGATTTATGGTTAATTAAGAAATTTATAGTCTAATTTTACATTTTATTATAACTCAGGCTAATGAGCTTTACTCAGTCACTCATGTACTAAGGGCAGGACTTGGGCACTGGGTTCCAGCTCTGACTGAAAGATGCAGCTGAATTCACCACATCCCTCTCAATTATGCTCATGAATAATTTGCTTATGATATTCAAGGATGCTTGCAGGGTAAAAGAAATTCATCTTTGTGTCTGGCTTCCCTGAAGAATGTTCCCCATTTCCTGAAATAATACAGCAGCTTGTGCTGGATTTGCACTGTCTCTCTCCTTGTCATTACATCGCTGCTGAAACATTTCCGGTGCTGAAGCAGAAGGAGAAATGTGCTACAAAAGTGCCTATCTTGAATTGCATGCTGCTGAAATGGACATTTTAGTGAACTGCCCAAAGTCTGGAAATGATTCATGCTGACTATTTGGGAAATACTTTCAAATAATGAATAAATTTGCAGGAATCAGAGATTGCTCATGAAAGATTAATGATAGTAGAGAAGACCTTTTCTTGTACCCCCTATTTAAATTTCAGCATCAGGTCTCTGGTTTGTACTTCTCCCACTTTTGAAGTTACTGCAACAATGCTGATTCATTCCAGGGGAGAATTAGGTTCAGAATAATTTTAGGGAGTATATTATATTTAACAATGTGGAATAGGAGAGGGGGCAAACCCTCATATTATCTGCAGGAAAATATTACTCAACTCCTGATTTCCAATTTTTACTTTTGTTTTATTTTACTGCTGCATTTTCTTTGTAGGGGTTAATTAAGGTTATGCTATTACTGAAAGTTATTTCCTTCTCATAATTAGAATGTGATGTTCATTTTATTAGCCTGTTTTATTCTGGTCAGTATTCATTTCAGTGCTTAATCATTTCTCCTCCTGTCTGCTTATAATTTTGCCACTTACAAGAAACACTTGCCTTGGCTGTGGGGTGAGTATTTTTCCCTCAGTGTACAGTGCATTCACCTTTGCTCTGGCTTATATTTGGCTTGTTGATGGAGAAATCTGATTTTTAGGAGAACAAGGGCTCAACCCTCCTAGTTAAAAGTGTGTATATATATATATTTATAAAAATATATATAAATGATACCTCCTTAACACTAGTATCTGTGGGAAATGTGGATACATGGTGCTGTATGTCATATGAAACTCCTGGTGTCCAGTTGCATGGTTTAACATAGGCTGGTGTCAAACACGATTTGTTGAGAGCTGCCTTGTAAAGTACTTCTAAATGAATCAGAGGCAGAAGGGCCTGATGGTCGCTGGAGGGAAGGGAAGTCCTAAATAAATTGTGGGAAGGCTGGGACTGTGTCTGAGAGCTGAGCTGCAGTGACAGAACATGGGAATCCAGTAGAAAAATCTAAAATGTGAAATGTCAGCTGATGGTGCCCCAACGGAGTCGGGTGCCATGGCAGGGGCTCAGCATTTCAGGGGAAATATTGGGTAAATCTGAAACTGCTGCTGGGGTTGAGTGCTGTCTGCATATGAAACCTGTGCTGCCTGTGACTGTAAAGGGCCTTGTTGATCAAATTGTGGATTTCTAAATCAGAGAGTTAAATACTACTTGGCACAGTTTGTTTCGTTATCCATAATGATAGGCTGGACTGCCATGCATTTCCAGCTATTCTTTTTTTTACCCTGAGCCATGTTTGTAAGGATTGGTATAGCTTGGCTGATAACTGTGGAGCAGAAAGAAAATGGTTTCTTAAAAATAGCTGAGCCTACACTAGGGAGCTCATTATTTTCACTGTACTGAAAGACACTTCATTCACCAAGACAGGTTTCCATCAAAGAAACCATCAGTGCAGCCTGCCATCATCTCTCAGAATACCTTGTTCTCTTCTCCATAATTAAAATACAGTATGGCCTACTCATTACCCCCTTGGCAGTGTGTTCCCCCCTACTTGGCTTATGCAGTCTTGCTGAATACAGGGCCAAATGCTAAGAGAGAATTCTCAATGAGCTGCCCTGACATTGGTATGCGAGGGGATTTAAATTCCTCTGTAAGGGCAAAAGTGTCTTTGAGCTGTTACAGGGGAGTTACAAATACATAATTTCAATTCTTGCATCATAAACCACTCATTCCCATTTTACATTGTACTGCAGAGGGTGAACTTAAATGGATGTAGCTTACCACTCTGTGTGTTTCTGTGCTATTTGAGGCAACACTGTTTGATTTCCTTGGCTTTACAGGTCACCAAGGGATGTAGCATTCTGTGAAACCAGATGGAGTGTGTGTGAACTGCTGGACTAACCTCCTAAGCAGACTTAATGGATGATAAATATTGTGCAGGACTGAGAAATGCTGCTCCATTGTAGTAGACAAAACCTAAACAGATCTGGAATTCCCCTGTGATCTCCCAGCTTCTGCCATCTTGCCATGCAATTTAGCTTTTAAAATCCTAGAGATGAAATTGTCTGCAGTATAAATTAGAGGAATCTCTGATGTTAAAATACACATCATGGCATGGATCTTTCCTGCAACACTTATTTCTCTAGCGATCAGAAAGTCAGGGCCAAAGAGAAAACTCTTCCCCCTCCTCTTCAGTTTTTCTAAGTAGGATTCATTGGTTTGTTCCTTTTATAAGCAGATAGTGGAGCTAATGTAGATAGAAAACAAGTTTTTCTGGAAACAGCTGACTGGGTTGACTATGATTTATTTGCAGTATTACAGCAGTCCATTTTTTTTGCATACATATATCCTGAAAACTGTTACTGCTGCGAAGTTCTTACAATTAAAGGCTGAAAATGAGGAATACGTATTTAAATGACAAGTATCTGCAGAAAGGACTGACTGGATAAGCTTAAAGCATCAGTAGACTCTCATCCTACCAAATTTAAGGCACAAATGGGGAAGGGGAAAAATTAACCGAAAAGGATGAAACATACACTTTGTATTTTGGAAACATGAAGTTCACAGAACTAATCTCTACGTACAGTAGAATTGGAAGGTGACACTGCCAAATATAAGTTGTGTTGTCTTAAGTGAGAAATATGCTACTCTGAGGAATACAGCGGTAAAATGTACTGTGTGTTGATTGTCTGGCATGTCAATTAGCTGCTCTCTGCAAATGTTATCAAGATCCAATTAACCATCCTTTTTTTCAGTGTCACTTTTTGTCCCTACATGCACTGCAGCAATTTCTAAAGTACTATATTGTTGTTGCAAGGGTTATACATTGTGCTAACCTGCTCAGCTCCCTTTTCTGATTACCAAAAGTGGCAAAAATTTGATACGAAAGAAGGGCATATGGTTTTCCCACTAAAGGGTTCCCCAGAGAGTCTTTTCTAAAATGGGAATCTACCATCCACCTCTCATTTTTCAACTACCCGTGAAGCTGCACTTATCTTTTGTAAGCTGCAGTTTTCCACCAGGACAGCACTCCCTGTTTTAATGCCGAGTAAATGGCCCAGATGTCTCTCCCAGAGATTTGCACTGGCACAGCGAGATCCAGATTTGGCTGTTAATGAAACTAGTCCCAAGGGCAGTTGATTCCATTTTGCTCCCAGGGAATCTACAAGCCCCTGTTGGAGCGGCTGGATCAGGATGTATCTTGCCAATAGTAGCACTGGAAGGCTGTTCCTGGGAGGCATCTGTTTGGTGAGAAAGGACAACGTTGCACTGGGAGCCTTGGGAAAGACTGTTTGCATCTGTTTCAGAAATAGGCTTGAAAATGCCTCTTTTCTGAAAATGGCAATCTGTGCTGCAAACTCCACGGGCTCTCTGCAGAGCACTGATTACCCCAGGCATGTGTGAACCCCGGGTTAATGAGATGTGATCCCAGAGACATGGGGGAGGTATGCCTAGCTGTGATAGCAAATGACAGACTTGGATAGAAACAGCCAACTATAAATTTTTTTTGTTGTTGTTCCTCCCCTTTATGCCTCTGAGATTGTTCTCCATAGTCTTGAAGGGAATGGAGCTTAAAACCAGACCTTTTTCTCCCAAAGCTCCCTTTTTAGATGTGAGTGGAAAATACTTTGTTTTTCTTTGCAGATAGGCCAGGCTGCCTTGGTTGCACCTTCCTCTCACTGAGTTATTACAGCAAGTGGTATCTATAGTGTGAATAATGCTGTGCTCCTGCCAACAGGCACAGAACACATCGGCTATAGATCTCGTAAATGTCAGAGGTATATAAGGATGGTAATGGGGATAGTTCAAATCCAAAAACAAAGGGGCTGAAGTGCAAAATTTGGCTTAGCTGATGTTCAGCCTGAACTTTTATAGACTTCTGAGAAATGGTTGTTCTTGAAAAGCAAATTGCAATTACAGTTTAGCACTGATTTATTGTAAAGCAGCTTAACGAGGAAGTTGCACCGAGTGCTTTGTGGGCTGTTGCTGAAATGCAGCACTAAATCTTGCAGGGCCTGTTGGCACCCCACGCTGAGGCAGCCTCTGCAGTTACTCTCTTACCCGAGAGAAATGAAGGCAGAATGCTCTAGGAAATTCTGAAGTAATTTTAGGACAGCCCTGAGCAGACCCGAGGTACTCTTGATCCTTTTCTTCAGAGAAGTTTGCCCAGTTAAACTTGATTAAATATTTCCTTTTTTCTCCATGTTTATATGCTAATGATTGCAGCCTGACAACTCAAAGGAATTTCTTGGAGGGCAATGCATATTGTACTTCTTTGATATGATGTAATATGATCACCCAAACCCTTCTCCATGTGTAGGTGTTTCAGTGCATTTCTGATCCTTCTAAAGAAGAAAGTCTAGAGAAGGTTCCACAAACTCTCAGTCCTTTACTGAAAAGAAAAGCTCAGCTTTTATTTTGTTCTACTCCCATATCCTGTCTCTAAAGGTGTCACAGCCTCTGCTTTCTACTTAGCTGGGTTTTCACCACTTGCTCTCAAGGTGGCTTTCTGTTTTGCATTTATCACCTTCCACGCTGCAGTTCTCCCCTTCTCTACAGCCATAACTTTACCAGGTCTCTGATTGCCTGTAGCCAGTAACTTGCTGCTGAAGTTCTTTCTCAGACTTTAAATCTGGGCTGCTTCTTTTCTCATTTTTTCCCAAATGGAGTATCTCAACAGCAGAGACATGACGTGCTGCATTTCCTGGTCCATCAGGATGTGTGAGAGTGATGGAGCTGGCAAAGGGATCATGTTACTTTGTGTTGTAGTCCCTGGTTAACTCTGCCTATGAGCAGGGTTTATGTAATAAGTGCTGCTCGCTCCTCTCTTCACTGTGTCACTGACATCTGCCTGTCACCTTTCAGGCTCTACATCCTCACACCAGGAAGTTTTTCAACCAGGTCCATCCTCATAGCACAGTGAATTCATCTCCAACTGGGGGTCTACTTGTTGTTGGAGGAGATACTAATGGCAGTAGTGTAGTTGGGGCCTGGCTGCAATGTGTTAGAGCATAACAGGCAACTGTTCATCATTTCACAGAAAGAATTTCTTCCAGTGTGATAGCTTTAACTGTTAGAAATCATGCTCTCTTCCTAATTACAGAGTGACTCACTATAACTCTTCCATCCTCCAGATAACTCTGCAATTAACTTGTGTCACTGCTATAGTTTAAGTATGATTTAATAAGAAGAGACTAATTTTTGCAGCTCTGTTAAAGGTACATTTGGTTTTTCACTCACCAGACTCAAAAGACACAATCTTTGTTTTATTTCAGGCTAAATGAAATGTAGAAACCTCATGAAATGTAATGGGTTCAATTACTCTGGGAGGAATCCTTAATGTTTCATTTCACATCCTTGTGTTCTATCAGGAGAGATGTACTTCAGCAGAGGAAGATCCTGAAAATGCGTTTGGGACTGCTTGTTGCTCGGTAGAAGAAACACTAAGGTTTTTAAAAGGGTGGGAGAAATGACAAAAAAAAATATCAAATTTTCCTGCAGGGGTTGTGTTTTCAGGGTTAATTCTCCTCTTGGCCTCAAAAGTCTGCTCACTCTGGCTTGCTGAGCTAATGATCAGGAGGGGGATGGACTCTGAAAGCAGCTCCTACAACTGAGGCATTGTCTTACTCTGCACACACTTTGGAAAAAAGGATGAAAGGGAAAAAGGAATCCTTTAATGACTTAACATAATTCCTGTATTTTCTGTTTGTAATATCATCAAATAATAATAAAAAGTAGCTTAGCAACATGGGTTACTGTTGCTGCAAATGTTTTTCATGGAGCTTCTAACTGCTCCAAACCTTTTTAGTGAAAGCAGCAAAGCTCAGATTCAGGTTTGAATTCTAAATTTGGTTGCAATTTAGCATTGCGTGTTTACTTTCAGGTTTTACAAGTTATGTGTTAGATGGAGAATTAGGAGCTGAACTTAAGTGCTTTGATAATTCAGAAAAGTCAAAGTAATTTAGAGATTTGTATCAGTCTTGTTCCTTGAGATTAGAGGCACTTCTACCCTGGAGTCGCTGCTGCATCTCCTGCTGTGAGGGCTAATGGGCAGAATGTGATGACAGCTGGCAGCGTGTCACTGCAGCATGTTTCCCCTGGCTTAATGAGGATGAGGAGGAAAAAGCTTTGTGACCACATTCTCTTAACTTGGTAGGTTGAAGATGTCTGAAAAAGTCTTCAAGAAGTTTCTGTGAACTGCTTTGTTTTACACTCATTAATGGTGACATTGCAGTAACTACTCTAGGAGAGTCCAGGGGTTTTGCTCAGGGCAGTTATTTTAGGGATGAATAAACCTTTAGACCCCTCTACAGGTGACATGCAGGATGTAAAGGTCTTTTCTGTCTTTACATTGATCTCTCTTGCGAATTTGCCGTGGTATTGTACTGCAGTGAAATAGATGAGGAGGCTGATAGACATGCTCATCAAATGAAATCCTTGACCCTGTCTCTCTAGGTCAAGATAGAAGGGAACTAGTAAAACTGTTGGAAGGAACTTGTTCTGTCCCAGCCTGTAAGGTACCTGCACTGTGCAATAGTGCTGTGAGTCCTTTAGATGAAATACTTAGTGAAGTGGGCATCAGATTTTTACTGTTCTGTTACCTGGGTGAGAAGCAGCTGCAGTGTGTGCAGTGTGAGTAAAGAGGAAGCAAACAGAATCCTCTACAGATCGGCTGCTTCTGTTTTCCAACTGCTGCATGATTGAGACTTTGGGGTCTACTCAGACTGCAAGCAGGTGTCTGTCCTCACAGAGAGGAAATGGGGCTGCTGTTGACATTCTTCTTTCTAATCTCTTCCCTCTGGCCAGAAAAGAGGCTCTTACCTCCACCACTTTGTTCTCATTATGGAAAGCATATTGAGGAATTAGAAAAGGTGCAGGAGAGAGTAACTAGTAGGATAAAAGGTCTCTGGTTTAGAGCCATTTGGAGAGGTTAAGAAAATTAGGCTTGAATTCATTATAAGACAGGAGATGAAGAGAGGACATGATTGAATTGTAAACTTCTAGGGAAGTTGGACAGAGCCAAAGCTGTGTGTGGGAGCAAGTTAGAAATAGCATGTGAGCTGAAACTAAGAAACAGAGATGGAAGAAGGTAGAAAAACTTCTGCAAGTGGATTTTTCAAAGGAAGGACAAGCAGTAGTTTTAGACAAAAGAAGAATGAACTGGGAAACCTGAGAAATTGGATAGCCCAAGGGGGGAAGCATTGGTGGGATGCCATTTAGAGCTTCAAAACCAGCCTGATCTCAATATATGTTCAGCTGTTACCAGTGTTTTAAGTGGAAGTTACAGCCTATAGATGACTTTATCCCCAAAAGTGGAGGAAGTGCTGGGTCCCGTGTGCAGCTGGACACAACATTTGTGCCTGCTGTGTCAGCACATGTGGAAGGTGAGGAACTGATGTGACCATACAAGGCAGCACCAAAGCCACCAGTGATAGAGCAACATTCTGGTTGAGAACTTCTGCAAATGGACTGTGCCACTGTAATGGACATGGACTAATGACAGTTGGCATAAAACGATGCCACCCTGATTAAAACAGGCCCGTGACAAATGGAGTCATCTCCTAATAATGGTGACTTCATTCTTCTAGATATTGCGCCTGTCCTTACGGTTGTAAAAGATCTGTGGCAGTTGCATTCCAGACTGTGAGTCCTTTTGGACTGTGTCTCATGTGAATATGTATCTGGTGGTGAGGCCAGTTCCCTGTCCCTGTGTGCTGTGTTTGACTGTTGGACATGGGTAAACGCAGCAGTTCTGCTCACAGTGGGTTTGGG
Source organism: Sakesphorus luctuosus (assembly GCA_013396695.1). NCBI lineage: Eukaryota > Metazoa > Chordata > Aves > Passeriformes > Thamnophilidae > Sakesphorus > Sakesphorus luctuosus. The sequence goes on from VWZD01006204.1 coordinate 1,929,244, forward strand.
TTTGTTCCATATGTGCTCAGCAAACCTTTCTCCTTAATCAAAATGAAATTGCTGCCTTTCACAGATGCTACCCAACTCTCCAAGAGAGAGTGCCAGAGAATAAATGAACCTTTTTCTCACCTGTACACAAGTCATTTTAGAACCCCCAGGTGATCTTGCAGCTCATGAGATTTAAATTGCAGCCAGACCAAGAAACAAGGACTCGGATTTTTGCGTATCACGTTGAATTTTACCCCAATTGTAGTGGAGTTCAAAGAAGTGTAGTTCCAGGGGCTGGTGTTTCTGGTGCCAGGAGCTGGCTCTGGAAAGAAGGTTGGACCACAGCTGCTGAGCATGTGCTGCTTGCAGATGCAGGAGGGAAGGAAAATGTAAAGCCTGGAAGGATGCTCTGGATTATCATTTGCAGAAACGCTGCAGAGGGAGCCTACAAAGAATTGAGTTTGTCAGATTTCCCGTCCTCTCTTCTATTTGGAACAAGGATTGGAAACTCCCGTGGGGCCAACAGTATTTACACAGCTGACAACTTTCATTTGGAAGCTGCAAATGGACATTTAACTCTACAAGCAAAACACCCTAGTGAGGTGAAAGGGCTGCTGTAAAGACACATTAATTGGCAGGCTTTCTCCTTGACAAAGTCATGTTGTCATGATATGTGTTAATGATTTGGGGAATGGTCATGCAACAAGGGAGAGCTCACTGCAGGCAGTTCTACAGCTGATGTTAGGGAAGTGGCCAGAGTGCAGCCTGATCTTTAAAAGGCAGCCTCTCATGCCCATCCCCTTCATGACCTCTGTAGGGCCCTGCAGCAGCTCTACCAGTGGCTCCAGCAAAGCAGCACAGGAACTATTTTCCTTAAGTACAGTTTGTTCCCCAGAACTGCCATAAACCCAGCTTGTGTGATTACACAAGTTCACTGTAAGGGAATCCCAAAGTGTGTCCAACTACCTGCAGCTCTGAACACTTGCTTGTGCTGATTCCCATGTGCACTCCAGCATTCAAGAGTGGCCCCTTGAGGATCATGACAGCCAGTGTGAGTTGAAGTGATCCCTGGCCCAAATCACAGCACCCAACGTGGTGCCTGAACACTGTAGGTCAGGTATGTGTGCAACTGTACCTAAAAGATACCTTTATATCCCCTGTTGTCTCTGCTGTTTTCCATCTGGATCAAAAGCTCTGAGGGATTCCCCATAAAGCAAATGCAAAACCTAGTCCTTTTTACACCCCTTTGGGTTGTATTTGCTCCAAAATGGAGAGATTAATAATATCATGTTGACTCAAGGCTTCTTTTTGACAGCCTTATCAAGTTATTAAATGTAATTCTGAGTTGCTACTGGTTTTCAGCTTAAGAAATAGAGGAGTTTGGAAAAGGTTGAGAATCATGGTGCTATCCTGTATTCCCACAGCATCCTTCCTTGGCTTGCACTGGCTTCCTGCAGTGTTGAATTGCTGTTCTTCAGAGCAGGACTCTGCACCCTCTCTGGGAGGGAGGTGTTCAGACATGTTATTGCTCATGTGTGTGAGCCTGGAGGAAAGGTTGCACATCCTCTTTCTAGCACCTGCCTGGTGCACAAGCTGGATAAATAAATAAGCCTGGAGCCTCTCATAATAAAATATGTTTGTTGCTCCAGCTATTCTGCTGAGTTATAACTTTGGGAGTCAGAGTAGCCTCAGTATCTTCTGTATGGAATCCATGCAGCTGAGGCTGGTGACACAGAGCTGTATTTTACATAGGTGAAGCTGCTATTGTAAATTATACCACATTAAGTGCTGAGCTCTTTGCTTCTAGGGTCTGTTTAACATTTGGCAGCACTGAAAGAAATAGCAGCTGAATATGAGAGGGGGAGCACTACTGTCAGGTCGGCTAAAAGAACTGTGCTGCCTTTTCCACTGCCTCAATTCTTAACAGCACTGTAGTTACAACTGCAAACTTGAGTCTATCTGAATAAGATTTGATCAAACACGTTTAGTTGATTAGTGGCAGTGCCTTTACCATTCTCTGAATGTCATCTTTTACTGTGCAGAAATCAGGCTGTAATTTTATATTATCCTGTACTGGTTTTATTCTTTAATTTTGTGGCCATTATTGTCCATCTTCTTTATATCTAATGAAACTTTCATTCAGTAAAACTGATGTTCTTTTCTATATGCTGTGATTAGTATCAATGCAAATCTGAGTGACTCTGGTTAAGCCTAAGCTTCCTGGCAGTATTGACTCTGTTTTTATAGTCTGTCTCCATCTGGGAATGCATTCTGACTTTACCAGTGTAAGAGACAGATGTAGCAGATTCTGAGCATCCTTTGGCTGTCCATGTAGCCTTGGTCACAGCACTTAACCTGGCCATGCCTCACTAACAAATGCTTTATCCGTCACTGTGGTGTAATTTGTGTGTTATGCTTCTGGAGGCAGAGCGTGTGTAGCACAATTGGATTCCATCCCTGTTGCACTATACAGGTGCTCTTTCTCACAAATATCAACAATAAATACTGCTAGGATGGCAAGAGAGTTATATTTTCCTGTGTGTGGCCATGTGTACACCCAGACCCCAGTGCAGAGCTGTGCCCTGTCCCTCATTAGAACCAGCACATTGTTTCTTGGCACTCCTGTTCCCTAGCTCTGTCCCTGCTCATTTAGTTTCCAGAGTTAAACGGTAGCTGTTAATTACTTTGCACATATGCTGGGTTTTCACTGGAATGGGGGCACTGCTTGGCTCAGCACAGCTATGCACCATTGATGAGAGGAGCTCATTTCCTCTGGCAGTGTGTCAGAAACACACTTTTCCAGCTGACCTGCGTGGTCACAGAGTCCTGGTTGACATCACTGCTCTTACAGGACCGCAGCCTGCTCGGGCTGTCTCATCAGTGCAGCAGGCAGGGCTGGAGCTTCTTCATGGAATGGAAATGCAGCACATAACTGTGCTTCTGCCACAGCAGAAAAGATCATCCCATGCTAGCAAAAGCTTTCACAGGCCAGCAGGCAGGAAAAACATTCACATCTTCTCAGGCAGAAAGCCATCAGTTGTGTGCTGGTGCTAATTAGCAAAATTCTGATTAAGTCATTGGAGCAGTGCCAGCTTGTACCAGATGAGGAGCTGGTCTGTCTGGAGTTGGTTGATATGGCACAATATAGCCTGGGCTGAGAGCACCCAGGGCATGTGGTTTGCTGAAAGCAGAGCCCAGAGCAGCAGCCATGCAATCCCAGTACCAATTTAGTCTGGGTTTCTTTTCTGGTACTTTATTTATCTGCTTATTGTATTTCTATATCTACCTACCTCAATTTAAAATGGAAAATCTTTCAAGATGTGCATATCCCTGCCTTTCCAGTGTGTACTGAGGGTTGCTAAAGCCTGCAAGAACCAGCAGTGTGTGATTAAGCTGTGAGCTGCACACAGACACACTGGCAGCCTTGGAGGATCCCCCGGGGAAGGAGGACTATGGGCACTGTACTCCACTCCTAAGGGAGCAGCTTAGGAAATAGGTTTATTCCCCTTCCAGCTCATCAAACATTGTATTTATAGGAAAAATAAATCAAATACAGCCAAAACACAGTCATTTATTTTTTTGAAACATTTGGAATTCTTTTCAGCTCGGTCATATGTTCTTAATATAGTATCTTAACATTTCCAACTATCCATCACTTTAGTCTTCTGGTTACCCCTTGCCCACACAAATACATTTTTCTGCTTTAGTGTCTGAAAATGTTTCTAGATTTAATGAGTAAATCACCCTCTGTAGAAAGGGATGAGTTTACAGTGTGTTAGGCTTCTTGCATGGAACTTATATATATATCTATCTCTGTTTTTCTTTCTTGCTCATTACTGGTACTTACATACCTACTGGTGAGCTCAGAGGGAAAAGTTCATGGGGCAATATTTTTTGTCCTTGCAAGTTCATTACAGAGATGTTTAGCAATATTAATTAAACAAAAGTAAACATTATTATACTTTTAAAGCACAAAATTTGACCTATTTCTCTTCCTCCTCATCTAGCTAAAGCCCACACTGTTATACCCTTGATACTCATCCAGTGAAAACACTCAGCAGTTATAAGTTTGAGCTTATTAAATAAATGGAGACTAATGTATAGTCCTTTGTTGCCCTAACATACTGGAGAAACCTGTTTTCAAAGAAGATGTGCCTACTGTTCAACAAGCATGGGGCATCCAACAACTTTTCTGCTGCTGGTAGAAAATCTTATGCCTCATGTACTGTTCAGTGTCAAAGTACTCTTCTTATTAAGTACTTAAATACCAGGACCTCTGATTTTAATGTCAAGCTAAACTGAGGTGGGAGGGTAATATTCTTGAAGCTATAGACTGAAAAGCCTCTTTTGTAGCTACAGTGTCACTGAACACATTGGCTTTTCCCAGATAAACTGTCTGTTCCCTCTTTCTGGGGTCAGATGCACGAGCAATGAGATTGGCCCTACTTGAACAGCTGAACTGAACCCTGGTCATTGCGATATCCTCAGTCTCATGCTGGGTGGCTGGACAGGGTGGAGCTGGATAATCTGCATGCACAAGAAGCTCTTTCCTTGTCATTTAGGTGGCAAAGCCTGTGGCATGAAATCCAGAAGCTCTGTAGCAGTGCTACATAGTACTTGGTTGCAAAAAAAGAGAAGAACGCATCCAGAAACAATGAGTACATTGGAAAAATGGACTGTCAGAAGAGAACAAAAGCCTGATTATGTGGAGTAATGGAAGAACTGTGATAGTTTGTCACCACATCTCTGGAGATGGCTCTGGTTTTCGTTCTCAAGAAAACGACCATTTCAGCTTCACTTGCAATATTTTGCAACTTTTATCAAAGACAAAAAGTGTCATTCAGTGTTGCATTGTCATGCTGGACTAATATTTGTTGATTTGAATCTGCTGCAGACTGGAATTGTTTGGGTTTTTTTCTCCCTGCTTTTCATGATGGATCCCAAACAATTATTTGAAACAGTGAAATGTGTAAATGCTCCTCAGTGTTCATGAGCAGTTTAAGAGAACCTGCAGAAGTGAGGGGAATAATAAGATGTGCACAACTGTTGTAGGCATTTTAGAGCACTTGTTGCCATCACAACTCTGGGGAAAAAAAGAAATCAGAGCCTGGAAGCACTATCTATCTAGGGCTGTGGGACTATCAGCTTAGGGTTGCAAGGCTAAAAGGGATGACTGGCTAGAGAGATGTAACGGAAAGTGCTCTGGGAATGAATTCAGCAACTGAAGGGCCCTTGGATGCAGTGAAGGTAAAGGTATAAAGAGACAAGTCAGTGACCCTTTAAGGAATTGCCTTTCCAAATCATCTGTGAAGTGATCAAAATGACAGTTTCCACCTTACAGTCAGCTGGTGCTTGAGCATTATGGAGAGCTTTAGATATAGATTCTTTTTTTGGCTGTTTCAGGTGGAAGGATGGCTGACTGAAGCTTGTGATGTCTGTAACAGTCAAAGACAGGTCTGCCTCTGTCACATAAAATGAAGTCAAAGGCCTGGGTTTTCAGGTAGGCCCTTCACTAGAGCAGTATTCCATTGGAGCCCATGAAACCATCTCACTGCTTGTGTTAATGAACAGTTCTCTCTGTTGGTCAGCATGTGTCTGTTCAAAAATGGATAGTTCAGCTTCTGAGCTCCAGAGCTGCATCTGCTCTCAATGTTGTTATGTAGGGAAGGGAAGATCTTAGCAGTTCAGAGGGCAGTAGGAAATTAAGCTTGCACATGTATGTGGGCAGTGTCACAAGGAACACACGTGGCTACCACGTCTGCAGCCAAAGGACATCCCTCACTTCCATGTCTTGGGAATCAACCACATTAGTTTAGGTTTTGCTGCACTGACTTAATGCAGCTGAACTAGGTTGGTGATGTTGTTTTTTCTCTTTTTCTTCCTTGGCAATTACATGAAACAATTTTCCTCAACCCCCCTATTTTTTTCCCCTTTTTTGTTTGAATAATGAGTTGGAGTTCTCCTCTATGGAGTTCTACTTTTTTTTTTGGTGCTGTTCTCTGTGATGAGTGTGGGAATGTTTGTCTCCCCCAGCTGCCTTCATTGTGGCCAGCTGCAGAACAATTGGTGAGACACCATCTGGCTGTCCCTAATTTTCACCAGCTGTAGGTATAATCAGCAGTATGATTGCAAAGTCCCTCTTCCTTCCATACAAAAACCTTGGAAAACAAATCCAGTGATGCATGGTAATGGGAGATTGAAAACATAACTTCTTTTTTCAGAGGGGTACAAGACCTACATCACGTTATTTTTGTACAAGTTTAAAAGCATCTGGGTTAATGTGCATCTGGTGAAGGAACTGCTGGTGTTCAGCTGCTGCAGCTTACCTGGGCTTGGCATTTCTCAGTGCAGGTGGGAAGGGAGGGGGGGACACAGGCACGATGAGATTTGCTGTTTGTACCTCTTAGTGCTCACAGAGAGGCACAGAGAACTCCTTTTCGACATGTTTTTGCCTGTTTAAATGGATTTAGATTTTAATATCTTAAGTTTAGGGAAAGCTTTCTAAATGTACAGCCAGGCAGGGCTTACCATGTTACCTCATGGGGAAGCCAGCAAGATAATGGTTAACTTGTGTTTATTTTGACTCATTAAAAGTATCAGGATTAAGCCCTACCTGTGCTACTCTCTGCACCTTCCTTGCCACTTTAGTTGGGGTATTTCAGCACCTGTAGCTCCCATTGTCTCAGCTGCTAAATCATTCCAGAACAGCCCGAGCAGGAGGGTTTCTTTTACTGGCTTTTACCTTGGAGTTTACCTGGAGTTTTACCTGGAGTTTACCTTGGAGTTTACCTGGATTTTAGCTGATCTGAATGTTGTACTTTTCCAAAACTGGTCACTGGAGCCATGATCTGCTCCTGCTGTTTCATAAAATCAGGGAGGCCACTGCATTCCCAGAGTTTTGAGGTACTGCTGGATGAGGACTGAGGGGTTGTCTTGGACTGGTGAAACATTGTGACCAAACTGTGCTGAAAGCACGTAAAGCCTTTTCTCCTGTAAGCCTCTCTAGTGTAAGCTTGTGTAATGTTCTAGTTGCTTGCATTTGAATTATTTAAGTAGTGCAAAGTACAACTAGCTAATGAAGCATCTTAATAATAGATTGTAGGGCTAAGGATTATGATAAACCTGCATGGAGATGTAGAGAAGTAACAGAATGGAAGGAGGATTATTTAAAGCAGGTAACATTTATAGTCTGTTTTGCATGTCATGGTTGTTTATTTTTTAGTTAAAGCAGCCAGTACTCATTCATTCACATCTACCAAAAATCATTGCATTGGTAAAAATAAAATGTGATGCTTTTCTCTCATGGGGCTGAAATTTATATTGTCCAGAAGACAATTTGTGAATGTTCCAGAGGGGATAGATATTTCCACTTTTGTTAATTGTTTTAGTAGAGGTGTAGGAGGACATGAGGTATCCCATGATTGTCCTTTCTTCACCACCACAGGAAACCAGTTTCAAATGTTTAAGGGGGAGATGGTGGTGACTTAAAGCTAAATTTTGATTCAGAATGTGTGAGAGGGAAAGGATTTATGTAGTGTGAGCAGTGACAATAATACATTGCTGGTGCCTGAACAGCTGAGAATCTGCATTTTGCTCTGAGTCTTTCAGACTCCTGAAAAATCCGGGGCCACACTTGGCACTGGCCTCTTGCAAAGCCAAGTCCAACAGTGTGTTTGTCCTTGAAATGCTTTCAGCATAGTGAGAAAAGCATGTGTGTCCCTGAAGGAATTATAGTTAAATACAGTTGTGATTTGAGTTTCCTGTGAGTTTGTGGGCAGGCTGAACTTAGTTCTGGTACTGGGGAACTGCAGATAGCTCAGTCTTTGAAATCTCTTGCTGATGACTCCTTGTTTAAGCCCAACCTGCTTGTAGGCTAGAGAAGAAGGATCTATAGCATGCAACAATTAATGTATTGATTGCTGCCATATAAAAACCCCAAACAAACCATGTTTTGAGACTAAAATAAAAGGCAACTGAAGGGGATGTGCCCGAGTTTGGTAAGAGCATTGTTAGTTTTAAAAAAATACAGAAAGATAAAAAGGTGTTTAATAGAAAGCAATCAATTCTACTCTTATCAAGACCATTAATCTTGCAACTAGTTCTAAGCAAAATAAACTGTCAAAAAAGCCAATCCAAACAACAAAAGAAGCCCTCCATTGTGCCTAGCAGAAATAGCTGCATAAAAGCTCTTCAGTGGAATTTGAATTTCTGATTAATTAGACTGCAGTGTTAATTAGTGCCGGTAGTCCTGAGACTGATCTGGTAATTAGGAAGTTGCATATCTGGTGGGGAAGCCCAGCAGAACACCTGTTTCCCAGTGGCTCCTGGATACAAATGGAAGATTTGCAGTATTGTGGCACTGCTGTTCATTTTTCTACTTCTGTGGCTTGTCCTGCAACCATTTGTATGCAAGTTTGAGTTTGTGAGCAATTTCTCTGAAATCATAAAAGTATGATGTTCTATCAGGCTGGCAGTGCTGGACCAGGTGCTGCCTGGCAAATGTGAAGGTGGTGACTATGGATCTGAAACCTGTTATTCCCAATTGTTTGGACCACAGTAATTAACAGTCAATCAGGTTTGTGTAACTGGATTAATGGCACCTCAGGCTCCCAAGACAAATGTGTGTAAAGCTCAGACCCCAAACTGAATCTGATCCACAGAAGGTTTAAATGAAAATACAAGCATATGAATTCTTCTCCTTAGAGACATAAGGTTCCTCCTGGTTTTCACCAATGTGACTGGGTTTTGGTTGCTCAGAGCAGGTCCTGTTCACCTCTGATGAGAACAGGTAACTGCAAACCTGTCCTCTCACTCCTCAGACTCTCATCTATTCAGAACTCCCTGTGTGGTTTTACATGTTCATAGAAATACTGATAAATGAAGAGTTGTTTCTTGATTAAATCCCTTTGTGTTTTGGCCATTTTTTTTTTCCTTCTGCAAAGGGATTTATCTTTGGTGCTGTTAAGTTGTAGAAACAGACATTACAGATCTTGGGCTTATGGGAAGTTTAATGTGAAGCAATAGCTGAGGTCTGTGGCATTAGGGAGGATGTTTGAACACAGCTCTGAGCACTAATTAGTTGCCCTAGGAGCAGAGAAATACTTTCTTCATTCCTACCAAAGGTTTTGTGTTAAGCACAGAAACTTTTGTACCCTGATCAGATACACTGTCTGCTTAGAGATAATGGTCTTTTTTTTAAAAAATAGGCACATTCAGGATTAAGATTTCACTTGGCCTTAATTAAGGATGTCATCGGTTGAATAACAAATACAGCACTGGAAATGTCCAGGTGCCCTTTGGGGCACAGTTCATCCCCATTAAATGCCACAAGTTCCACTGGGTAGTGATCTCCTGCAGAACGAAGCAGTGACATCTTGAGGGCAGGCTGCAAGAAAAGTGAGGTTCAGAGCAACTTACTCCGTCTGAATTTGACACAGTGTTGACACAGCTCTGATCTGATTAAGGTTTAGAGGCAGAAAGTTTGTGTCAGCATGGAGTGGTACTGAAAACTACAGTTCTAGAACCATCGGAGTAAAAAGGATCGTTGCTAAGGAAATGGGATTGTTTAATAGTCTGTTTCTCTACCAGCCTGTTCCCCATCAACTTGAAAATGGTCATTCTTAACTTGATACAACTAGAGAGGCAAAATGCATCCCTTGGCCATGAGCCAGACAGACTCAGCAGAATCTTAAAAGGAAAATAAAGCACCAATCAAGTTAGCAAATAAAAGTTGGAGATTTGTGTCTTTCCTCTGAGGATAGTTGATGGTTTCCAAAAAGTTTTGTGATCAGAAGCCTTAAAATCTTCCAGTGAAAGTTGATTAGCACAGGAAAAATGCTCCACAGCAGTATTTTAGTCTCTGGGATTTTTTTTTTCCTGGAAAGCTCAATCTAGTTTTGTAATATTTTGTACAAGCAAATAAAAATACCATGTAAGACACAAGTTAAAATACTCTGAGAAGCAACCATGATAGAGACTAGTACCTCATCCTGTCAGTGTATTAACCTTTCTGTGGATGGAGATTTATCTGCCTAAATGACAGTGTGAAAAAATGTGGGCAATTTTTTAGAAGGGGTTGCTATGTCTTGCTAGACCCATTGATCTCATTATAAGAGAAAGAGAAAAATATAGTTTGGGGCTTTCAGCCAGAATGTCCAGAAATACAAGCCAGTTCTGTAGTCATGGGCCATCATGTGGAGAGGAAAGTGGACACTGAACATGACAGTGAGGAGCTTGTCTTAGGGAAGCTGAAGAAAGAGTGTTCAAGTCAAGGATGGCTTGTCCAGGATCCAGGCCTGGGAAATGCTGTATTGGCTTGGGGTTGGAATGCCAAATGTGAGTTGGTGCTCTGCCACCAAAGCTTTATTGGGTGTACCTGGGTTGTGGTGTGGTTGTAAGAACTGTTGTTACACCTGAGCTTTCTCCCCTGGTCTTCTGGATGGAAAGCAGAAAAGAGGTTGCTTCTCCCTTGCTCTGGGTTGTAGGAATGGTGACTGTCAGCAGGGCTGGGCTTTCCTGAGGTAACATTAGCAATGCCATGGGGATAGCCCAAGCTCATTTTGCAGTAGTCTGCCAGTCTGATGTGGATCAGGGGAGGGAACAGTGACATCAGCTGCACAGAGAGGTCTTCTGGGGCCTCTGGCAGTGCTCTTGTGAGATATCAATATTGGTGGTTGATATGTAATTCTTACAATACTTGGGCTGTGTCTGTGGGGCACAGACACCAGCTTTGGTGCTGCAGGAGCATGTGTAGCTGAACCTGTGGGTCTCCAACATGAAGTTATCTCATCACTGGACACACAGGCAAATGCTCCGTGTTTCTATAGAAGCAAAATGCTAAGCAATAGCTCAGGGCAGAGAGTACACCAGGATTTCTCACTGGGCTCTGCTTTCAGCTGGGCTGAATTGGGTACCTCGTTGCAATTATTGGCTAAATGCACCTATACAGAGCAGCTGTAATCACAAAATCTATAACCTTATGGAAATCAGAGCTGGAGTGCCAGAGACCTTGTGGACTTGCAGTCTATCATAATAACCTCCTCAGGTCGATAAATGCTGTGAACAGGGAGCCAATTCTGTCCTTTCTAACCTATCTCCGTTTTGAGAAAGGGCAAATGCTAAGGTTAGATGTAAACAATACCCTGATGATGGGCATGATCAAAGTGCCCACATGCAAGGGCTTGGGGTTAAGATGTCTCAGAGTCATTTAGCATTGTTAACAGGGTTGCCCTGCAGCTGTCTGGGTAGATGAGAAAACTCAGATTTTTTCTGAAGGTTTCTAGGTTTGCTGGAGGCCTTCAGCCTTTTGGGTGTTACCTGAGCTCTGAAGGAAGATCAAGTAAATCCTTAACTTTGTGGAAATAGTGCCAAGGTTTTTTGTTGGTGCTCCCTGCTCAACCTCCAAATGAAAAAAATCTATGCCTTAATTTCTGGGGAGACTTCTGAAAAGAAAAATCCCAGGACTTGAAATCCTTTTATAACAGATTCTTTACAGAGGCACAGGAATGGGTGTTCTGCTTTAATGCTATTTCCAGAGAGGGTTTCCACAGTAATGAAATATGACACAGTCAATGATAGCTCAGCTGAAAAAAATTGGCCAGTTAAGGAGAGGCTCAGCATATGTGCCCCTTTGGTGCACCATCTTAAATCACTCTTACATTCTGAATTGTCTATTCCTGATAAATCTGTTCAACATTTCTAGATTTGAAGTGTGTGGAATTAATGTGTCCTTATGGGATATGTTCCAGCTTAATTCAGAATTGTGCAATTCACTGCATTAGAAGTGGCCCAGAGTGATACTTCTTCCTTTCTTAGTTTTGCTTATTTTTATTTTTATTTTTTTTAACAAAAGGGCAATTGCCATGCAAAGTACCTCTGAGAGCTATCAACATTCAAAATATCTGTCACTGGAAATAAATTTGGAGCGTTCATTGCTTATCTGGAATTGTACTGTAAGCTGATCACAGAAGAGACTCTGAATTAAAATGAGTGAAAAACAAAAACAGATTATTTTTTTTCATTTACACAGGATATGAGCTGCAGAGGTGTGACTAGTTCCCAGAAGATAATTAATAAAAAACACCCTTACTTGGTGTTAAAGTGAAATCCCCAAACTATCTTGTCCTTGGTGCCTCTTGCCAGAATCATGTGTAGCTTCCTGAGCCAACTCAGAAGGGTATTGAAGTGAAAGGGAGTCAAGACAAAGTGGAGAAGTGAAACTGAGTTCAGGACTGCCTCCATGGGAAAGCAGTCAGTGAATGCACTCAGAAACAGGACTGAGACAAGGCTCTTTGGGGATAAAAACATCTTGCAAACATGTGAATTAAAATATTTTCTAATTAGCTGCACAGTCTACATGATGTAAGGCCATTATATATTTGAATATGACCTGCTTGATTTTCATCTGGAGAGAAGTGAGGGATAAATTACGTGCCAAGGAGGTGGACCCCAGTAACCATGTAAGGCTGGAGGGTCCAGCATGTGATATAAAGAGAAAGGGGTGAGTGAGCCATGAACTGTAGGGCTGTGGAGAACATCCTCCATGTACAGGTGGAAGTGCAGGGCTGAGGAAGGACCCAGGTGAGCCTGTTGGGGCAGGCACAGAAACATGGTGATGGCATTAGGTTTCTGCAGGCTGGAGTCACTCCTGCTTTTGAGGCCTCTCCCCAACCCCTGACCAGTTCCTATAGATTTCATTTTCCCATAATGCAGACTTCTGAGAAGTGGTGCCTGAAATACCTCGCTAGTGATAAATACTCCTAATAACAGATCACTTCAATGCCTGCGGTTTCTGGCTGGGTCATTTGGAAGCAAAACTCTGGGCTGCTAGGGCACCCTGGTGATGAAACAAACTATTAGTGCTTTACTTGCAGTTTAATTAAGTGTAGAGGGCTGGATTTGCTTGACTGGAGGACTCTGGAAGATGTCCAGTGCTGTCAGTCCTGGACTCATCCACTAATTGCCCTAACTCAGGGAGTAATTTGGAGAGGTTCTATGGGATTTTCTCCACCAGAAAAGAAATCTCTCAGCATGGAGGATAAAGAAAAGCTTGTTTCAAGATGAGAGAGCATTTATAGCTGTAGCTTTGCATTATCCTGGAGGAAGGTGTGTTCCTTCTCCAGGACATTGCAGCTGAGCTGAGCCATCCAGGCTGGGATGGGCTTCAGGATGACCTTTGCTGAACCCACTCTGCCAGTGTGCCTTGCCCACAGGCTGGGAGAGTCCTGCTGCTGAGACACAGCCTTTTGGTACCTGGGGAAGGAACTAGAAACGAAACCTTTTCTGCTAAAATGGGTTTGGGTTCTTTTTTTCTTTGCTAGGAAAGGTGATTATTCCAGTTCAGCATGTGTGCTCACAAGCTTCTTTCATGTTCCAGTCTAATGGTCTTCATTCAGACAGAGGCATGCCTTTCTTTTACTTTGGGAAATCTGCTTGTCACTTCATTAGACCACTTACAGCTGAGTGACAGGGAATTTAATTTTCTTCCTTTCTTTGCTACTGTTGAAGAATCCTTCCCCGTCTCTCATGTCACCCTGTCACACTGGAATGATGTTTGTGCTATAGAGATGCTATAGCACAGCCTCTCAGTTCAGTGCTAATCAGCTGTCTCTTATTCTGGCTTGGTGTCACCAAGTCTTGCTTTCTCTGTTAGAAAATCCTTGATTCATCTGTTGCTTAAATTGCTCAGAGGTTTGACACATTGTTTTTAAATTTTTCTGGCAGGATCAAAAACATGGACACAATGTTAGAAATTTGCTCCATTGGTTTTGGAGCAACATCAAACTCCAACATCTGAAGTTTCAGGTTCAATGCTAACTGGACTGAACAAATAGCCCTTGGTGCTCTCTGGCCAGGCTGCTCCCTCCCCATCCTTCCATCTGCACTGAACAGAAGACTTTTAGTTCTATTTTTACCTTTCTCCACTTCCTGCCATCCCCTTCACCCCCACTCCTGTGATCCATTCCCTCCTTTATCTATGAAATGAAAGAACTCCAGTCAGAGACTTGTCTCTTGGTAATTCCAGAAACTGCCCTTGAAATTCCAGACTGTGAGAAGAGAGTATGGCAGTGCATCTGGAAAACTTATCTTCCACAACTTTGTATCACTGCTCTGTTGCAATTTTCTGCCTCTGTTCTCTGGCTGACCTATACGTGTAATAGAAAACTTTCTCCTATATTTCTCATAGTCAAAAGTTGCCTTATCTTCAAGGAAGAAGAAAATAGGTTCATTACTCAGAGAAAGACAAGAAGATGTCACCTCATACTAGGCTTTCTTGAGTGTTTTGTTTGGGTTTTATAAGTGGCCACTAAAACTTGCAGGGGGGAAAAAAAGCACAGCAGCTTTTCCCATTACTATTTTGTTTTCTAATTAATCCTGTCCATTCAAGCTTTATCTGCTTTGCTCGTGCGGCGTTTGCTTTTGTAGCTTAAAAACGGGCTGGAGGGAGGTGTGAATACCCTCCCCTGCTAATGCATTTTGATTGCTTTTCCCCCCAACTGTTGGAGTGCTTTTAGAAACACCAAAGCTCTTAATTTTTCATGTGACACTGGTTTCCCACCGCTCGGGGTTATTCAACTCGGTAAACATTTCGCCTGAAGGATTGAGTTTCCTTTGATGCACAGGGTGGGGAGCTGAAAGTTCAAGCCACTCTGATTGCATTTGATGAAGACATAATTAAGACAGGCTAATTTGTATGTGTGTGTGTTTAATAACTTTTGAATAGGCATTGGAGAAGTGAATGGTTCCCACTCCTAATCACTGCAAAACAATCATATGTTAGGCAAGTGCTTGGAGAAAAGGAATTCCCCAGGATAGGAGTGACATGAAAATAATGTAACTTTAGCTTAGCTGGATGACTGAAAGTCAACTTCTTTGGCAGCTCTGGTTATGGAAAATTCTCATATTGCTCTCCTATCTGTGTCCCCTACACAGCTAAGGGTTTTTTGGCTGCTAATTCTTGAAGTTGATCTGAATTTTCAAATTTTGGTAGTAATGTAAATGAATAGTATCTGCATGTATTTTATTTGGAAAATGAGCTGCTATGTGAGTAACTGTGCGTGGTCCTTCCTGCTGCAGTGGTTTCTTTCTGACCAGCTCATTTCTCTTCTAGAAAAAGCAACTTTGTCAGGATTCAACTTTGCAGTACGTGTCAGTCAGATGAAACTGGATTTTGAAAGAAAAATGGAGTTGGACTATTTGAAAAAGATCAGCTTTTAGAGCTGCAGAGTTGTGGAAAAGACCTGATATTGGCATCAATTATTTTCATGACTTTTCAATTAAAATGAAGCAAAGTGTGTTTAAAAATGCCTGTGAAATAAAGGTTTTAGAAGAATTATTACAGTTTGGAACAGAACCTACACTCCAAGAGCATCTCTCCTGGAACAGAAATTCCAATTTTAGCCAATATTGGTGATACTGAGGAATAGTATTTATCTCTTTGATGTCCTTATTCACTCGTAAATGAGTGCCTATAACACCTCAGAGTTGAATAGGTCCATGTAAGTGCTATTATTGTTTATTGCTAATTAGCATTAGTGGATCTAAGTCTCTCAGGAACTCGATTAAAGCAGAAATAGTAATATTCAGGCCTTCTCATTCCTATTTGCCTTTCAATGGGTTTCATTTCATTACCTTTGGGGCTACTTAAGGAATGATTTCTGGCCCTCCCTTGGTAATTTTCTAATCTATTGATGCCAAAATATCTTGGGGAGTCCAGATCTTGGGCTGTTTTTTTTTCTCTAAACGTTTCTTGGAGCCATTTACAAAGCCTTTGGAAAGTCTAACAAAAATTGCCACACCGTTTAGGTATGCATGATTTTAAACTGTACAGACCTTATTTCTGTGACAGGCAAATCCCACTTTGTATGCAGTATCATTCCCCCCTCTGCAGCCTTCCCTGGCTAAAGCTGTCAGGGCAAAGTGCATTTCAAAGCTGAAATGTCTCAGTGTCAGAGCAGTCTGTCGTTACTCTTCAATGTTTAATGTGGTATTTAGAGGTGAGATGGAAGCTATGCAGCATCCCTGCCGTTGGCTCTGTTCCGAACAGCTCAGATCTTGAGGGCAGTTATGATGGTCCTATCTCCAAGGTGCTGAATAAATAAGTATCTGTGGCTCCAAGTGGACTCCAGTGGTCTGTTTTAAAAGGGCCATGTTGAAGCTTCACAGCCCCCAGCCTGTGCCATCCAGATTAAAGCTGTGACACGTGTCTGTGCATCCTGTAGCTGCATCTTCCAACAGCACTGCAGTCATTCCCTTAGGAGCTGTGGAGTTTCATCAGTGTGCTGCTGGGGGAAACTAGACTGGGGAAATTACTTTTGCACTTGAATCTGAGGGCAGTGCTCCCTCTGATCTGACAGGGAACAAATTTGTACAGTTCTGTGCCCGGTTTTGTAGTAATTACATTTTCAGACTGTTCAAGCCTTCTTTAAGGTGCTGGTTGTATCGTTTCTTCATTGCCACCTAAATGGTGTAGCTGTAGAGACAACCCTTTAGTTGATTTGAAAAGGGTGCACACAAAGCTGAAGTTTGGGAGTGAGATTCATTAAATAGTGCTGCACTCTAATTGTGTGTTCTGCAAGATGGCTGGAGCTGGCAGGTGTGTCTGTGTGATGGTAAGGCCTCTGCTGGAAGGCGTCTGTCTGCCAGCCCCAGATATCCTGCCAAATGGATGCAGATTCCCTTTGCTCTGGGTATAGTTGATGAAGCAGGAGCAGAGCAGCACTGAAACTGCAGGGAGACGTTGTTGCTCAGCAAGGGGCCTGGCTGGATGCCTTTCAGCAGAAATGCCTCGTTCTGCGAGTTAAAGGGACTTGACTAATCACCTCTCTTGACAAAATAGGTCTGGTAGTATTTCATAGGCATTCCCATTTAGTGAACTCGTTTTTCTCATCTTTGTTGTGGCCGGAGCTCCAGAGCTGGGCGACTCTTTTGAGAATACTTTTGTCCTCTTGCTTGAGCATAAGGAGAAATTATGAAGTGTCCTCAATGTTCGTGTCCACTGGGGTTCTAGTCCTCAGAAGGAAGTGAAAACACAGAGCAGCCAAACTGTAATTTTCCTGGGCAAGACAGCAGCACTTTCAAACCATAACTTTTCTGTTTTCAGGGACAAAACTTCAGCTTCCAAGCTAGAATAGGAAGCAGAAATTTTCACTTGAAACTAAAGATATATACAGTTGTGATTGTTTTTCTTCAAAACCTTATATCATTGCCTTTCTTCTAAAAGTTGTTGTTTACCCTTAGCTCTGTTTACTTTTTTTTTCAATGTCCTTGAAATTCTCTTGTTTCCTATTCACTGCTGCTCTTGCCCATCTCCTGCCCTCTGTTAAGCATTCTAAGACAGAAAATTTGTGGTCCTTTTTGGTGGTGAACAAGGAAATCAAAATTGTCTGAATTACGATCATCAACCTTTCCTGCCCCTTTGCACAAGAAGCTGCATTTCCTCCCACACTGATGACTTATGTACTTTTGAAATTCATGCAGTGGGACTGGTTACCTCAGTATTTCTTTTACGGATTTTAGACTGTTTCTGCAGGCACACGATGAATTTGGGGTATTTCTCAACTGGAAAGTCTACAGGCAGAGTAGATTTTAATAACAGGAAATCTATGGATAGTAGGAAGGGGGAGGAAGATACTTGGCTTATTCAAGTTGGAATCTTTATCTTTTGTGGATTATTATTTGAAGCCTCTCTGAAATGTGTGTTCATTAAAACTTCCTGAGAGGTATCATCCTCCTGTACAGAAGGAAGGTAGTGCTGATGCTTTGAACTCACTGTTTGAACTTTCACAGTCAGAGGTGATAAATGATCCTGCAGACCCTGAACTTTTGTGTGAGCATGTTATCTGCTACCACCTTCTGGGGCTGAAGTTTCCCCAACACATACACTTCTTCCTTTACCTGCAAAACTTCAGCTCAAGTCTTATGTTTTTGAGCTGCTTGTTCTTTTAAACAGTTCCTTGTCATCCCCTTTCCCTCTGGTTTTAAGCAGCCACGTGTCAAACACAGGACTGACCTTGCACAGTGAAGAAAGAAGCAACAGATTCTGCTCCAAAGGAAATGCTGTGTGTGTGACTGGCATCACACTGTGTTCCTCACCCTTCCCCAACAGCCTGTTGGGATGCTGGTAAACAGCCTCAAATAACATCCAAGAGGTATTGTAAGCATTAATTAAATAGCATCAGACTATGTGTATTTCTAAACTGCACAACAGTTCAGGCTGTAAAGTGTTAGGAGGTGATTGTAATGTGATAAACTGGCTTAGTAATAAATCATAAGGCCTTGGAAAGTGCTGATTTTGAACAGGGGTATTTCATCCAAGTTACTAATTGCTAAGGATAACTCAGAGGGCCTTTTAATAAATACATATGTGATGTGAAACAATGTGTTAAGTGGTGGTGACAGAAAGCTTGGAGGCTGGCAGGTGTGACTATCAATTTTGTAGATGCAAAGCAGTGCAAAGAGCGGTCCAGAACGGAGCGGCTGGATCTGGTTTTGAGCAGGGTTGGTGTGGTGGCAACAGTGCAGAGGTGTGTGATGGTGGGATACCCTTCTGAGTTTTATGTCCTAATGTTACACTCTGAATAAACTTTACTGGTTTGGGCTCCTGCAGATACCTGTGCCTTCCTCTCCTGACTGACCTGGTGGTACAATGCAAATCAGATGCTCCTGTCCACAGGGATGATAAACTCTCTCTTTAACCTGCCCAGCTGGACACATGCTAAGTAAATCTTGCTGGTATTAACAAAGCTTTTAGGGGTGTTAGTCTCAGCTAACTCCTACAATCTGTCATTGCACCTTTAAATCTTCATCAGAGCTAGAGCACTGAGTCTTCCCAGGACTGTATTAATTGGATTTCATGCTACTGGGAAGGTGTGTGGTTTGTGTCTTGCATAGCAATTGCAGGCACAGCCACTGAAGATTTTAGTACTCCATGTTTAATTCCTCTAAAACTGCCATTGCTCTTGAAACTTTTAATAGCCACCAGCTACGTGCCTTTGTGAATCAATGATTTGAAGAAGTAAACAGAAGTGGAATAGCTTTTCAGCTAATGCAAGTCACTGACAGTTTTGGCTGATTCTGTCAAAGTATGTTTCTTTCTTTAAGCTTTGGATGATTTTCTTTGCCAGGGAAATGCCTGGCATCATGGTGGCCTTAAGTCCGTAAAACAAAGTAAGCATAACTTATGCATCTGAAAACTGTCATCTTTAATCTCGATTGCCAGAGTGCATGGCTGACCAAACTGCAATTTTAAAAGCTTTATTCCCCCTTTTTCTGTCGAAGAGGTCTAGTCAGAAAATAGTGGAGAACAAAACCATTTTTCAGCCCAGATGAAGTGCATAAAAATTATAAATTGATTTTATAGTGCTTGTTGAACTTGCTTGCTCAATAATAAATTATTCCAGCTATAACGTAACCAATGCATTCCTTGTAACTACCTACTCTCTGAACAGTGACAGCCTACAACTTGTATTAATACAGACCATATTGAGCAATCAGCAGAGCATATGCAGTGTTTCAATGCAACATCAGCGCTGAAATCATGATAAAATACTTCAGGGTGCCAAGCTAGTCTGTGGCAGGGAGCTGGTAATTTGGTCTGGTCTTCAGAAATGCTCTTCAGGAGCTACAGCGGAGTTAATAGGAAAAAGGAAAAGGTTGACTGCTGGTAAAGGGCTGAGTGGCACTTTATTTTTCTGTTCAAACCAAGTATCAGATGCCAATTAAAAGGGTCTCCTGCAGTCGCTAATTAAGCAGCACTGAGGGATTGATTAGCCATTTACCAATGACTGTCAGTACAAACGCATTTGTTCTATTATCCCAGCATGTACTTCAGGGAATCGACCAGTTTCTATTAATGAATTTGAGCATGTTCACGTGATAAGCATGGGACTCTGGCATTTTAATTTGCTTCAATATATAAAGCATTAATTTTATTGACTGGCCTATGCTCTTCAGTTGTGGATATGCCTTCTGTTGCTTCAAAGGAATTTGTCTTCTAAAATGATTCTCCGTAAGGAGAGGAGCTATCCCAGAATAAGGGTAAGGGTCACATTATTGTGCATTCCACTAGTACATTCTAACACTGGACTTCACGCTGCTTCTCTGGGCAATGACCCAGAAAGGTAAAGGTGCCGATGAGGACACTGGTCTTGAAGAATATTGCTTTGAAAGGCACAAGTTGAAGATCAGCACTGTACATCTGTGTCATTGCTCTAGCCCAAATTTGTTTAGGATTTGGGGCAGTTGGCCATGCCCTGACCTTGGCAACACCTCCACTGTAAGATGCTGGAAATCCTGAGAACACCAAAGGCTATGTTTGAACTATCAGTGCCTCCATTTCCTTCAAAAATATTTAGATTATAACTGTATTTTGAAACAGAAAAATACTTTCCCAACTGTTTATCTTGAGACGTTTCTAAAGACAGATCTAGTCTTGCTGTAATAGTCAGTAATTTTGATTCTATTGACGCCTTCAACGATAATATTTTTTCTCTGGCTTCAGTAGAAGCTTTGGTGCAACTTGGAAGAAATGCATCAAAGGTGGAATACACTGCCTTATTTTCAGAAGTCAAAGTCTGTCTGATATTAAAACCCAAATGAGCAAGAAGATAAAAATCTCCTCACAGACCATGCTGCCTATTCCAGACTTCATCCCACTTTTAGTCCCATATGAAAGTCTCCCCTGGTTCTGATTTAATGTTTGGAGAAATTAGATTTCGAATGAGATATAGTAGGAGGAAATATATCTTAAATTTGATAGTTGAAAAAAAAATCTTTAATCTCCCCTGTTATTAGTATTAAAGGAGCTTTCAGAGAATAATAAAGCTATTGCACTAAGCCCCTTAATTCTTTCTTTTAGTCTTTTCTTCTCATGTTTTCATCTGCTTTTTTTATTCTTCTGATACTCATTTTTTGTTCTGTTTGCAGTTTTTACCTTTTTCCCCCTCAGTTCAAAATTCTCTTTAATGTTCTTTTCCCCCTTTTTAAAGCCCTGTGATTTTTTTTTCTCCTCTCTCCCCCCTCCCTTTTTAAGCCTTTATTCTGCCCCATATTGTTTGCTAGAACTCTGTCCTCTGCTGTCATGTCTGTGTTCCTGTCAGTGTGGTCCTGGTGGATGAGCCATGGTGGGCTGTCGAATGGCTGTGCTGCTTATCTTGAGGGCTCCTTGCCTGTGGCTGCTGCTGTTCTTGCATGCCGACAGCTTCCCTGGTATTACCCGAGATATTTCGGCTGCACACACCACTCTGAGAGAGCTCTGTGGCAAGAAAGGTACCAAAAGTAGTTTGAACGTGTGCAGAAATGTAGCTGGTGAGTGGTTTTGCTCTTTATCGAGTTGTATTATTCTTCTCATTTTAGTTTGGCAGTAACTCTGCAGTTACAGTTTGTTACTGGCGTTGCTTTGTGTTTAAGAAGCTGCTGTGAGGGCAGTTGTGGAGAAGGAGGTTGTCCAGATGGCTCATGAGAACCCACCAGAAACGTCAGAGCAGGCAGTCAAAATGAAACTTGGCTGATGAGATGATAATCCTGCTATTATGACTAAACTAAAATAATAAAAAGTATAATCCTTGTGTAATAAGAGTAATAATCCTTGTGACATTTGCAATGGAAATGGTTGCATGTATAAATAAGCCTTTCAAAACAAAGTTATTTTCATAGTACAGCTATGCCACCACCTGTGTGCCTTGTGGCCCCTTCCTTATTTATCACTTTCAGATGTAGTTGCTGGACATTATCAAGTGAACTTGATAAACAAAAGTGAACTGAATGTAGTGGTTTAGAAAGAAAATATTTGGATTAAATATAAGTCTCAGTACTAGGATTTGGTGGCACTCAGTGCAAATAGTGCCTGAAATGATTCTTATGATTATAGTGCTTTAGTTCATATTGTATAATAGAGTAAAATGTTTTTACAAATGCTTTTTGATGTCTGTGATCCTTTGTAGTCACAGGAAATTTACCTGTAGTTATAAAAACATAAAGAATAACAACAATTCCCTGAATTTGGATAAGCTGTGATACTGCAAAGATCAGCCAATAAAAAATGAAGGCACATATTGTCTCTATGTCTCTGATGATAGGCACTATCCATTCTTAGGTAGCATTTTATTTCTATCTTATATAAAGCCCAGGAACTGAGAAAATAGTAATTTTTTTCCTCTCTGTTAACAGAACTGAAGGAAATCTGTTTTCCTTCAGACGAGAAGAGAGGGGAAAGTTTTACATCTATGTAGAATGAAAGGGCAGTATTATCTGGCCTGTGTAAATAGCAGATTACATGAACAGCTCTTTCTTACTTTAAAACTGGTGAAAGCTTTTACTTTACTGTAATATCTCAGTGTTGCCTGTTGACTTTTGAGTATCAAGAATATGATACTGTAGGAAGGTAAGGCAAAGTAGAGTGCAGAACAGAGTTGAGACCCCAGACTTCTGGATTCCTGCAGGAGTTCTGGGTGACCTTCTGTGTCCCTCACTGCCGAATACCCCTGTGTCCATCCAGGGACATCCCTGGAAAGACAGAGGATTGCCAGATAATCTGTTTCCCATTTAAGTTAAGGTCCCTTCTGTCCAGAAACAGGTGATTTCACAAACCAATTACTACTGAGTTCTGAATGATTAATGTTGACCAGAACAATTATGGTGGCCATTCAAATGTTTTGTGATCTCTTTCCTGGGTCTTGAGTAAATCTTGACCCGTAAATTTGTGCTGGGATTCTGCCTGAATTAGGCACCTCCCAGTCTCTTTGCTTGTCTCTGAAGTGGGTAAAATAACAGTTCATTGCCTCACTTTAAAGTTTTCCTTGGTGAATTCAGGATTCTGATGAATCAGCCTAATTGTTTATAAAGATAAAAAGTCTTTATGCAGATGAAAGAGTAGGGTTTGGCAGTGCTTTCTTCTTTAAAGGGCAAACCCCCAGTGATTACTGAGGATGAAGTGCAATTAATCGTGTGCTTGGATAAGCTGCTCATCCGCATGAATTGTGAGTTTCCATGATGAAGAATCTCATGTAGTTTTCACATTGGTGTGTTTTTCATGGCTGTAAATATGGAAATGGGGGCAGTGCAGACCTGTCCTTGACAGCAGATGTACCTAAATAATTTCTTCTAGATTTGATCTATGTAGGGAATTATGCCCATCATGAAGATACAAGCAACTCTGGTAATGAATGTGGTAAAATTATGCATGCCAGATATCTCAAATGTTCAACCATCTCACTAAGTGCACTGCCTTCTCTGGACTGGCATCACTTGACCAAGAAGGGTTATGCTCTTTCCATTTTCTTTCCAAAAATTAAATAAGATCTCATTATAAATTCTGCTGTATGTCAAAGTGGGGGGAAGAACAGAGCAAGAGGGGAGGGGAAAAATAATAGATTCATTCCTTTGAACTTGTGAAGATAAGAACATGCTTTAATGAGGAAAGAGAAGCATACTTCAGAAGGAAACCACAGCCCTGCATCTGGCATTGAGAAACACACTGTAATATCAGATGGGATTATCCAGGACAGTAAATCTGAAAAGGATGCAGGGAAGAACTAAAATCATATATTTTGTAAACAGATTTTTACATCCAGATGTGTTGAAATCTTCCATGTGTTCTAAATTGCAGGTAGTGGCTTTATAATTTACACATGCTTATTCCTTGGTGCTTATCTCTATCTCAGGAAGAATCTGTATTGAGCAAGTTACTCTGAAATACTGAACAAGACAATGGAGTATTTCTGTAAACTGGAGTGGCAAATTTTTTTATGAGACTGGACTTTGTTTTAAAATCCCTTATAAGCTTTTCCTCCCTAAATATAATTTCAAAGATATCTTTGTTTTAGACAGGTTATTTGCTGATCAAGCTCTTAAAATGTATTTAGGTAGGAAAACAAATAGAGAAATATGTTTACACAGTGAATCCTTAAAAGGATGAGTCTGAGTAAGCAAACTCCATGTAACTTTTGCCTTAATATTAAGGTATTAATTTTCATTAAATGCAAGATAAATGTGTTTAGTCTTCTCTCTTTTATGTTCTACTGTTAAAGTTACCATGAAACAAAAGCTAAAATAACAAACGTGAAATCAGCTTTTGTAAATGTTAATGCCCCAAGGATGATCAAATCTTAGGTAATTTCTAGAAGCATCAGACAGAAATAGGGACAAAAAAGGCTGTGTTGCTTGTGACTCACCTTGCCTCCCTACCCTGCCTGCCAGTCAAAGCTGAGGGACTTGGATCTCCCCCAGGATTTCCTTCACCAGGAGGCAGCTGCAGAAGGAGACAAGAGTCCAGGCCAGAAACACGTGTCTGCCCACACCCTGGTGTGCAGCCCTTGCCCCTCGCTGTGCTCCAGCTGATGTTACCGTCAGGGTGGCACCTCTGTGTCTGTGCGACGCTGAAATCCAGACTGATCATTTAGTTTTTGGAAACATGTTTACACAGTGTCCATCCCTCAGCATTTGGATAATCCAAATGGCCTGACTGTCCTGAGGGCCTTTGCAATAGGATGTTGTTGAAATTCTGAGTGGCAGCTGCTGCTCACGCAGGGGCCAAACCCACCAGAGCTGTAGCCACTGTTGGAAGATGTGATTTGAAATAGTCACGTATCCTGAACTGACCATCTGCTTTGGGTACGTGTCCCTGTGGCTCATCAACCCTAATTGCTCCTGTGATCATTAGTAAAGGGGTGGGCTATTTGTCCTTATAAACTTAGTGGTGGTATTTTCTGAACTATAAATATCAGCCCCCTTCCGATATCCACTGGCTCCCATTTATCAAAGTGACAGCCAGCCAGCAAGCAAACCTCTCAAATGCATGATAAAATTAGCTACAATCAATACTCCATTCAAAGTAATATAATTAAGCCTACAAGTTTATGTTTAATTTCATCTTGCAGACTGCAGATGACACTGTTACAGAAAAACCTGATTTTTGCAATAGCCAGAGAAGATAAGCACAGATCAATTTACAGTTCTTGTTGGCCAAGTACATTTACTAGGATAAAAAAGTTAGGAAAAATATTGCTGATATTTTTATTGCAGGGAGACAGTTATCAGCTATCACAAATTTCAGGACAAAATAGCAGAAGTTTTATTACACTTTTTTTTTAAGGACTTCAAATTATGATGAATGCTGAGCCAAACCACTTTGAGATTCATACAATCACTGGTGACTGTTGAATTTAGGGAGGCAGAATGCAGTTTGGTATTTATAATTGGAACTATCACTTACAGGTGCATATGGTGTACTAATTAATCTTACTACTGGTTGAGTGAAGACCTTGGGTAAGTATCTAAATATTTGAAAGAGGATAAGGGCATTAGTAAGACTAATTGTTTGAGAGTTACGCTAGCTATAAGTAAAAGAATATTCCAGTATTTGAGTCTTCAATCTCCATATATTTGATAGCTATATAATTCCATCTGCTTTAGAGTTGATTTTCCCTGTGAGCTGCCCCTGGGTAACTGAGATGCCCACACAGTGTCACTGGTTTGTTGCCAAAAGGTGCTATTAACTTGCAAAAGTTTAGTATAGGGCATTACATCATTGATGTCAGGATTTGCATCATGAAGATGCATTTGAACATGGTCTTGAATGAGAGGCAGGGTGCCACTAGCAATGCTGACACTTATTTTCAGATCTCATCCTGCTCCTTGTGTTCTCTCCCACTGTTGTACATGTGGGCCATTTCATCCTTCAGCATTCTTTTGTATGACTCTTCCTGCCTGGAGTGCCCAAGCTCTGGGGCTGCCTTGTCATTGTCCCCCACTGCTGCAGTGCTGTAATACAATGTCAATGAAGCCACAAATCAAGTCTGCTCTGGAAACAGATACTTATAGAAACCTAAGCATCCTATAAGTTCTGCACAGTGCACAACCCAGACACCGGGCTCATCCTCTCTTTCCAAGCTGATCCAAGCAACATGTTTCCCGTTACAACTTGGGGGTGGCTGCTGGCAGAAAATTCTCTGTGGAAATCAATTCTTTGTGGAATTTGTTCTGTTTCTGTCTTTGATCTGTTACTCTGACTGGAAAACCCTTTCCTTTTGGCTCTTTGATTGAGGTCCTGCTGTGGGTGTAGGGCAAGGTGTCCATGTCCTCTGTGGAAGAGGGATCAGCAGCAATTGCTAAAGGGAGTATGTGGAGGGTTTGAGCAGAAGGGTTTTGGCAGCTTTTGCTAGCAGCAAATCCAGAGTGTGTGATAACACTTACAAAGGAAATGTCAGGAGTCTGTGCCATATTAAAGAAAGCCTGAACTAATCTTTCAATTTGGGCTTGAGAGACTCTCTTACAGTGGTGGGTGTATGTGCACACACACACTGTGTGCTTGTGTGTGTATAAATAAAGCCTGGCCTCTGATTCTTGTAATCCCTTCCTAGTGGAAAAGAATTTTCATCGTATTACATGGATTTTTTGTCAATTCAGAAGAAGAGTTGTGTCTTAGCACATTTCCAATCAATTGGTGCCAGAAACATGCTTCTGACTGTGCACTTGTGTAGTGCCTTTAGGCAGTATGTGCAAAAAAGGCAGCTACCCCAGGAGCTTTAGCTCTGCCCAGCAGGAAGGCAGTATCTGTGTTATGAGCTCTCTTGCATGCTCTGACTATGCTTTTGTCTGAAGAGTGATTATGTTTGCATTATAGGTCACTTGGAAATGTTTTCTTCTGAGCAAGTTTTTTCCTGTCCAAACTATCAGCTAACCCAGAGCCCAGGGAAGCAGCTGCCTCTTGGGTAAATCCTCTGACAGCACAATTCTTGTCATACTTTTTCACGTGTTCATCTAGGTTAAAATAATCAGAGCTGCTCATGTGTGCTGCCATCAGCAACTGTATGGGCCTGGGCACATCAGTGCATAGAGTAGTTAATTTAAAAAAATGAGCTGATCTCTGTTTGCCCTGAGCCAGGTTAAATTGTAAGTAAACTTGCAAAAAGCGAGACCTCTTGCTGGATGGCTCCTGATAGTCGAGAAGCAGATGCTGGGGGTGACTGTCATATTCCCTATGCAGTTGGAAATGCAGTAATTTCAGGATGACAGAGCTGGAATTATAGCCCTGTTTATGTCAAGCTTTGTAGAGATGTGCTGTGGCTAAGGCTGCCAGTAGCCTTGAAATTGTATCTCCCTTTGGTGCATCCCTCACAGCAGTTATTTCTGTTGAAATGCATATCAGATCTGAGGTTTATGTTCCACACTTGAGAGGCATTTTTTGGTGAGAATTGTCATTCTTAATTGAGGCAGTGCTTGCTTCCTGGGCCTTTGCTTTGTCAGGTATGAGTTTGCTGTTCAGAAAGACCTTAAATGTGTTTGACTTCGTGCTCTGCAGCTTAACTTCAAAGGATTTGCCCACAGCTCAGAACTACAAACACCTTCATCTCCATGTCAGGACGAGCTGGTTCCTTTGCTCTGCAGAGCACAATGAATGGTACTTGTAGATTGTTCTGACACCAGCCACTGCCTGGGCTTCAGCTGCCTCACTTGGAAGACAAGAGAACACAAGGCTCATCTGGCCTCTAATGTGTGTAGACTTCTGAAGGTTGATGTGTACTGCATATTGCTGTAAGTACTGCTGTGTTGCTTTGAGTATCTCAGAGATTGCAAAAGTGAGAATCTGTCTGACTGTACAGCTTGGTAAAACCTCTGCAAAGATGGATTAATGACTAAGTGTTCCTTTGCTGTAGCTGAACAATGGTCAGAACAATGGAAGGTGGCCCAGCATTCACATGTTCCCCTGGGAACTTTTTTCCTCCAGAATGTGGCTTTCCAAATGCCACCGGAAAGCTGATGACTTCATCTGAAACATCATCAGTGGCAAAGTATTCCACAAATTAACTCATCATCTTCAAAATCAATATCATTTAAGATGTGTGTTCCAAACAGTGACAGCACTAATCTGAGAGTGTTCCCTGATTCAGCAGCTGAATGGAAATAACCATTAGAGAACAGGATGCTTCCTACTGTTCAGCCCACGCCTTTCTCTTTATCAGAAGTAATTCGTGTTCCTTCGCAGCTGGTAAAGGCAATGAGCTCCTCTGTCTCTGTGAATTCCTGAGACATGAGGAGAAATACTGAGATAAAGAATCAGCAGAAAAGGGACTGTGACAGAAATCTACCAGTTAAGATGAGCAAAGAGCTTAGCTTTGTTGTTGGATGGGTAGGATTTGCTTGTTCTTGGGGACAATATGGTTAAATGTGGGATTTGGGACTTAGAGGAGTTGATTGGAGTTAGTGCTTGGATTTAGGACTAGGAAGATCTATTGGACAAGAGTTGTAAGTGGGGTGAAGGACAGAAGGTGCTAAAAACCCCCCAAACAGTCTCATTGGTGAAGGATGTAGTGCCTGATAGTGTGAGGTGGCAGGAGCTGACAGTTCTATCTGGGCAGTTTTTGACTGAGGGCTTTGAGGTGTTGCTGACATCAGCCTGGGTGTTGGACTACCAGGACAATGGAGCCTGAAAGGTTAGTAGAAATCAATGCTGCCTTGGTCTAGGACTAGGTTTAGGCAGGGGGCTCAGGACACCATGCTAGATGGAAGCTCAGTGTATATGGGGTAGAGGCATCTACTGTGGTAATCTGTATTTCTTACTGAGTTTTGAAGGAGCATTTACCCTAAGCTGGGCTAGTTGGTGCCTGCTGGTGTTTTCTTGTTGTACTAAATATGGGTCTGAAAATATCTGAGTCTTCATTAAAACTAATGACTCATATAGAAATCAATGCAACAAACTTTCCCAAGGGCTAAAGTAATTCAGCTCTCCCACACAAAAGGAGTGGCCAGTTACAGAAGACCATCTCAGTATCACAGTAAGCTTTATTTAAACAGACCAACTTGCTTTTCACTGTAGGCTGTATTTGTGGGCATGGCTTCTGTTTCCTCCCTTCCAGGGTGATGGGCACCGCTCCTGGCCATAGGGTGCAGTCCTGCTTCACCACATCGAGCTTTATGTCCCCCTCATAAAAGTAGATTTAGCAGTAGCAGAAGCCAAAACACTACAGCATTATTGCAAAGCAAGCCAGGATCCAGGGGCTCTGCTTCAACAGCCTCGTCAGAAGTTTGGCTACACAACAACCTGCAAGCCACCAGGGTAAATGCAGAGTGCCTCCAAACCTGACTCGGTCTCAGATGAAGTTTAACACTCAGTTTAGCTGGATGAAATTCTCTGCAGGGATTTGCAGCATGCAAAGCCTCAGTTCAGGCTTTCTTCTGGTGCATCACCTTAGTTTATGTGGAGAGGAGGTGTGTGCTTGGCCCTCTATGCATTGGTTGATTCCTTGCTGACCTCAGTGCTCCCCCATTACTGCCAGCAGTTGGCTTCAAGAGCAAAAGGAAGTTTTATTATTGCAGTTCATCTGCAGCCAGAGAGAAAGATGGGCTACAGATTCAGGCAAGAGCAGATAGAGAAAGGGAATAAGCACATGAGTGCACAAGGCAAATTCTTAAAACACAATAAAACAAAAAAGCCAAGGAGAAAACAAAAACTTCAGTCAGAAGGAAAGTCTTTAAAGACTTGAAATAATTTCTGTAATGATCATCATCATCATAACAAATGCATTTCTAAATTCTGATACCCTTTTCCTTTCTTCATTTTTAAAGCAGTTTGTCCATGCAATACTGTTCTGTCTCACCTGCTCTGTCAAAAGGGCCCATCTGACAAATGACCCAGGGGCAAACACAGCATTAGAACAAAATAAACCAACACATTCTATGGGGAGCAAAGAATTTAACTCTTGTTTACAACCCTCTTTTGTACTCCTGCCACACAGGTCCACAACTTTTTATCTCCTGGACACTGCAGAGAAGATATAATATTCTTAAATTTCCAGAAAAAAACTCTTCTAACTGCAAATTCTCATTATAGGATAGAAATGTCTTTTCTCTGTTCTTTAAGAGAATCATTTGGGAAGTCACTACTTTAGTACTACTGCAAGCAGCAATAAAAGTGCTGTCGAGACTTTGATAAGCTGTGTCTACACAATTTCACTGCAGAGTTTTGTTTCTTGATTTCCCTGGGCCGTTTTGCTGTGTCCCAGTTGTGCTCAGAGGATCTGTTTGTTCTTAGCAAGACTGCCCCGGGCGTTATTTCCCAAATGATTCCAGCACAGCCTCAGCAAATGTGTTGAAAGAAAGGCTAAAATCCTATCTCTGAGAGAGGTTTGGTAGTGAAGGGCTGGGATGTGTCCAGTGAGCATTTCTCTGGAATGCTTCCTCTTTTACCAGTCAGGGTCCACCTCTGAGGCTGACAGAAGCACATCCCTGCAAAGCTGTCCCACAGGCTGGAGATGCTGCTCTCTGAATGCAGAGATGTGGCAACTAGACCCATAATGAGAGTCTAGCAGTTGGGAACTAACTCCTTGCCAGCTCAACAGTGCAGTCCCTTGAATTGTTTTTGGATATAAAGGAAGATTGAACAACGTTTATCAGCTGTTGCTTTGCCTGTCCAGCTTCTAGCAGTGTTCCTTGGCCTTAGCAGAGCTGCCAGGGTGAGCAGCAGCAAACTCCACACTAGCTAGGAGGCTGTGTGCTTGGAACCAAGCTCTCCAAAAGCCAGAGACTTGCAGGACATTTTGGGACTCTGCTTTTCTAACCACCTAAATAATGCGCAGGGGCAGCTGGTTGACAGGTACAAATTCTCTAGACAGTTTGGTATCATTTGGAAGTGTGTGCATGTGAATAAATTTAGCTTCGGATGCTCCTTTAGCAGAGACTGAAGCCCAGATGAAGTGTGAGACACTAGTTTTGTAAGAGTCAGTGTCCTTAATTTAGTGACGGACTGTCCTAACAGCCATTATATTCCTTATGCATCATGCTGATACTGTTTGCTAGTTGGGTGATCCTGAACACTGGTGACTTGTTTCGTAGTACCTTAATATTAAAAATGTATCAAGTCCTTTGCCTTTTCCAAGTGCCTGGTGTGTTTGGATGCCTTTTGAACCAAGAGCATTATCCAGTCAGCAAACAGCATGGCAGACGGAAAAACAAACCCCTTCTGAGTTCAAAGCAAAATATCTGTATTTTAACCAGGGCATGTGAGTCAGCACAAAACCTCACTGAGCCTTCTTTGTGTTCATCTAAATATTGCTGTAAAACATTGATACGTTCATATTGATCTCCATAGTACTCTAGTAGCACATCTAAATCACCTACTAGAGGAGGAAAACCCTTTTTTTCAGTGGTTGTTTTGAGTTTTTGTTTTGTTTTTTTAATAATTGAGCAAGCATATGAAACCCACTCTAAGATTAAACTGCATCTCTGTCTCAGTTGCTGTCTCAGTTGCATCCCTCTGAGTCCAGCCTGGCTCTGTAAGGTATAAGCCATGTACAAGGCAAGGGCTCTTACAAGCCAGCAAGGACTAGATAACTGGCTTCTCACAAACACCCTTCATTTGGGAAAGTCAAGGATTAAAAAACACAAGAGAAAGCTTCCAGACTGGCTTAGGCAGCATCCTGCCTTGAGGTACTGGCTGAAGGGATACCCCAGGGCTGACTACTGATGGGATCCCACCCTGAAACTTCTCCCATTGGAGGGAATGGGATAACCTGATGCTGCCCTGCAGAGACTGCATGCAGCTCTGTACTCCCCTCCTTTGGGGAAATAGCTGGAATTCCAGAGGCAGCTGTGCTTGAGGCTAATAAGTCTTCTTTTCCTCTTAATGCTGGAAATGCACAGTAAAACTGAAGTCTTGTGGTGCTGTTGTGCAGCCAGCCCCAGCTTCCCGGGAGTGCGGAGGCACAGAATCCAAACTGCCTGAACCAAATGAGACAGCAGGAGCCCTGCGAGCAGGAAAAGCCATTTAAAGCTCTTCTGCTTATATCTTTCACTGCTGAACTTGCTGTGGGGGTAGATGTTAATTTAATGAGTACTCATTAAATTATCTTACAGTAGCTCAGATGGGTCCCAGCAGGTTCCTTGAACATGACACAGGATTTTGTTTTGTATTGTTTGAGCTTAATTAGTTTTTCTGAGGGACAGTTATAGTCCTAACAGAAAAGGGTATAAAAATAACACTATGCAAAACTTTCTGGAGAGAACTTATTCTTAACCCCACCTATGCTCCTGTTTTTTTAAGGTAATATTTAAAATATAGTTCAGCTTTCAGTATTGTTTCCCCCCAAACATTCTGATTTTTTGAGATGTTAAAAACAATAGCCTCAAACATAGAAAAGTAATTTTAAGGAAAAGCAGCATATATGACTCAAATAAATTTGAAGGAAATCAAAAACCTTTTGCAGGGGTTTTCCTGGAAAAAAGGAAACACATTTGTCTGGGATCTATCATGGTTTTCTGTTTTTCCTCACATGCAGGAGATCAATTGTTCACCCAACACTACTGTCAGTGTGAGCTGGGAGAGATTAATTCCACGGGAGATGTACGGTTGTAAGTGAGGTATGACAACTCCAGCAGCAGCAATTAAACCCCAAAAGTGGGCTGTTCATCTGAAACTGAAGCTCAGTAAAAAAGGGAGAAAAACTGGGAGACTTGAAACAAACTCCATGATAGTGGTCACAGATGATGTTTTTTATGGCTGTTCCCAATGACAAATAATTGACAGAGTACTGGAGAACTGTCTTGTGTTAGCAATAACTGAGGACTAAGTGGCAGTAGGGATAACTATCCTTAGTGATCCAATCTTGATAAATATGAAAAATAAGCAGTAACATATTTACCATTTTCAGGGTTCCCAAGGCTGTCAGTGGACTCCGAAGGGAGGTTACTCTCTCTCTGGGACATGGCTGTGAGCTCTGGCACAGCCAGTGTGATGCTCCAGCATCCCTCTCTGGAGGGTCCTCTCACTCATGCCAGGAGGAATACAGGTCTAACAATGGATTTTGCTGAATGGACAAGCCCCCTGGATAGCTGTGAGGTGCCATTCCTGGAAGTTGTGACTGACTTCACCTCTTCCATTGCTGGGGATTTAATCTCCAAACCCTCTTCTGTTAACAGGAGTAGAGCAAAATACCCTGCGGTCCTCCAGTGCTCCTTTTTGGTCCTGCTGTTTTCCATATCATTCAATGAGAAAGCTCAGATCAGGCACAGAGGGAACGAGTAGGATGCTCAACAGCTACTTTTATGTTCAAAAATGATTTTTTCCTCCTTATTTGGACTAACAGCTTATCAGTGTGAGTCAGGCCTGAAGAAATGAACACTGTGTTACATGGGTTTACATATAAATTAGCTCACATTTTCTTGCAGGCAGCCTGGACATTTTCCACCAGTTTAGCAGAATTTTCCAGTGATTGGGGTTTTGAAGGACCATGCAGCCTCTGCAATAAGAATACTTGCTGATGTTAGAATTCAGTTTTTATTGGACATGAGGTGTGGTCTAGAAGTTTATTAATAGCTGGACTGCTGTGCAGCCAGCAGGCAGGTCAAATCACAGGCAATGTTATTTAAACTAACTCAACACTCCACACTACGTTTATTTTATGGCAACGTAGAAACAATTTCAGTTCCCTCTGATAAATAAATAACATGTCAGGCTTGCAAATTGCATTTTAATGGAAACTTTGGGTTACTATTTCCCCATGCTTTTGAAACAGGCAAGGCAAATCCACCCAAGGAAGATTTCAGTTAGTGGACTGTGGGGAGGAACATTTTAAGTCATTTGTCTCTAGGGATGAATTTTGACTGAACTGAGGTTTCCGGTGGACACAGCGATTGAAGGTATTTATCTGAAAGCAATTCAGTAAGGAAGGACCATGTTAAACTTATTCTGTGGATGTGGACATTCTGTATTGTCAATAAAGTGCTTAATCCTGTGATAGAAAATGCAGTAAAGTGACAGGGGTAAACTGCCTAAAAGGGTCATTGCTCAGCGCTTTGACCTTGCTGTGGATATCAGTAGCTTATTTCACTGTGATTGATGCCAAAGGTGTCCAACAGTTACTGAACAAATGCAGATGGGCAAATGGGGAGCTGTGGTGAGAGAGGGGAAACTGAGATCTTGGGGAGGATATTGGGTGGATCCCAGGCTGAGAGGCGAAATTGCTGTTTCTTGGGTGGAAGAACAAGGTCATCTCTAGAAAGGGGCAAGGAGACCTCCAGAAATGAGCCAAGAATATTTTCTTATCACAGGTCTTATATATTCCAAATTCAAACTCTGTGTGTGTGCTTATTTTCGAAGAGTATGTATAGTACTTAACATAGTAAGCCTGTGGTTTCTGGACAATTTAATGATGCTGTAAAATGTGGTTTATGGCTAACTTTCTCTGTGTTAATCCTCAAAACAATGCCTGCAGGAAACTGAGGGGCTTTATTATTTCTTTTTTTCCTCTATAAGAAAACCAGACAATGACTGCTCTTGATTTTGTGGTTGAAAAGTTCCTGATGCCTGTTTTTTGTTTATTTGTTTGAGGTTTATTAGCAGAACCCTCAGTGCCTTTCCCAGTCACAGGAAAGAGAGTGTTTCATTACCTTGGTTTATCAAGCAATTATATCCACATAAAGTGTTATTTTGTTGTCTGCTTCTGATGCTTCCAGAATGAAACTGGAATCTGCTAAAATTCAAGGAGATCTGATGCGAGCTGACAAATTATAGTAGGAATTTAGTTGCAGTGTTTTTAAAAGAAATGAATAAAGCATTAGTAATGAACTCTCAACTTTTGGACACAGAACAGTTCTCTGAAGTACAGATTGTTTTCACACTTCAATACTTTTTCCATTATGAAGCAATTAACTCTCATCTGTTGTCTTTTAAGAACAAAAGCATTTGTTTCAAACATGACATCTTCCTCTCTTTCCAAGTATCTTTTTGCAGTTTCTTAGACTTTACTGTTTGGGATGAGAGATTCACATTCTTCTTGGTGTCACAGGCATGTGAGCAGCAGATCTGAATTTTCATGTCTTCAATTTCCTAGAGCACTTTGTTGAAAGTTGAGTTCATAATTTTTTTTTTCCAGTAAAATTAGTATTTCTCTCATTCTAAGAAGCAACTGCAGAAAAATGGAAATGTCTGTGTCTTCACGGGTTGACAGAGATTTTAGCAAATTATTTTATTTACTTCAAATTGTGATTTCCTCTAATCATTGTAGTAAATCTAGATTAGCAGCATGATATACATAGCAGAGTTTATGCCACATCTTCAGAGCATCTGTTGTATATCATATCTGAAAATGCTCGACTTTGCTATCTTATTTCAACATCTTTCACTTCCACTGCCTGCTCTTTGAACTAATCAACAGCAATCACAAAAGGGGAGAGGAAACACAGTACGTGCAAAAGGTGCTGTAATTCAACCTGTGCTTGGAGAAACAAAAAAAATGATTTGTACTTATTTTGATGGAAATGAAATACGATTTACGTTTCTTAATACAACAGCAACAACAACAAGAATCCAACAATAAAAGGGTCATGAATTAGGTTTTAAGGTAAATTTGTATTGAATTGGAAATGTCCCTTGAGTGTTGGAGGACTTAAAAAAATCCTGATGAACCATTTCCTAGTGTAATACTTGTTTGAACTCAACCAGTGTGCTGTTATGAATATATTAGCCAGGGCAAAAAAAATAATTATTTAATGAATAATTTTAATGGTAATCCTTTTTAATTTGTGTAGTAACTTAAACAGATGTAAACAGACCTTTGAGTAGGTTCTGGTGATCCTTGTACCGGAATCATATGCCAGAAATATAGAATATAGAAGGAGTTGGCTCCTTCATGCTCCTCTTACGCTGAGTGCAGTGCCATGAGCAAGGTGTTCTGTCTCATGGCAGAGCCAGGGCTGTGGTTTTAAGCTTGGGACCCTTTTACTCCACCTGAAAGGGTACATGTGTTGCCTGAGAAATCCTCGTGGCATGCTCTAATTCATCTGGCACAGCACTGCCCATGCTGAGCCATCTGGCCACTTGGTGCTGGGATGCTGTGTCAGCCTGAGGTGATTTCAGCACGTGCTGTAGATGTGATACCTTGGTATGATACCTGTCTGCTTTGCACAAATGCTTTAGAGGGTACGGGGGCAATATTTTTAATGTCGGAGTTCAGTCTCTTTCTGTTCCCATAACAATGGGGTGTGGGGAGAAGACAGGGATTCAGAGGGTTTGGTTTTGTAGCAGTGTCTTGTATTCCTTGTACTCCTTCAGAAGCTTCCCCTTGGTGCCCTGCTCCTTGCTGTGCAGCTGCTTTCCCAGCCTGCCTGCTCTGAAAGGCCTGGATGTGAGATCTGGAATCGATCCATGCAAGTGGCTGCTCTGCTGCTTTCTTCCTTTTTCTTTCTGATTTTTTTGCAACATG
The DNA here is from genome assembly GCA_013396695.1 of Sakesphorus luctuosus. Lineage (NCBI taxonomy): Eukaryota > Metazoa > Chordata > Aves > Passeriformes > Thamnophilidae > Sakesphorus > Sakesphorus luctuosus. The sequence continues at coordinate 1,965,417 of VWZD01006204.1, forward strand.
AGTTGTATGTACATGAGTTCCTTTGGCCTGATTTTTTTCTTCCCCCTACAGTCATCGTGTCTTTTATGTTGTGCTGATGTGCAGAAGCTCAGGGGAACATGTGCACATATGCAAAGCTTTACAGCACTTGCTGGGAGGTTGAACCTCTTGGATGAGCCGTTTTAATTTTCTTGCCCATGAGCCTTCCTCTAATCCTGTCCTTTCTGTTTATCACGTTGAAGGCACTTTCCACTTCTCCAATAAAACAGCTATTTTTTTCACAGCAGTGGCAGCTTGTTACCCCGTGTATGTCATCTTTTTTGATGAATAAGACTCTTTCTTACATGTGCTAACACTGTCAGAGGTGGTGGAATAAAAGAGCGCGAGTGGATCCCCCACAGCTCCCTCCATGGCACCATGACCAGTGCAGCTGAACTGTCACAGAGAGGGTGTGTTTGTAGCAGAACAATTTTAGAGGAAGGTAAAGTGTTCTGAGCCTAAACAAGGATGAGATTATACTGCTGAGTTTTCATGTAAGTAAGGAAAGAGAAGACAATTAAGGATGTTTAAACTTCAGTTGTTTCCAAGGAACTTCTTCAAGTTTAAAGGGAAACTATAAAAGTGACAAAATCCCATGCTGAGTATAATTGCAATTATCATGCATACATGGGAAGACTTCTCTGAGTCTGTAAGAATCTGCAAAACCAGTACGAAAATGAAATAATGTATTTGTTCAATACATGGTATTAGACAAATGAAATGTGCAGTTCCTTTGTGTTCTCAAAGTGGGCTCTAAGCATCCATGTGGACTGAAACAGAGATGAGAGTGGTAAATTCTGCAGAGACAGACTAAAGAGTGGGTCTGTGTTCAGTGGAAAAGATCCCATTGCTTGTCAGGAGGGCAACTGGATCCTACATTTGGTCTGTCTGGTTTCTTGTATCATATCTCTGCTTCACGTGGGCTGTCTCCTGTACAAGCTGGAGTGGAAGCTGAGCTACACCCCTGCCACCAGCAGGCTTTGCTCCTGCAGTGTGTCACAGAGGGGCTGGTGTGGGACACTGTGGGGTTGGTGCCACCGCCCAACAAAGTGAGGTGACCCTCACAGTGTGCAGGGTGTTCCTGCGAAGGATTTTGGAGCAGTGTCATTAAAATGCTGAAGTAGTGGAGGAGAGAGAGGCAGGTTTGCAATAATCCTATATTTGATATCAAATATTACTGAAATGTCCATGCAAAGCCACCTACCAACACCATCAGCAGTTTATATATATGGAAATGTGCCTCATGCCACTGCCAGGTTTTGTCCCAAATTGGTGATTATGGGGACCAGCCTATTTCAGCATCCAGCCTGAGAAGCCTTAAAAAGGCCTTTACTGGAAGTGCTGCCAAACTGTTTGCCTCAGGATGTTTCAGCCTTGGAGGCACCTCAAGCTGCTGGAGCTTTTTGAAAATTTTGGCTGTGAAGTCTGAAGCTGTGAATATATAATATGTGGTGGCACTAGGCCCAGCTGGAGTACAGACAGACACATACAAAAACACATGAGAATATGAACAGTGCTAACAAGATAGAGATACTGTGCTCTCTGCTCCTGCTCTCATCCCACTTCCATAAAATAGCATATGGAAAAGAAGAATTTGCTCTGTCCATTTCTTCTAGCCTTAAGGTTTAATTCTGAACTTTATGGGACTTTCTGGTTTCCTCTGTTTTTCATCTCCCCTTTCAACTTAACATTGCCTTTTAGTTTTATTATCATGAAAGCTCAGAGAGACTCTGAATTTTATCTGCAGGGAAGCTCATTTGTTTTTAAATGATTTCGAGTCTGGAAGTTGGGAGATTACAGGCAGCTGTAAAACAAATTGCCCACGAATAAAGATGAGTTTCTTGGTTACCTGAAAACCAAAATGGGTTCAAAAGAAGAGTTAAAAGGATGAGATTTTTTTGGCAAGTTGATACAATGATTTTACACCTCGAGGCCTGTTAAATAATGAGAGCGCCTTGGCTTTCTCCATCTCTTAGTCTCTGTCAGATGCTGAGCTGTGGCAGGACGTGAGCTCAGTTGGATATCAAGCAAATAAGGAGAGCACTTAGTCTGTAGCACTGTTGTTGTCAGCTTTGCAACTGGAAATCTCACCACATGTGATAAGGGGAGTGTTTCAGTGCTCTGCAGGCACAGACCAGTCAAGCATAGCTTTGGGGTTGGCAGGCAGACCAAGAGAGGGACCCCAGGCCCTGGGTGAGGCACTTGGCTGCAACACTGCTCTGATCTTGGGCTCTGCTGGACCCATACTAGTGGTGACAAAGGAAAACAACCCGGTGTGCCCTAATGGAAATACCAGTTCTACCATTGCATTCCTATCATTAGCAAATCCAGGATATCCAAGTTTGGTAGCAGACCCTCATTACTCATAGATCTCCTTTGGTATAAACTTCATTTTATGAAAAAAGGATGAGTGAGTCAGGAAAATGATATGGTTGTCAGGAGATTTTTATGTTTTGTAAGACAGGTGATATTAAAATACTTTATAATGGATGGTTTAGCTTAATGTGATTAATAGAAGATCATTTTCGTGTTCTGTGGTTAGGATGACACATATGAAAAAGAAGAATAGAAATCCTAGAGAAATAATATTTTCATCCCAGGTTTTTTCTTGCCTTCCCCCTGCCTTTTTTCTTTTTTTTAACTGTCATAGTTTTGGTTTTAAGGAGAGATAATTGTGAAAAGAAGGAAATTTAAAATTAAGACATTTCAAGGTTTGTCTTCTGATATTTTCTAAGAAAATTTGGATTGCTTCTGTTTTTCCATTTCAACTTCTGTGCTGTGCTGTCCCTGATAAGAGACTTCAGTGGTTTGAATGAACACCAAAGTATTAGCCTAAAGCAAGAAAACTGGCAAAAAACAACTCAAGGCTGTCTTTTAATGGACAATGTTTGTTCCTTTCTGCAATGATTCTCCTGTGACTGTGATCAGGAATTCTAAGGACTGTGGTACCTGCCAGTAAACTTGTGCAGATGCACACACAGTGGGAGGAAAAACATTGCATTTGATCTGAGGGATCAAACATTTTGGGAAATCATCTGATCTCAAGGATATCTGTTCCTTCCTTTCCCCATATGATTTTTTTTTTTGTTTTTTAAAGATGCATCCCTAATCAGGCTTTGCCACTGCTCTGTAAACAGCAGGCCTGTTAGTGATGCTGAAAGATAAAGAGATTGGCAAAAAAAGAAGGGGGAGCTTGTCTTTGCACTTGTGTTTTAAATATTTATTCTAGATGTGTGCTGGACCACTTCTGATTTCGAGGAAAGAGATCGCAAACACTAAGCATTACAAACCCAGAGAAGTATTATGCAGGTGGCAATTGCTGTTTATTTTATTCCTGTGGCATATCCTACCTGTTAGGAACGTAGAAGCTGCTCTTTGGGGTCAGAGCCCTTGTCCCATCTTGTCTGCTCTCTCACAGAGGCTGGTGCTCGCAGTAATCCTGAGGAACAGGAACACTCCTGGGGCAGGACTCTCTCAAGCCTCCTACAGGCTGAGCAGCAGCTTCAGTGCTTGCCCAGAACTGCCAGAACGTGGGTGGGGTGGTCACTCCTCTGCAATGCCTCCCTACTCTTAGCAAGAAGTGCTGTAAGCGCAGGCCCAGCCTTCCCTTCCATGGAGTCAAGCAGCGTGCCCACCTTTCCATCCTTTTAAGACACTGGCATTTTTGTGTCTGCCTGAGGCACTTTCCAAAGCTGTGAAAGCATTTCTGCTCTACCTCCATTAAAAACTCAGCACAATCAAGACAGATTTTTTTTAAGTCTTTCTAAGTAGCTTCTGTGTTATCAGTGTGTCAAGGTGCTTGGAACAGATTTCTCTGTGTATGTAGCACTGCAATTCCTTCTAGCCTCAGTGTGTACTTGAAAAGGAAAAGGTGTAATTTCCCCAGTCAACTTCACAAATAACATAATAGCTTCACAAATTTTACATAGGATGATTTATCACTGCCTATAAAAACAGTGGGTTTTGAGCCCTTACCTCTGTGGGTTGCCTGCATAAATCCACCAGTTTGTCACTGATCTGTCCAAGTTGCTGTAAAGAAATCACATGCAGAATTTCTTCTTTGTTGTGAGCATCAAAAGTTGACTTTCTGACTGCACAGCAGAAATAGTCTATTTGCTACTTACATGAGCATAATTTTGTGACTGAATCACTTAAGTCAGCAACTAATTTCACTACTGCCTCAGACCTGCCTTAAATGAACAGGTATATTCATCAATCACCTTCCTTCTTGGAGTACCAGCCTAATCAATACGTGAAAGAGCTATTTAAACACTTTCCTATTGAAAAAAAAAGTGTGAATAGACAAAACAGCAGAATAAATAGTAGAGAGAATTTTAGACATTGAAGTTGGATGTTATTCTGCATTAGGTTTTTATAAATCACTAAACAAGAAGGATTATGTAATGGTAGGCTTTGACCCAAGGCCCTAAATTAACTGGGCATGTTGATTGCATCGTTGTGGCTGCATGGATACAAATCTGACAGCTTTGGAGCTTGAGTAGTTTCAAAATACCTCGATATAAAGGGCTCACATTTTTGCTGAACAGCATGAGCACTTAAAGCACATCCCTGGCATAAAAGGCAAAGGAAGCACTGTGGACATGCTCTGAGATGGCTGTCAAATGCTCAGGTGGAAAGTGTCATGCTCAAGAATCTTACACACTGGGAAAAAGACCAGAGAGGGATGAAAGATCATCTCTGGAATAGCTGTGGTGTGCAGGATCTTTAGACCATGCCACCTCTTAGTGAACATGACTGTTGGTAATGTGAAGGCAGCATTGCAGACTTGTTGGAAAAGGTGGGTTTGTATTTCTGTGCTGGGCACAGCTGAACTCTGCCAAAGGTTACCTGGACAGCCTACTGGCTGGGAAAAGTGAGGCATTGTAGGATACAGGTCCTATTGTGCAGTGATGCCCTAGCCAAGAGGAATGAGAGAACCTGCTTCTGATATTGGATGTTCTCCAAGAGAACTCCTCTCCACTGAATGACTCAGGCTGATGTGGCTTTAGCAGAATGTCACTGTGGAGATGAGCAGTGGAGTCTGATGTTATTGAGACTTCATAGCTGATCAGCCTTTCAGGTTAGGTCTGTGATACCAGACTAGTAGGACAGAGTGGGACCTGTCTTGTGAGTGCTTTCAAGTGAGCTTAACTTCCTCTCTTCTTTTACAACCATCATATTTTTAGCAATGCTTCAACTGCAGCACCTGGTGCTGCAGAAACAAATAAATAGCACTGTGTAGTTTTCTGGGTTTGTTCCATGAGGGTCACTGAGAGGAGAGGAGGTGTGAAAATGTTTCCATTGGAACAAACATGTTGCTTCACAGGATGGCTTTGCCCAGAGTTTTACACCTTCTCACAATTTACCAGCACTCTGCAGCCCATTGCTGAGGTGCCTTTAATTAGTAACATGCATTTGTGATTTAGCTTTTGTTTCTCATCTAAGCAATGATCATTTCCACAGCAGTCTGTGCATCAGGACTCTGACAGTGTGAGGAGGCTCACAGTGTCCTCACAGGGAGAGATGTAATACAAACCTGTTGCAAAGACCTCAGCAATAAATTTAGTTTGCAGGAATATCACAGAAATGGCACAGAAAAAAGAAGGATGAGAGGCATTATGTAATTGATAGCTGGATCTTTGCTACCCAATTAAAACTCATAAACCCCATAGGGCTTTGCATGTCACTGGAAGTTACCATTGTCCTTTTCGTTGTGTGTTTTGCAATATTGAGGGCTTTTTGGTTTATTGACTTATTTTCTACTCTCAGCCTTCTTTCTTGTGCTGCATAAGAATGAAGTGGCTTATATGTGTTTGCAAACCAGAAATGCTAATGATTAGAAATGTAATTATAATTTCTTTGGGAAAATTAATTAGAAGCATGAATTAGTGCTTTTATATTATGATTCAATTAAAAGAAATGTTTAGTTAGATATAAACTTTACTTGCATGCTCACTGTAGTAAATCTGAGTCTGAAGTTCTTGTATGAACAACATCCTTCTCTCTCCCTCTTTGTGTTTAAAACTCCTTACCTACACATTTAATAAAATGAAGGTTTAATAACTTTCTTTTTTTCTCTCTAAATGTACCAGTTAAGTCATATTAGTCTGTTCTCCCCCTGCAAACCTGCATTTACATGCTTAATCACATAATCTCTTAAATCCATTATTACTTGCAGCATGTGGTTTTATAATCAGATATTTTTTTCTCCTTCAAAGTAAAAAGATGCTTCATTATTCAGAAAGTGGAGGCGTCTCTTCTGGTCATTGTGTAGAAGAGGACATGCTGCTGCATGTTAAAGAAACAGGAGATTTGCTGATCAGCTTCCCAGTGGACAAGAAACCAGAGAATCTGTATATTAAATACATCTGTTTATTTACATACCTATATGAGCGCTGGAACAGAGGCCACCATAGAGCAAGTACTCTGATAATTCTGCCTTCCAGAAACGCCATCCTGAAAGCTAATGGCACCTTCCTGGGAAGCTTCTCTACCCCTGCAGATTTAGAGGGCAAGAAAAACAATCCTTAAAAAACAAACCCTCCTAACCACCACTGGTTTTCTCCAGGGGTGACTGCTGAACAAAAACCAACAGCTGTTTTCATGTGTGAGGGAAAGAGTTTGAAATATTTTGTGTAATAATAAAACTGTTGATTCCTGTCTTAACACTAACGCTACATTACTATTAACAAAACTTGCTTAGCTTTGGCTTTAGTAAAAATGAGCAATGTGAGATGTAGGTTAGGAAAAGACACAGTAGTTATCTCTTCTACCATATGTCAATCTCTTTTTTTTCCTCCCCCTTAATTTGAAAATGTCTGGGGCTCTTCTTCTTCTTCTATTTCAGTACAATTTTAATACCTGCTAAAATCACTGCCTCTAAGAAAGAATTCATTTTCCTCGGTGCAGTAGGGTTCAGCTCTAACATCTAAAACCCTGGGTGGGCAAAACAAAACCAAACCCACCTATTGCCCTTCTAAATCCCTGTTGATCTGTAGGGGATGGGAGAATTGCTCCCTTTGAAGACAGGAACGTTCAGATGAAGAAATTTTAAAGCTGCACGTTGTTTCAAATGAGTCCTATTTAGCTTGACAGTAAATGAGCCACGGGGCTGAATTTTAGTAGACATTTGTGCAACAGGCATTAAATGTTTCATGTTACGAATATATTAAATTCCTTAAAAAAAAAAAAGAAACATAGCCACATTCAGAAAGAACAGATACAGAAAATGAGTAGCATTCCTCTGAGATCTTTGTGCAGTGAAAATTGAAAAAGAAAGTGCTGAAGATAATATAGAGAATCTCATCACCTCTCCTGCCCTAGCCCTGCTGTGTGGTTTGTTTTTTGTTGGTGGTGGTAGGGGGTTTGTGCATGTCAGATTTTGCCAGTTCAGAAAAGCACCTTCAGAGGTGTCAACAATTCATTCCATCATTACTTCTGGTTTTGGCCATGAACTTGGTGGACCAAGGCTTTCAAGAAAAGGCAGATCCAAGCTAATGCTCTCTGAGTGGCATGAAAATCAATTTGGTGCATCAGTCCTGTAGAACCAGATGCTCCCATCCTTCTTTTTGTAGGCTCCTTGATTCTGATATCCTCACAGATTCATGCTTAGGAAAGGTGAGGACTCTGCCTATTATCTCGTAGGGCTGTTTGCAGAGAGCAGCTCTTGGGCACAAATGGAGTGATGGAAATGAACCTAACTGAGACAAGATGGGGAAAAAGTGTGCAGTGTTATAACTCCTTGACTTCAGTTTGAATTAAGGGAGTCTTTTCACTGCAGGTGAATGTAGTGTTGATGCACCCTCAGCTTTGAGGGGAAAAATATTTCGACAGAATGTAGGTGTGGAGCAGTTTCTTCACTGTAGCAGCATCAACACTGTGGTGGGACTCTCTTGTGTTTGCTACAAGTTGATAAATGTTTTCAGGGTGGGGTTATTTGAAGGCTTTTGCTCCATATCCTCTTGCAGTAGCAAAGAAATGTTTTCTCCAACACTGAAGTGATGTGAGGCTGTTCTGACCTAGGGAGTCATAGCCAGGCAGATACACAGATTGCTAATTGCACTGCTTATTATCATCTCCATTTCATAGACAACTTATACCCTGCATTCCTCTGTTCCCATCTGGCACTGTGCATTTCTGCTTCTGCCTTTTAGCCACACAGCATTAACTATATTATAGATGCCAGTGTGGAAAAATGCCATCCTTGGAAGCATGTGGGGGAGGATTGGTGAACGATTGGCATTAATCATGCTACAATTAGATCTCCTTGTTAAGACTTTGATATGTCTTTGGGTGACCAAGCTAACAAACTGCCAAATGCTTGTCATCAACAAGCTCTGTGCTGATTAGTATCCACTCTTCTCAATAGGAGTTTCCTTTTCAGCATATTAGAGGAGAAATCAGGGGAAAAGGATACATCTTGTGTGCTTTATGTTGGTGGGATCTAATCTTCATGGTCTTAGAATGTCACCTTTAAGGGCAAAGCTAGTGGAGCTGGAGCAGTACAGAGAGGGTGTTGCAGTCCCCTGGGGCGATGGGCACATCTGAGAGCACTGGAAAGGGCCCCGTATGTTCAGGGGCCAAAATAAAGGGGAGGTTCATCTGACTGATTCCATAATCTATCCAGAAGCAGCATTACTTCTGAGGTAACAGCAAAATATCTTCCAGGCCTGTAGATGGTGTTCCCTTTGAATACCTTTCCTGAAGCACTAGCAGTGCAACCTCTGAAGGGTGATGTGTAATCTTAGCAGATTCTGAATCAGTCGGGATACTTTCTGCAAGTGGGAAGCCAACATGACTCGTGTTTTAGCATGGGAGGTTTCTCAAAGCAGTGCTGTTTTGACAGCAGCAGTGTGGCTTTTGTGTTATCCTTTGGTTCATCACAGGACTCATATCTTAGCTTTGTTATTAAGATTTCATTTCACTATCTGGGAAGCCTTGTCAGGTTATGACCATTCGCTCATATGAATGACTTAAAATGCTCTTATCTAGACTGGATTATTTTCAGAGGCCTTGCACGTGTTCTGTCAAAGATGTGGAACTTGGCATAGAATATAACCAGATATAGAGGGGACTAAATACATTACTCCAATCTTTATTTCTTTATCCAGAGTAAAGATTTGCCAATATAAAGATCTATATGAGCTTGAAAATTATTATAGATTTAAGGGAATGGCATTAAAATGTCTAAATAATGTTCTTTTGCCTGATGTCCCCTCATGATAATTTTTTATTTCCTCTTGTTTCATGTACAGTAACGAATGGAGACTTCTGTTTGTGTTCTGGGAGCACCAGAGTCATTTAATAGCACAGTCACTGTCCTGAAAAGCTTGGTCCTGGTAAATGACATAAACTAAGGGTGAAGTGAGTGTTACCTGTGCATGATTGAGGATGCATTACTGCAGAGAGAAGGCTAGCTCACATCATTATTGTTTGCTGAAGCTGCTAACTGGCTTGGAATATCTAGGCTTTTGATGTAGATCATCTGTGCAAGACCTTCCTTTGCTTTGCTATGAGAGAGCCCTTCTGAGTTGTTCTTGCTGGCATTTTAGTGATGATGGGACATGGTCTAGAAATAGTGTGAGCCATGGAAATGATTCTACCATGACTCTGAATCTAGTGGGCAGCTAAGCATCAAGTTTAAAACACACTTTTTTCCCCCTTGGGGCCCTGATCTACAGGAGTTTTCTCTATCTATCAGTGGTTTCATGTCTCAATCTTGTTATTCTAATTCATTGTTCATAAAAACCTGTGCCTGGACTTTTACATGTGCACATTCTGACTGTGCAATCCAGGGCCAACCCAAAACTTGAGGGCTTTATTTACCTGAATGGGTAGAATGTTTCAGGAGGTTACTTTCATTTACCTGTCCAATTCTGATGCAGAGCAAAAGTGAAGAAAGTGTTGCCGTAAGTCTGTAAGAAAGACTCTGAGCTAAGTTTTCTAGGAGATAAGGGGTAGTTACTTTAATGAGCAACCCCGCTCATCCAGGAATACATAGCTGTGCACTAAAGCAAGCTCTGATTTCTATAGCTTTTATAATATAATCTGTCCAATCACTACAGTCCACATGGCCAGTTCCACCTCTGTCCCTTCCCAGTTCTCACCCCCTGTTGAATTGGGTCTGGGGTCGCCGGGACCCTCCGTCTTCATCCTCCTCCTCTTCTTCAGCACATAAAGGTCTTTTGGATGCTCTTCAGGGCCTCAGGTCACTCTGTTCTGTGTTTATGTTCTCTCTGATAGCTTCTAATCTGGTACCTTGAGAATGAGACTAAATAGCTGGCAGATCTTAGCGGCCTGTTCTGGAGCAGGGGTAGAGATAGAAGGACCTTATACTATAAGCTGCTAAATATTAACCCACTACAATCTACAGTGCTACATCTACTGTGTTTCTAAAGTCTACAAAATGTGAAAAATGTGAAAAATCAGAAACCTCTTTGGCATCAAAAGAAAGCAGGGTGGCAAATAAAGGGGCTCTTCTTTTTCCTGGAGAACCACTGGCTGTGCACAGGTGGCCTTAGGAGAGAATAGTGTGGCAATTTTGCCCGTGCTGCTTCTTTGTCATCAGAAAACGTGAAAAGTGTAAAATTAATTCCCAGTTTCTGCTGTCTGTAAGGATGGATTTGCTGCATTTGGTGCCATGTCTCACACCACCACTGCTCGCTCCAGCAGCTACACAAGATGCATTTTCTGTTCCTCCTGCTCCAGGATGAGAAATACTTGAACAGGGCTTTTATATCTGCTGAAGGCCTGCATGTCTTTGTCCAAAATCACAAATGCACATTAGAAGATGAAACACAGCAGCCTGTATTTGAACCATTTTCAGTATTCTTATACCCACTCAAGGACCATTATTCTCAATTTTGTTTTTATTTTGGTCTACATAATTCCATGCAAAAAATATGCCAAAAGCCAGATGCCATCCTTGAATACAACTTCAAATAATTAGAGGAGAAAGATTTCAAAATTCAGGAACATGTAATTTAATTTACTAGAAGAATTTATTAAGAAAGCCTAATTGTTTGCTCTGTAGCTTCACCACCTTCATCTATTTTATTGCACAAATATTTAACAGGTTTTGTGAAGAAAATGCAAGAGAAAAATATTATTGTACATCATGAAGACCTAATCATTTATTTGACACAGAATTGTCAATTATCTATGTTTAGATGTTACTTTTTTAAAAAAGGTTTAAAAATTGCACTAATGCTGTGAGTTCAGCATTACTTCCACTGCTGTCTAGCATCAAAGTCTTGGTTCAGTGGGAACAAAACCGAATTTGAACAGAAAACCAAATTATGTGTGTTTTTACTCTGCTCCAAGTGCCCACTGCCTGTGAAACGCTGTGAAGGACAAGCAAATTGTAGCAGAAACGATGCAAAATAGATTTTCCAAATGAAATATGACGTGCCATGTTAACTTTTTATGCACAGAGGCAGAAGACTTCAACAAGACACAGAAGAGAAGGATGTTTGCTGATCCTTGGCACTGCAGTGGCACCCAGAGTAGTCCAGGAGAGTGATGTGTAAAGTTCAGTGCACTGGCTGTGCCAGTAAGGTGGCAATGAACTGGTTCTATTTAGAAACTACAACTGGCATAAAATTCAGATTCTCACATTCCATAAACAAGACTCAGATGGTTAGAAGTTTTCTAGATGTTTGATTCCATCTCTCATCATGGCACAAAGGGGTTTGTTTGCTTTATAGTGTTTCATTTGCCATTTGTTACAAGCAGGCTCAACATCTTCCTGGCTTGATTATAGGCTTAATTAGAATGAAAGATCAATATTTAGGATAATAAAAACACACAGATAATTAGAATAATAAAACTCCAGAGATAATGAAAACAATTATACTGGATGACATAAGGATTTGGAATAATCTTTGGCAGATCTGGCACTTTGACTGTAGTGAAGTTGTCTCTGACCTCGTAATCTGGAGTTGAATAAGAACAAAAAACATTTAGTACCAGAAATGGCATTTCCTTTCTTATTCTTCTGGACTGCTTACCTGAAAAAATATTTATTTATTTGTCTCGAGGATCAGGAGATGATCATCTACTTTTCCTATATGCAATGTAGGCAATAGTAGTACCTACAGCCCCCGTTTGAAGGTCTGTAATTTCTTGTGAGAGATCCACCTGCTAACACAAGTTAAGTTTCAGAAGGCAGCAGAGATCTCTTGAGCTGCAAGAAAAGTGAAACGTCTTTTTCTTAGCCAAAATCTTCTTTGGTTTAACAAAATAGAGGGGTTGGGCTCATATCCCACCTCCCTTTCCTCCTGTTTATGCTGTACTGTGATGATTACTCTAGGCACTGTCCTGTCTCAGGTTCTTCAGCCCCTTTTCCACTGACCTGGGGCACCATTCTGGTGCAAACTGGTGAGACCCTATAGTGGTGTGAAGCACCTCAGTGTGGTTTCCATCATGAGGACTCGGTGGCCCAGTTGTGTTTGATTCCTTCCCATCATTTCAGACTTGCTGTACTTAAAGTTCTGCAAATGTTTCCTCTGGGATGTGATCATCATCTCACAATGTTATGTAACTCCACCCCCATCTTAACACTTGTTGGTTTTTTTTAGCAAATTGAGTTTCTGGGGGTTTTTTTTCCAGACTTCAACCACCTTTGTGAAAATAACACCAGTGTGGACATGCTGAGATGTGCTGGTAGAAAAGAAACTATTATTGTTCAAATGGTAAAGGGGAAAACACTCCCTGCAAAAGTTTTCTCTGGCAAAGGCTTCTGCTGGGTTTATGTTGGTTTTATGGTTGTTTCTCTCCCCTTTTCATTAAAGCTGTTACAATCCCTTGCTTCTGAATATAAACTTGGATATTTTACTAGGCAATTGGAAATTTTCCCTTGAACTCTGACCATCCAGTGCTGGATGTGGCTGAGTATTATGACCTGGAAAAATAAGAGGATGCCATCTCAGATGGAGTCAGGGCACTGTCTGTCACCTTCATTTTGAAGTCAAGAAAGAGGAAAACTGTACAGAAAGGAAAGTCAGGGAAGGCTTTTAGTGCAGTCCAAGTGACAAGGTGGACAAGGAAAGCAGAGCACACTCCATAGCACAGCTATAAGAAAAGTAAAATTATGTCTAAATCCTGCTGGGGGATGAAATGTTAACCAGGGGAAGTGGAAGTGAAAGATATGTTTATGTGACGTAGTCAGAGTTCTTGGTCTGTGGACAGGAGCAAAGTTTCTGTACGGCTGCTGGTGTGGCAGAAAGATTTAAATTTTTTTTTCTCTCTGAGGGGTAGAAGAAAACATCCTCTCACAAAAAGAAGCACTTCTTTTCACAGGGAATTACTTGAGGATTTGTGACTGTGGGACTGTGGATCGATACTTGTTTGTGAAAAGCTTCAGTTAAAGTGGGACAAGTAGAGATTAGCCAGATGATCTGCTGGTTGTCCATTGCCATAGATTTCTCGTTGTTAGTTGGAGAGGTTTATCTTGTCCTCCCTGTTCGGAGCTGAAATGCGATCTGAGATGGACTGTGTGGCTCACAGGAATTAAAACCAACAGCTGTAGGTGCCACAGATGCAACTGGAAGGAAGGATTTCTCTGTGGGGGTGATGTGGGCACCTTTGAACCTGTCTGTGCTCTGGACAAACTGCCCCTCCTTGAATCTCCCTTTACATCAGAGGAAGCCTGAGCAGGCAAAGGTTCTGGGCTTGGGGTGAGGTTCATCAGCCTCCAGTTTGATAATTGCTGTGTAGAGATGCCCCAAAACTAGTTAAGATGGCTCAGTCCTATGATGGATGTTTGTTTTGGTTGGTTGGTTGGTTGTTTTTGTGGCTTTACCCCTGTGCCCAAAGCAGGGCTGAGTTTTCTCTCATCAGGTTGTGCCAAGAGGCCAGCTCTAGGGGTTTGACAAATTTGCACTTGCCACAAATTGCTCAAAGATCCACTCAAATCAGGATGGCTTCAGGTGAACACAGGGGTTTAACCTCGTGGCTCGGACTGGGGGATAAGGCAGGATGTGATTTCCTCTGAGATTCAGAGTGAACCACAGAGTATTTTTAATCTGAGTTTTTCAATGCCATACACTTAGGTCATTTTTATACGAATTGGATTTGTTCCAGTGTTTGTTTGTATTTCAGTTGGGGATGGCAGGACTTAATGTGATTTTTTTCAGTGACATGGATGTATTAACCAGAAGTGTCTAATTATCTTTATTGATTAACCTTATCTTATAAAGAAGTAGTTGCTCGGTAGAGCAGTCCATATTCTGTACACTGCAGAAAGAGAAAATGATTAATTTACTCCCTGATTGTACTGCTCTGTATGCAGCAGAGTAAGTGATGGATAAAGGACAGCCTGCATTGTCTTGGGTCAGAACAGGAGGTCAGAGTCATTATTTACCTTTTGAATGTAGAGCAAAAATTTCTGCATTTTGCAAATCATGATCCCAATTCCCTTGTGTACAGGGAGAGGCAGAACTGGGCACACAGCTGTGTCCTGCATTATATATGGGAATATATAGAGCTGAAGTTACAGCAAGTCTAAGTATGAGTGGAGGGAAGTAGGAGCTGTGATTTCTGAGATGAATTAGAAAAGTTTTCTGTTAAAAATCAATAGAACTTTATTGTTAATTTCTTTCAAATCATACTTTTCCAAGTGTTCTCTGCTGTGATGCCAAGTAAAATTAACCACAGCCAGAGCTGATATTTGTTTTTTTTAATGTCAGCCAGTAACATCTCACTTTTTAACTTGTGATCTACTGCTACTTAGTCTTATGTTATGGTTGAGGTTTGTGTTTGCAAGTCTTTAGTGCAGTAAGATCCTGATGTGTGATGAAGGCTCCTAAATGCAGTTTAATGACATAATCTGACCTTTATCCAAGTTTATGTATGATATATGTATGTGTGGGTGCATATGGTTTCTATTCACATCTGGAGATGTCTGTGTCTTACAAAGGTCAAACAAGAATGCTCATCCTGCATTGAAGTTATAAGTATATTGTTATATTTATTACAATGGAAACAAAATTATATAAGCAATAACCCAAAACATCCCATAAACAAAAAGGTTAGCCCAGGAATACTCTGTCAGTGCCATGGGGTTGAGAGAGCTGTAGGTTTTACAGCATTCCTTGGTGCTTTTTTCAGCCTCGCCTTTGATTATTGTCTTCTTATCCCGTACGTCTAAGGCTTAGTTTCATTCTCTGCACAACCAAGATTCTCTTCTAGGTGCTCCCTATTCTTAGATTTCATTCTGCCTTTTATGATGTCATATTTTGTTCTAGAAACAGACTTACTCATGTTTGTGTCTTGAATGGAGTTATCTTCTGATTTTGTTACTGTGACTGCTTTCCACATTAAGGAGAGCTTCCTCTCCTCTGTTCCATCAAGCTAAGCCCTTCCACTGTAACAATCTCCTCTCTCTCCTGTTTCTGAATCACTGTTCCCTTCCACTTCAGCAGTGAGGTTGCTGATGTACTGCAACCACTGTTACTATAAATACCACATTCACCTTAATGCTGAAATGGCTTTTGCCCTCCCCTGTCTCTGTCTGTAATCACTCACTTCCAAAGGAAGTCTAGTGTCCCCTCTTGCCTAGAAAAATGGTCTCCCCTTGATCTTTGGGGCTCTGAGTGTTCCCACAGCATCTCAAATCATCCTGAAGGATATTGAATATGTTCATGTCCATCTTGTTGAGAAGGCTGGATGAAATCATCTTCTGATGAGTCAGATGCTTCTTGCTACTGGTAAGACAAATGTAACTGAGTCAATTTTGCCTTTGAGTGGTTTCACTTTTATTATATCCCACACAATACACTGACATTTTGACCTATGTCATACTTTGTTTGAAAAGAACCCCTAGTGATTTTATGTGACATGTCTTTCTCAAAATTGCTTGGTTTTTTCACTGATCCAAACAGTGTGAATAAATGTTCCAGGTTACGTTTTAAAGCACTGTTTTAGCTTGGATAGTGCCTTTCCCAACTAGTTCATCAGATATGCTGAACAACAGAGGCTGGATTTGCAATATGTGATTTTTGTCCTGGGGGTGACATCTCTGGGTAATGCTCCCACATGTGTTTCTAGTGCAGCTCACACAGCACAGGCCTCTGCTGTGAGTGTGACAGGAGCAATGCTGTCTGTGCTGGCTGTAGGTTTGACAGGATCACCACTGCAGATGGGTATGCTCAGCTCCTGAACACATCCTGAGCTGGCAAAACCTACGTTTTAGTCTAGTTAGTTGTGATGTAACAACCTCTTGGCTTTTTGAGGATACTGCTCACTGGTGATTTTCCCTGTTTTGAGAGCTGATGACTTTACACATGGTCAGAGAGTTGCATGTCCTCATATGACACCTGATGCCTGCTTAGCAACTTCTGTCTGTTGTCCAGAGTACCTATTTTGGTCTCTAAAAGATGGGAACTCAGTGCTCAAAAATAAATTTCCTTCTCTTTGATGTAGTCTTGTTTTTTATGATTTCTGTAGGAATACAAGTCATGCATTTTTGTATTTCATTTCTGCATTGCATGTATTTCAATTACACAAGTATAAGATAATGAGATTGAATGATAAAGCGATAAACAGGCATTTCCATTTATCACAGGTTCTGCGTCCTGCATCTAACTATTTTTCTGTCAGTCAGATCTTGTTTGCCATGCTGACATGAGTAGCAGCATTCATGTGACCAAAGACTAGTAGGAATTTTCCTTCCATGGAGAGAAATGCTAACCTGCCCAGCATTGCTCATGGCATATTCTGTTGATTTGAAGTCTTTTGATTATGAAAGGGAGCTGGGGTTTGTTCTTCAGACATGAAAAGAGAGAGGTTTTTTAAGTTTCATCTTCTGTTTTCCAAATTTAACCCACAACATTTATTTTAGATGATTGTATCACACAGTATAAAGTAAACTTGTGCTAGATTAAAAGCCATTTTATAGAGTTTACACTTTGCTGGTTTTATAGACTAGCATAAAACATAAAGGTATCTTGGGATTTTTTTTTTTTCCTCCACAAGAAATTGGAGATGTTTTGCTAGCTGCTTGAAAATGGAATACCAGAATGTGCATTAGTAGAAAATAACCATTTTGATCATGTTAATGCTGCTCTGTGGGGCAAATTCTGCCTCATGAGGGCAACCTTAAATTCTTCTACTATTGGAATAATTATGTTCAATTACGATTTGTAATCCAGGGCTTAATTTAATCCACAGATAAAACATGTGCTTTATCTTCATCTTCACTACCCAGCTGTTAAATGGAACAGAAGGGAAACATTGATCACTGAGAAAACTTGTTTTTTAAAAAATTTGTATTACAGCTTTGCTTTCATTGTGTTCTGTACATGAAGGGTATTTATTAGTTGGCCTTGTCACGAATGTAACTGGTTAATCAACACATACAGACATTTATTGTTTTTCTCTCCACCTTTTTTCCAAAGGCAGGTGCTCTCAAAGGCATGCAGGACAGGGAGGTGCCTTGTGGAGGTTTTCTCCTTCATCCTCAGGCTCATTTGGTCTGTGTCTACGGGGCATCTGGATCAGTTGATTCTGTTTCCTCAGGCTTAGGAGCCATACCATGGGGAAATGCCATGGTGAAAGCTGTAATGAGGAGGGATACAATTAGGAAAACACTTCACTGATCTTTGGACGAAATGCCAGGCCTGGAATGGTGCAAGTTGTGTGCCTGTGTTTCAGAGTAGCCCATGAGTAGCATTTACTAAGTGGAAATCTCTTGTCTCTAAAATAAGTAAATGAGGTTCCAGAGCTGTAAGTGCCTGTTTGGGAAATGGCAATACCATGTGGTGTCTTTAGGGTGTCCCTAAAAAAGACTGAGATTTGGCTGTGGGGCTGGACCAGGACACACAAGCAGCAGGTTGAGTTCCTGCCATGGCTAGATATGACCTGCTGTCCTTTGTGAATTTTGCCATTCAGCTTGATAAACTTCTGCAGTTTTTCTATTGCACAGGACAAAGCATCTCTATTGATTTTTACAGCTTGATGAATTTTATTTCTGTTTTCTTGCAAAATCAGCACAAACGGGGAAAAAAATCTCAAATTATTGCACATAACTATGGGAAATTTTCAGGCTTAATGAGAGTTTTGTACTTACCTCTGAAATTTTAGAAAGCACATGTGTTGGACCATCCCATTGCTGCTATTTCTCCTCTGGAAGCCTGACATGTTATTGCCTGGGAAAGAATGAGTTGGGCTGATTTTAGCATTTCACTGGGTAAGGGGAAAACCTTTTCAGTACTTCACACTGTGAAGACATATAAATATATCAGAAACCCATCCAGAGTGAAACAGCCACAGGAAAAAGAATTTCATCCTTTCTCCTAGACTGTAGACCCATTTTTGATCTGGATTTAAAGACAAATAAGAGAAAAAAAACCCTTTCCAAACTATAAATTAATGGATCAAATATTTCTAAATGAAATTGGAACAGCGTCTGTGGTGTTTTATTATCTTTTGCCATACAGGGCTCTCTTTGAACAGAGAAAAAGCTTAGTAAAAAGTAATTTCAGAGCCTTGACTGCTTTTTGATTACAATTCGGGATTACTGTTTTAATCACCGCTTATCAAGTAATACCACAAACCTCAGAGCATGACCATCTTTCTCAAGGGAAGCCAGATTTAAAAGCCAATTTCCAGCAATCCCTCCTCTCCAAAACTCCTCTAACAAATATGGAGGGATAATAATCTGTGATATTACAAGAGACCTTAAGCAATGCCGGAAACTCTCTGTGTTCTCAGATTTCGCTTGAGTTTTCCTTATTTTTGTAGAAGTATATTGTTAGTAGAAGTACCAGCATATGTCTAAGCAAGCTCTTGTTCCAAGGCAGCCTCCACTGGAGTGCAGGATCTTGAGCATCCTCACCCTGGCTCAGGCAGATGGCAAATTTTTCACATGCAAACATGTCTAGATAGAGCATGAGTGTGTGCCTTGTATTTGTGTGCAAATCACTGCTGCAAAGGGCTTCATGCACAAACTGAAGCTCTTGCGAAGACGTGTATGAGCAGCCATGAGTGATGCTGGAGTTAAAAGATGGATTTTAACTTGGAGTTAATGATATTGCTTGGTTTTTCCACGGCTGGAGCTGGGTGGCAGCCCTGCATCTGAAGAAGAGTGAGAGAAGAGGGAGCTTCTGCAGTGCATTGAGGTTGTGACTGGGCGTTTGCAAGGAGAAAGACACCTGTTTAAAACATAAACATGGTGCTCAGAAAAGACCTAAAGTGGACAAGATCACCCCTGGATGTGTTTTCTTGTGTTTTTGTTGTTGACTCTGTCTCACAGTGGTGTGCCAGGAGCCTCTCTGTAGGATACCTCTGGTATGTGTTAGTTCCTCCAGCTAAATATTGCTGCTCCTTTTAAAAATGAAGACTAAACCTCCCTCCTCACTCCAAAAAGCTTGCATCTCATGAAAGTGATCAGATTGATCCTGACCATAATTAACTTCTGTCTGAATTATTTAAATGCTACTCAATAACGCAAGGGATGGAATAGGACCATTAGATCTTTACATTTCTTCTCTGTAAAAGGCAGGATGTAACCTGATGGGAGATGATGTATCTTTTATTAAAAGCGTTACTGTGAGTCATCTTTGCCACAAGGCTCAGAAGATGCTGTTGCCTGCTGAAGGGACTCCAGAGATGGTTCTATCCAGGGCTGATTTACATGAGGCTCGTGAGCTTGTAGACAGTGGAGTTGTGTGTACTGCGGCTGAGGAAGGCAGTGTTCACTCCAGGGTTGGTGTTCCTGTGAAAAGCAGCTCCTGGAGGAACATCTATAAACAAATCACTTTGTTGTTGTTGTTAATTATATGAAGAAAGTTTTGAATAAGGCACTAAACTGTTTTAATGAACTGATAAATGGCTGAAAGGGCGTATGTCCAGCCTGGTGTATACCCAGCTTCCTGCAGTAACAGAGAGCTCCTCACTGCTTCTGTAAGCATCCATGTTTTACCTACAAGGGGCCAGCATTGTTCCATGAGTCAGAGTAAAAACAATTAAAATCCCCACAAGCTTCAAGAGGAAGTGAAACCTTTTACTTATGGGTTCTCAGTCACAGTAAGACTGGCACTGACTGACAGTCTGCAAGTCCTGAGCTGTTCTCTGTGGTGGCCTACTGAGCTGATGTCTCTGACAGAGGGAGCCTGGCATTCTGTCCCTGCTTGTTTCTGCTTGCAAAATTAACATCATCTTCATCTGCTCATTCTGCCAGCCTAAATCAATGTGCCAGCCAGTTCTAAAATAAAAAAAGAAAAAGAAAAAACCCTCCACCCTGCTAAGAAAATACATCAATGCCAGCAGCTCCTACACATGAATGAGCCTCAATAAGCAAACCACTGTGCATGGGTGGCAGAGGAGGAGAAAAACAAGAAATTGATAAAGAAATATATTTCAATCTCAGGCTTCTAAGATGTTGGCTTAAAAACAAGAGGGAGAGCAAATAAACCCAGTCATTTTTTAAAATGAAAAAACCACTGACAGTGGCCTGCAAGATTAAGTAGTTTGAGGTTTGTTTTTTTTTTTACCTACGGAGGTAGACAGACATCTTAGGCCTGGGAATAATTTTCAGGTTTTGCTCTGGGGCTCTAGTCATATTCCTTAAATATGGATTGGCCTTAATCTGTCTCAAAGCATGATTCCCAAACCTCTTACTGCCTGTTGTGTTCAGCTAAGGTTTGGGATAGATTGGGTTAAACTCCTTCCTTTTTGAGATGGCTGCAGGAAGTGGTCATGCATGTGTGGACATCCAAAATGCCAAAGCAAAAGTGCTTGGACATTCAGATGGTCACTGGCAGGAGGGCAAGCTGAGCAGTGCCTTATTTTCAGTTAGATCTTGAATACAACAACTTTTCCCATAGTTACCTGTCCCAGAAGGATCTTGAGTGCTCCAGCATAAACTCCTCTTGGCCAACAGACAGATTGGATGAGTCAGAGCAGAGGAGTTCCCTTTGGAGAGACAGCAGTGAACAAAAGTGAACACAGTTAAACAACAGTCTTGATGTCGACCTGGAGCCTCCTAAAACTGATGTGGGGCCTTAGGTGGGAGATTAACTCAAAATGTTGTGACAAAAGGTATATTTTAACATGTGGTTCTTGGGTACAGAGCACATTCATTGTGTCAGAAAAAAAGGTGGAGGTAAAACATTTAGATTATGTTAATACCAATTCTGGCAGAAGCAAAGATGGTTAAATCTTGCTGCAGAGTATTTTGTGTTCATCAGGAAGACAGTACTTTATGAAACAGGAGCACTGGCTGCTTGACTTAAAAGAGGATTGTTAACAAGTGTAGGCTGTCATCAGAAGATTAAAAAAAATCCTAATACCTTTTGTTAGATCAGTTCTGTAAGTCTAAATGTGACATGAGACACAGGCCTGTTGTGTGTTCTGGTCAGTAAAATGGGTCCAGGAGGACACATCTTCATGCACATGTCTCTCTGCAAGTACTGCTGCACATACACATTTCCCTGTAGTAGCTGAGCGCTTTCCTAGTCTTCCATACTGTCCCTCAGGGGTCAGATATTCATGTTTTCCTGTAATGCAGGTGATACACTGAGGCAGAAAGCCCAAGGGCCAAATATGTAAAATTGTTAACTTGTCGTCCAAATCGGAGTCTGTGTGTTGGTTGATTTTGTAAGTGCCAAACTCCCAGCTGCAGGTGCCCATCTGCATCTTCAGAGGTCTGAATGCTGCTTTGGACCTACTCCAAGTTGACCAGTCCAGATCACAGCATTAGTTTAATGTGACTGGAAATGCCACCCTATTATGCATGTCAAGGGATAAAGTAGTGCCATGTGGATGTGGCGAGGGAGGGAGGGAGGGTACATCAGGGACTCATTCACATATTCCTCCCATATCTTGGTGAAGAACAGTGTGTATGAGAAGCTGAGTTTTGAGGGCTGCCTTACCTTGTACAGGCAGAGGCTTTGTGGACTTTCTTCTATTGTGGTTTTCTCTTGCAGTGTTAGAGCATTAGAACAAGGGGTTTTGCCACGTCTATCTAGTGTATTGCTCACCAGGAACACGTTTGATTTATTTTGCTGTGTGAGTTTTTCCCCATGCATCTATAGAAAACACGGAATAAATGACATAGACTGAGTGAAATCATATTTCCCAAGCCTCCTCTGAAAACTTAATTAAACCCACAGGGTCTTGTTTGGGGGTAGAAAAACAGCAGGATGTGGTGCTGAAGACCAGTAAATAAATTGTTGATGTTCCTTGCTATTTTGCTCTGCTAGTAGGGATGTGAAAAAAAAATCAACATCTATTCTTTCTGCCTGACTATTTTATCATTAGCAGCTTCTTTGTGTTTTATCCATGACTTCCTGTTGAAGGAAACTGCACTGGGGAAAAAAGAGTTTTTAAAGGTTGGACTTAGGCTCATAAATATACAGGGAGCTTCTCTGCTGAGCCTGAAATTCGTTGCTGCTATTTTTCATCCAGTATATCTCATCGTACAGGCTGAAATAAGAGACTTGAGGATGTGCATTGGAATGTAACGTGACTGTGTGAGAGCTGCTGGGACACGGCGGAGGCTGAAGGTATAGGGGGGACTGTGCAAGTACAGGGACAGGATCTAGGGACATCTGTAGTAAAGCTCAGCATGCACAACTGATTAACCATCCTTAATCCTTATCCCAGTGTTCAGTAACTTATCTGTTCCAGTGAATTGTATTTTATCTTTCCAGTGGTCTATTGACGTAAGAGCCCAGGTGAACAACAACTGAGGTAAAGTGACCTTGTCAAGGTCACACGAGAAGTCGATCTTGGAGCAGGGATCTGAATGGGTTTTCCATTGGTTTGGCAATAATGGATGGGGCTGAAAGAGAACTGTGTGCCCTTGCCAGGTCCAGGTAGTGAGCAGAATAAAGGAACAGCATATGTGTAATAAATGAGTTGCTTGATATCCTGACAGCCACAGGACAAAGAAGACAAAAAATTTTATCCTATGCCTGTTTTTCTTTCTTCTTCAGTGGTGGCAAAGTCTGGAAATGAACAGTACCTGAAGCTGGTGGTGATTTTTATAGTCTTCACCTCTTCTGTGAAACATGTATCAGCCTTAAAAGTAATGGAAATGAGGAACTGCTAATACAGTAGTGCTCCACACCAATGTGCATGGCCATGCAGGGCTGGCTAAAGTCCCTGATGGGGGAAGGGAGGAGCTTCGGAAGGACTTAGGTTGGCACAGGAGAAGATGGTTGGCACAAAGGGAGACAGGATTCCCGGGCACTTTGTGCCTGGGCATGGAGCTCTCTGGCTGATTTCTTTTAATCTGCCAGTGTGCAGCAGAGCAGTGTGAGGGGAAAGAGACCCAACTTCTGCTTCTGTGTAGAAGTAGCCAGACATTTAGAAGACATCAAGCTCTTTCCTTTAGGGTCTTGTTCATGCACTTGCTTAGTCCTGCCTTCATATAGGTCAATATTAATGGGAGGACACTGGATTGGCCTTTTTGGAGAATGATGTTAAATAAGATTATTAGATTTGGTCTAAATAATTGCTTTGTTTTCTTCTGTTTAATGAAACTGAAGAAGAGGAAACTTCATAGCTTCTGTTCTACATGTAAAAATTTCTCCCCACATTACTCTTTAG
The DNA here is from genome assembly GCA_013396695.1 of Sakesphorus luctuosus. Taxonomy (NCBI): domain Eukaryota; kingdom Metazoa; phylum Chordata; class Aves; order Passeriformes; family Thamnophilidae; genus Sakesphorus; species Sakesphorus luctuosus. The sequence continues at coordinate 1,988,988 of VWZD01006204.1, forward strand.
GACCTTTTCTTTTAATAGTGTAAGTACAAGTGGAGAACATGCAGTCCTTACTGTTGTTACATGGAAATGAATAATGTTTTTGGGCAAAGACCAAACTCAGTTTCCAGAAGGCTGCTCTTCCCAGCCCATTCATCTATGTGATATAAACCAACCCCAAAATATACTGGCAGGATGAAAAGACTGTTTAGTATTCAGAACTTCAAATACATTTAACATTGTCTTCACCTAGGAACCAAATTATTTCTTCAAGAACTGTACAGAGAACACTTAGCTTTCAATTTACAGCATGATGTGTCGGAACATATTGCAGTGAGCGTCCTGGGCAGGTTTGCTGAACTTGCACCAACAAAGGCTCTGAATACCATCTTGCAAACTTGCTATGTCAATGGATGCGTTGGAGATTCAGCTCAGGAGACAGATTTTCTGATGCTATTTCCCAGTGTTGTTACTGTTTCTGGAAGATGAATGTTCTACAAGAGAGAATAAGAGCTCAGAAGCCCCGTGGTTTAGAGCAGTAGATGTCCTTCAGACTATGTTTGGGAGCTTCATTGAGTAAGCTAGTTAATGCATGGCTTAGTTTCCACTTTTAAAATTGGGATAACCCACCCCTCCCATAGACCTTTTCTTCAGCCTGAATAGGTTGCCAATTCTCAGTTCCACAAGCAGGAACTGTAGGGCTTTAATGTCTTTGTGTGAGGCCAAGACTAACAGGGCTGATCTGTAATAGCTCCAACTTCATTGTATACAAATATGAGGACAAAACTTCATGTTTTACCAGGGTTGAAAAAGTTGGGGAGAGTTCTCTGAAGTTCTGTGTCTCCCTTTGGACAAATTACAACATTTTATTATCTCATTTCTATTTTCATCTATTTAATCTTTGGCCTTTTGCGGATATTGCTAGTGATAGCAGGACTGAATTCTCCAACTCATTCCAATTTGCCTGCAGACTAATGACAACCAAGTTATTCTCAAATGTCCATTTCTTGGTTGTTCTTCTGGACTGATTCTGGTTTACTTTGGCTCACGTATTGTGGAGGGGCAGGAACTCTGCCCCATGCTCTGCTGATCCCACTAGAGAGAACTGGAATTCTCCATGACGTAGTTTCATAGGCTGCCTGGCCTCAGCATTTATGTCGCGTGTGATTCATGTTTTCACCTGTAGTGCAGAGCAGCAAGCAAACACCTTTGTCTAGTAAAGCTCAGCACATGAGGGGGACATGCTCTTCTATGGCTGAATTAGGAGTTGGAATCACAGTTTAAGAACAAGCTAGAGATCGGATGGGAAATGAGAAGTCTCAGATCTTCATGAGAATCTGTGCTGCTGCTTTTATGCTGGAGAACTGACCTGGATAATGCTGAGTACTGTTTCTTTAATGCCACTGGTTTCATTCATTCCTGGGGATATGAGGTATTTATTAATTCCAATTTATTAAAGAAAAATCATACCCAAGGGCTAGTTTCATCACAACTTTTAGAAGCAGAAAATAGCTCTACTAAGTTAGTCCCGTAAAATAAAAAAAATAAAAAAAGAGAGAGAGAAAGTAATGGCAAATTTAATTAAATGTGTGTAGGAGTCTTTTGTTGTGTTGTTTTGGGGGGTTTTTTTGTTAGTTTGGGGGTTTTATTTGGCCCCTCCTTAATTCTGAAGCCATTTTGTTAATGGTACAATAGCTGGCACGTGCTCTCATCTGATGGAGGGAGATGTGCAGCATGAGCATGTGTAAAGAGAATGTGCACAATCCACTGGGGACACCGAGGTTTCCACAGCAATTTTGTAGAAATCCATAACAAATGCATTGTTAGATTGGTTTATTCCTTCTCTTTCCTGCTGTGTAAAGTATTTGATATTCAAATTAAAATGGTGCTTGTTTAGGACAATTCAGTTATAGAATAAGCCTGGTAATTGGTGCCCGTGGGACTGTTTACACTCTGCTTGGTGTAATCCACTTATGGAAAATTAATGAAAGGCAATTTCCTCCTCCGTTGTAGCTGTTTTAATATGTACACTATGTCGTTTCCTCTTCCAGCTGAAGCTTCTGATGGTTATTTTGGGCCAAAAGCTCAGACAAACTAACATGTCCCTGGAGAGCTCCTCAGGGTTACGGATGCCTTTGGTGATGTGGAGGTTGTGCCAGAGCCCCACAGAGCAGCAACTCAGAAACACGCTCAGAACTCCAAACTATTCCTGTTCCCAGGGCACACCAGGAGGAGTAGTTTGCTACCAATTTATATCCCTCCACGAGACTTCCCACTGGCAGCTGAGCTGACTTGGAGTTTTGTTGAGCTGACAGATGAGAGCTGTCTGGCTGTGTCCCCTCTAGAGCACAATGCAAATCTGCACCTGAATGATCAGATCCAGTGTTTCCTTCTGCCCCAGCTCTGGGGAGTTGCCTCAGGCAGGGGACATGGACTTCTCTGGGTGAGCACGTGGTCTGAGTCTGAATCTTGACTGAGCTAACTGTAATTTATTTCCAACTTCCTCAAGTAGCCACAAAAGCCCCTTTTGTAATATTGGGGAGAAAGTAGAGGGAAAAGAAAGGAGTTATTACACCCCTCTGCAGTCTGTGATATACTCAGTATGCAGCAGTGGTGGGATGGGGTGTCAGTACCACATCTTATATGCCTATGAAGACATGACTTTCTCTGCAGGTTGGTGAGGGGAGGGAGGGAACCCCTCAAATAGCTGAGTTAAGGGACTACTGCCAGTATGCTCTGATTTCCTATTTCTCATTTTGTCAGAGGAGGGGACAAAAGCCAGTATTGCTCCTTTCCTTAGGAACATTTTTGAGTTGTTTCACGGGGAGCTGACTCTAAGTGCAGCCTGTGTGTGAGAAACTAAGCATTTCAGTAAGCAGCTGCTCAGTTTTGCAGACAGCACTAACACAATTTTGGGCTGTGGAATACCTGAGTCAGTATGGCCAAAGCAAAGAGCTCCAGTTCCAGAGCAAATACCAGCAGCAGAATGGAGAATACTGAGAGTAGAAGTAGCATTGTTTTCTTATTCACAGTGAATACAGAGAAAGTTTGCTGAGGAAATATCAAATGCGGAGAACTGGAATTCAAAGAGGACAATGAAATCAAGATGATCCTATAGAAATTACCAAGCTGCATTGCCTGAAAGTGGCATGAAATCATTGCCTCTTACCTCAGCAGTAAAGCATCAAGGGGGACATATAGGAAATATGCTCAGTTTGACCTAGACCTATTACTTAGATACCATCTCTTCTCTGTCATGCCCCAAATTCCTTTCCCTCCTTCAGGCAGTGGACAGACTTTTTCACTTCTAAGAAATGCCTTTTTTCTTTCTGTGTTCAATCAGGTTTCCTATCTAGACTTTCACTCCTTCAAAAGTATTGTAGCTTTCTCTTAGTGTCCTTAAAATCTGCATAATTCTCCCTGACCTAGACACAATTACAAATGCTGAAATCATCTTTCTGATTCTCCTTTTGCCTGTTCTCCTGGGAACTCTTTCAAGTGGGGACCTATCATCTCTTAAGTCTCTGCAGCTTGACCGTCAGAAATCCAAGTATTTTTGCCATGTATTGCTGCTTCTTTGTTCTTTATGTGTGCAGCACAGGTCTGAACTGTATCATCTGCCCTTTCAGCCTCTCTCAAGATCTTTTTTTTCACATTCTTCTGCTAAGAAATTACTTGGGTAAGATTAGGTTGACTAAAAGAGGTAGAGGGGGAGAGAGATTGTCCCCTTTTTTGTCTCCCTTCATCATCTCCCAGATGGTTTTGAGTCTGAATAAATAGCAGAGGACAAACTCTCCTTAGATATACATATGGAAAACATGGAAAAATGTGTTACTGTACATCTTTGGTCTACTAATGTGGAAATAGTTCTTTGGGAAATGTGTTGTTTTCCCTAGAGGGTCCTGCTCAGTGTAGGCCAGAGCTGCTGTGCTTTTTGCAAGTTTAGAGCCCTGGGGTACAGGCAGGAAATCCTTTGCTCAGCTGTTGTTTTACCCAGTTCAGCAACATCTCAGGCCTGTTCTACAAAGCATGCACTAAAGCTCACCTGCACAGTGCTCTGTCTTGACTATTAAAAACTTGATGTATTGCATGCAAGGTCCAGCTCATAACGGCCTGTGTTCCACAGCTCATTTGGTGTCATTCTGAGGAACATCACTCTTACCTACTGGCAGTGTGATTTTTGAAAATAAGCTTCATTTTGCATCTCTGTCCTTTAGAAGATTGGGAAGATTTACAGCCTGCAAATAATGAGGACAGGTGAAGTTGCATCCTAGGGAATGGGATGGAGGCAATGAGCTTGAGAGATGAACAAGCATGGGGTCACCTGGGTGTTCTCACTGGCATTATCAAGTAGAGACGAATCAGATTCACTCTGTCTCACCACTCAGCTGGGTTCCTGTGCAAGAGCTGAACCTCTCTGTGATGCAGCATCTTCCAAAAACTGGGCCATCTACAAGATGCCCTCAGAGATGGGCTGAAGGGGAGACACAGAAACTTTTGAAGGCTTTTATTTAGTTCATCATCACTTCAAGGGAGTTGGGAGGAGAAGACATTTCAGGTAAAATTACTTTTCTTCAACAGTCAGTTTTCTTCAGCTGTCTGGTATCTCCTGGTGATTGGCACCTACTGCTCTGGATTGAAGGAAACTCTGTTCTTATTAACGTATCTCCTATTCTTTTGTCACTTTTGAAGTCCCTGTGGACTTTAATTTGTGCACAGTGAACTTTATAATAATTTCATTTGAAGAAAATAATGAAAGGGACTTGCTTAAGAAGTGTCAGGTTTCCTCAGGACTCCCAGGTTCAATGGCCAAAACCTCCTGCTGTCTTTCACCAATCCAGTCTTTGTTTTTGCTATGCATTAAATTATCTTTGTGGATACTGGTTGAAAAAGTTAAATATCCATTAACTGCAGGACTTGTGTTGCACTTCTTGCTACATAGCTGCCCAGTTGTAGAAAGTGGTCCCCTGAATGACCTGGGCAGCATTTTGTAAACAGGGTGTGAAGCTCAAATCCATCCTTGGTGAAGTTAGTGGGAACCTACCACTGAATGTGGTGGGAGATAGACAGTGAATTCCTATATATTGGGTCTTATGATATGAAGGCAAGGGCAGGAGCACAGATTGGTTTTGTCAAAATGGACTTTATGAAGAACTGTAGTGACAGGACAAGGGAGAATGATTTTAAACTGAAAGAGAGTAGGTTTAGATTAGATGTTAAGAAGAAATTCTTTGCTGTGAGGGTGGTTGTCGGTGGATGGTGAAGCTCCAAAAATAGGAGCGTGGGTCTTCAGCTCCGAGAGGTACTATGGCTGAAAGCTTGAAGTGATATCAGCTCCTTTAGGCCGCCTCCCAAAGCCTGNAAGGGAAAATACAATAGGGAAGACATGTTTGTGACGCACTTTTAATTGAACATTAGGGGCAATCAAAATCCGAGAGTCCACATTCTCATAGGCCCAGTGCTTAATCCTGGGTATTCTCCCACAGGTGGTGAGGCCCTGGAACAGGTTGCATAGAAAAGTTGTGAATGCCCCAACATGGGAAGTGTTCAAGGCCAGGTTGGACAAGGCTTCAAGGCTTTGGTCTCGTGGAAGGTGTCCCTGCCATGGCAGAGGGGTTGGAACTAGATGGTCTAGAAGGTCTCTTCCAACCCAAACCTTTCTATGATTCTGTGACTGGGTTATCAGTAATTTTGAGTAGTTGTGGTGAAATAGTATTTTGCACAAGAAGCTCACCTGAAATTAAGTGGAGTACATATATGGGAAAGGTGAGAATATTTGGCGGTATGCCACAGTTCTTCTAAGCAAGTAAAATGAAAGGAAGCAAAAACTTCTCGTAGTTAGTAGTACATTCCTGTTCCATTATTGTTATCTGCAAATTATTGGGAATAGAATAGAGCAAAAAAAATGAGAGTACCTGAAAATCACTCCACCGTCTGTAAAATTTATGACAGATACTTTTCATTTAATTCATTCAGGAAATCGATGTGTCTTACAGAATCATTTGACTGTGGTTGGCAGTGAAATGATAAATATACATGAAAACAGAATTGGATTAATAATTTTTGACAGGTAATATAATGCAGCTGTTGCTGAATGATATTAACAAGAGAAGGCATGTTAAGTCCCAATGTCAGAGTAAGGCTAGGTGGTTATAATGTCTGAATAAATTTCATGCTGTGACTGAAGACTCTTGATGGCAGATGGAGATAGACAATATAAAGTTCCATTAAAAAGTCCTTTGCTTTGCTAATTCTTGACTCTTTTTACTGGTCAGTAGTCTGCTCATCGATCTTGGCTGACTGGAATAGAATTTCCCCACTCAGTCTGCCGGAGCCGAGAGATTTCATTTGCAATATACTGAGTTGTGAAAACGTGTGGAACAGCTCCCAGAGAAGGCTGTCGTCATCTGGGCAGGGCAGCATTTCTCTTATAACTTCCTTCTTTTCTAAGAACGATTGAGATTTTTAGGTTTCCTTCTTTAAGGTTTACAAAATTATTGCGAATGAATACGAGAGACAAAAGGTTCTTTGTGAAGGACATCAGATTGGCTTTCTTGCAGTTCTTCTCTTCTAGTTTTTTTGTTCCTCACTTTCTTAATTTTCTTGTTTCACCCCTCTTTTTTTTTTTTTTTTTGCTACCAGTCCCCACCCCCAGACCAGTTGTGTCTCAGTGTGGGAATTTTTGCCCCCAAATAATGCAAAGCAACCAGAACTCAACTTAAACTGACTATGAATTCCACCTGGAAAAGGGTATTACATGTGCTATTTCTTACAAAAGACAGGCTGACATAATTGCATGTTGTCACTGTCCATAGGAGGATGAGATAAAAAAATACCTGTACTTGGCTTGCACAGGTCCATGATCATTTTCTAGGCTTGGCTGTTTCCCCCTATCTCCTATTGTCATATTTTAAGTACTGGCACCAACTTTACCCTTGCAGGTGCTGCATATGCCAACATCATTCAAGCAGATATTGCCTTAGAGCATGGAATAGTTCCATGGGGACTGTACTTTTAACCACTGCCCACTTGCCTTTGGCTGAAGTGCTGTGTGTTTGTTGGCAAAACAGATTTGGCTGAATTCACCCCTTGCTCTTATTCATACCAGATTTGTCCCCCTTGTCACACTTGGATGGTGTTTGCATGGAAGTCTAGTGGATGTTGTTAAGTAGGTTTTGTGGGTGGCAGATTTCATTTGGGGTAGCTTTTACTTACCTACCTGCAACAATGATTCCTTGTTTAGTGAACTGGAAGCTGTAATTTTAAAGGGAATTTAAAGAGGAAGAACACTTTTATAGGAGTAGAGATGTGTAGAGTCAGTAGGACTCAGATGCGAAAAAAACTCATTTCATTTACTAAAGGAAAAATAGGAATTAAGATCTTCTGGGTAAATTATTTCTCCTTTACAGCAATGTAAATATGGAAGTAATGACAGTGAGGAATTTGATGACTGACTTCAATGCATGTTGAGCTCTGCCCAGGTAAATGTTAAATAGGAATAAGCATATTTTAGAGATGATGGAGATTGCTGAAGCTCAGAGGATTAGTTCTTCCAATGCAGAAGTCAGGACTTTTTATAGAAATTCTCATCCAAGCTTTGCAAAGGGCTGCTGTGCAAAAACTGTTCTGCAGAAGAAGAGGAAGACAAAAAAGTCTTGCCTTCTCAAAGTCCCATGCTAAAACACTAATTTGATGCTTCTTAGTGAATTAAACACCTTGGGTAAGTGCTGGAAGACTAAGACACATGGAAATAGTTGGACTTTCTGTGAAACAGGTAGATGCTTTGCAGCTCAGTGGAGCTACATCATGTGAGATTGTTTATTTGAGTAATTTCTTAAGGGAAAAAAATTCTCCATTGAGTTTCTGCAAGCACTCAGAGTCCAGCTTGCAGACTCTCTAGTTGAGTGTCTGGTAGCAGAGGCAGTGTAAAGGGAAATAAATTTTTAGCCATTTTTCAGCCCTTTGGGACATAAGGAGTAGATAAGCATATGATATGGTCACTGTCCTTGCTTGAACATGGAATTTCATCTTTAAAATGAAAAGGTATTACTTTAATAGCATATTTTTAGCTTTGCTCGGAATCCCTCCAGACAAAGTCCCTCAAGCCTGACCAGTTGCTCAGAGGAACTGAACAACTTGGAGAAGATCTGCTATGCATTTCACTACCTATTGGCATTTAACATTTTAGCTGTTAACTTACTCATGAAATGACTTATTTTCTCTTGCAAAAGCTTTTTGTCTGAAGGCTCCATATCTCAGCCAGCATCTGTTTCCTCCTGAATGAAAACACCACTGTTGGGTGAGAAAATGGACAATATGCAGAGTCAGAAAAATGCACTGAGACTAAGGAGCCCCAAACCTGGTGCAAATTAATGTGAATTACCAAAGTTTTAGCACATCTCTAGTGGGAGGCCTGGAAGAACCAGTGGGAGCCCTTTTATAGAAGGTCCTGTTTATACCCAGCAGAAATACAGTGAAGAGCCTCCTGTTTGAAACTGCCATGTCATGAACAGTTTTGTGTTAGTTTTGGTTGTGTTCTAAAGGCTGAGAATTGCTGTAAGCAGTGAAGTGACAGGGACGTAGAAAGGATCTGGTTCAATACTTTTTATAACAGGAAGAAATGGTTAACACAGGGAGAGGCTGGAATTAATTGAATTGTTCAGCCGTAGCTCATCTACTCTTCTGTCATGAAACCATCAGAGCTACCATTTTATTACTCAGCCAGGACCTGGATGAACATTTTAGTGAGACAGAGTAGATAAAGAGGCAAGGAATATAATAGGTAGCACTGGAATTATACAACTCTTATTATAGCTTGTTTCAAAGATTATTTTAATTTAATTGATCAATTAGATAAAATTATATACTAGAGTGCTGCTGGCACAGGCTTGGGTGGGTGCTACCAGAATTTGTAATGTCCATCATATCAGTCACAGGTATCTTTAAAATGATTTATATGATGAAAAAGAATGTTTTTAATTAGAGCATTACTTGTTATCTTTACAGGATTATTTAAACGAGCAGTGGGAGCAGCGGCTTGATAACATCCCTGTAAGAAATATTCCTCCAAGCGTACAAGCCATAGATCTTGAGATAGACACATTTGGATTGCTTTTACAGCTTCATATATTCATTTTGCAGTGATTAGAAATAAAACCATATCAGGAGACCAACCTCCGTGCTCAGGTTTAATTGCCATCAGTTGGAAACTGTTTTTTTCCTAATGTGTGAGTTGTTTCCCCCTTCTTGTCATATTTATCTTTATTCTTTCAAAACATATCAACGATTTCAGCATAATTTGGTCATGCTAGGCTTGAATAACATAGTATTTAAAAATAAAGAGGTTTCTTGTTCACAGTTCTCTCTAATCTGGACAGATCCTCAACTTGTTTTGATAGCTTTATATCCTCTTCCTTTCATTGCCTTCTACTGCTGAGTGATCTTGGTATTCTGGACTACTAAAATATGGGAACAGTTTCTGATACTGCTCTTGTACAGAAATGGCATCTTTCAGTGTCATTTCAAAGCCTTTCTGAATAGAGCTTCAGCATTCTCATATATTAGGCAAACATCAGCAGCATGAAAACTAGTTATGTTCAATTAAATGAAATGTTTTCAGAAAATACATGATTTTGTCTAGCAATGCTTTGCATTTTAGTCACAGGAAAGAGCCCAAACTCTCTTTTTACCCAACTTCTAATGTCATCTTCTTTGGCTTTTGTGTCTAATAAATGCCAGTGTTTTGCAAATATACATTTGACAAAATGAAAAAGGCTTTGTTCAGCTTCTTCCCAAGAAAGAAAAAAAAATCGTCTGACTAGTCCTGACAGTTCTGCTAAGGCAGAGAAGACACTTCCCTTAAGTAGCACAAAACGTGTGATAAACCCAGATAAAGATGGATGTCTGTGCTCTGTTCGACTGATGTCAGTCAAATCCCAGCCAGGCTTTGCTTCCTAACAGATCAGTTGTAAGAGGAGATTTTGTGCTGAGCACTGAAATAGTTCTGGAAGGCTGAAATCTTCCCTGGCCCTTAACTCTGCGTGCTGCATCGGCATGTTCCCAGGAATACAGAAGATTGATATTTTCTGGTAACTATTTGGAAGCATTCAGCTGAGTAATAGGGTAGATATTCTACTCAGGGACTCATTTAGTCTGCTTCTGTGTTTCTGGTTTATACTCTAATGAGATGAGTTACTAGCCAGACACGCAGGACAAATGATGTGCTGAGGTTTGATTGCCCCCCGCCATGCACTTCAGGTGGTTGTTTGTGTCTAGAGAGCGGATGTAAAGTAAGGTACTTTGGTAGTAGTGGATTCTGCCACTTGCATTTGTTTTAGAGATGTTGCCATCAATAGGGCAAAGGGAGAATTGCCAAAGCAGAACGAGGCAAGTGCCTGCTGTTTCCAGTCTGAGGCATGTTGGGTGATGCCAGGGGATCTGTAACATGCAGCCATGAACACTGAGTTTGAAACACTCGGAAAACCTGTGTGAATGTTGGGCTTCACCCTCCATCACAGCGCAGTCCAAACTCCATCCTAGGACATCAGGGTTCCAGATTGCTAAGGCTTTCCTTTCTGATTTTGAGCCTTTTTACGTTTACTTTGCACCAGGTAAAAGAAGGGACTGCAGAAGACAGACATGGGCTAATCAAGAAGTCAGCTGTCTTGTTCTTCCAGCAGATTGCAAGATGAGATATATGCATACTGCCCCTCAGTTAGTGCCAGTCCTACATGGGGCACTGTGCAAAGGCTCAGTCCAGGTCACAATTGACTATGAGGTGAGTGTCCCTTTTCGTTAAATGTCATGCTCGCTAAAGACTCCAGGCAAAGCATGAGATATGCTGGGACCCTGAAAAAGAAAACACAACCTCCCCTCATGTCCATCTCTAAAATGAGATGAGTAGCATATCTGATTTATGAAAAATGTATAGATGTGACTCAAGAACAGCTTGTGCTTTCACACTAAATAAAAGGAGAAGACAGAAGAGGGAACTTGAATGTCTGTGAGCATACTCATGTATACAAATGACTGTCATAAATCTTTTTGCATGATTGCTTTGCTTTGTGGCATCTCTTTGGGGAGTTCTGCAGGGGAAAAAGCCCTGCAGTTTGAGAAACTGGAAAAAAAATTGCAGAAGAAAATGGATTTGCTGATATAATTATGCAATTCATGTAGAACATATTTGGTCTGCTAATCAGAACGGAAGGGAAAAGCCTAGGCAGGATTGTTGGTTTAAGGGAATTGAATTAAAAGACCAAACATCCTGGGTGAGACTGCTGCAGGCTCGAGAGGCAGGCCTGGCTCTGGAGGGAGTTGGAGGCAGAGCCCTGCAAACTCTGCTTGTGTCTTATGGCTGAGGAAAGAAAATGCTTTATTCTTGTGAGATGGGCTGGGGAGAAAACAGATTCCTCAGCTGGTATAAATCTGCCTTGACATTGGTGCTCATTCACATTACCTGCAGATTTGGTCCACAATATCCTCAGTCTGGGTTTCAAGTCACTCCTGATTGTGGTCTGACTCCATCAGCCTGGAGCTCAGGGCAGGATGCAGAGCTCCTTGGAAAAGCAAGATGAATCCTGGGAGCTCGTCTCCCATTGGGCATTAGTGCTGTCATGGCCAGAACAGATCCTGGACCCCAAGCCAATGTTCCTCTGTGACTGTGCCACAGCTCTGCCTTGCTGATTTCTTCAAAGCATTGTTCCCCTTTGGCTCTTCAGGTTAGATAGTGGGTGATTCTTAGTGATCCTTCTGATGTGGAAAGTAGGAGAAAGTGAATGAGATCATTAAGAAAGATGGCAGAGAGGGGAAATGAGAGGAAAGACAATGGAAAAGGAACAGCTGAACTGTTTGTGCCCTTGTAATGTGGTCGATAGCATTGTGCTTTTTCAGGAAAGCTTCATCCTCTGCAGGGGGAAGGTCTTCCCCACCAGACCTAGGCTAAAGAATGTGACTGGCAGCCCTGTGGCTTGTTCCTGCTTCTGATTGTGTGGTCCTGATGTTGGTCGGACTTGCACATCCCACTGTTGCTTGCATATAATCTTCTGGGCCCAGAACATACCTGAGAGGTATTTCTGAAATTAATAGTTTGCAGAGGATTGCCTGTTAATTGGCCAGACTTTTGCATGCTTGTGGAATAGTTAAATAATATAGAAATAATAGTTATACATAATAATTAAAAACTGTTAAAGCTCCAATAAAGTATTCCCCAAAAGTATATTTGAATAGTAAGGAAGGATTTACTTTGATCATAAGGAGAACTTCTTGCAAACCATGGTGAATGCAATTTTCTTTTCTGCAAAAGGATATTGCATCTATAATAGAACAGCTCAGAGCAACACTCATGATGGTGCCCTCATGCCTGTCCTGAAATGACTGTAAATGATGCCAGCAAGTTCAATCAAGCTGATCTATCCTGCTCTTCCTAACATCAGCCATCTGGCTCCACAGCCTTTGTGTCGTGCATGACCAACCAGCTGGCCATCTGCACATCTCAGCTTCCAGCCCCCTAAGCCTCCCTTGGACATGGCCACCACAGGGGCTTGAAGAGCTGCTCAGACTTCCATGAAGGTCTAAGTCCAGAGAAACTCTTTCTCTTACACTCAGTGAAAAGTGCAGTAACCACAGGGAAAAGCCATTGCCTTTTCTTTCTGACACTGAACTGTGATGCAAAAAGGAAGAAAAGCAAGGATTATAGCAGAGTTGCTGTTAGTGTGGGGGAAGCAAAGTCCTCAGCTGCTCCATGATCCTGTGGTTTTCTTTTTTTTAAGGAGCCACTTGCACTAAAAGCATAATAATTGTCTTTGATCGATATTTGTTCCTTTCAGTTGAAAGCCTCTTGAATTTTGAAAGTCAGTAGACAGTCCCTTTTGCCTTCCTTCACAGATTTTTTGAAGAAACCAGAGATACTCAAGTTAAAAAAGGAACCGCAGAACCCACTCTGTGGTTTTCTCATGCCGCGCTCAGTTCCTTCATCCAAAGCATTTGTTTACCCAGACAGCTCCCAGCAGAGCCAGGCTTTGGCTGACAGCCCTTAGCAGGGGCCAGCAGAGGCAGCCTTGCTTCATCTACCAAGGCATTTGTCTGAGACTTTAAATTCCCTTGGAAGTCCCAACTGCAGCTGTAGGAAAGCTGTCTCCTCTTCACACCTCTGGCAAAAAGAGCGCAGCCTCAATCTGAAGGACAGGGAGGGTCCAGGCTGGCTGTAAGCACCCATCTCATCTGGGAGGCAATATTTTGGCCTTGTGTTAAATGGAGTGTGCCATGTCCCAGTGCTTTGTAGAAAAAATAACAGAGAGAGGGTGGGGCGTATCTTGCTGTAAAAGCCACTCTGTGCGCTTTTGAAATAATCTTTGATAACTCAGAGAAAGGTGCAGCTGTGCCTTTCATTGAGCAGCAATGAGGATGGTGGAAACTGCTTACCCCTACTTATGCAGGCTTTTCTGTTGCATTAATAGCCATCCCTCTGCCTGCCTGGGCTGCCAGGGGCTCGCTGGATCCGTGTGCTCAGCAGCCCAGCAGGATGGAGGTTGTACCACAAGCAGTTCTGGCTGCTGTCATCCAGTTTTCCATGGGGTGTGTAATGTCAGTAACTGGATGCAGCAGGATTTGGTGTGTTACTTCTCTGTGCTGGAAATATGTCTAATCTGCCCTTTTCTCAGGCTTCCCTTTATTGTTATTGGAAGCCAGATCTGCTGCAATTTTCCAGGCACAGGTTAATAGGATAGATTAGTGTTTTATTACTGTGATTATCTTACTGTTCTTTGTGTGGGCACTGACCTAGAGTTTGAAGTGCTGCATAAAACATAAAGGAGATACCAGTCCCACTCATAAAAATAATCTTTAGATTAATACAAGTCTAGTCCTGCAGACACACACGGAGGCAATGCTTGTTCCCAGTCACCTTCCCAGGCTGTTACTGGGAGCAGGGGTGTTTGTACTGCCTTTTAGTAACAGAGCACGTGTATGTGACTCCTCAGAGGCAGATGCAGCGTAATTAGGAAGGGAATTTGAAAGGTTTCAGCAGGAATTTTCCAAAGCTCCCAAGTCATTAAGGACTGTAAGTGCCAAAGAAATGGAGTGACCTTTGTGCTCTTGAAGCCGGAGCTTCTGAAATCCCACTTATTTCTGCCTGGGGCCTGATATAGCCACTGTTAGTTGCTACCCTGTTTTCAGAGCACCTTGGTCTCTGTCCTGTTTATTCTGTTTGCCTTTATGAGCTTGCAGAGGCTCTGGAGGACAGTTCACCACCCCGTCGCCCAGTGTGCCTCTAAGTCTTGTTTGTTGCAAGACAAGTTTGGAATTCCTGGTCCTAGTGCTGTGAAAGGTGACACTTTTGAACATAAAAGCTATTATTTGAACAACAAAAAGAAATCTGCAGTGAGTCACTCACCTGGTCACTGTTGAGGAAAGCAAGTGCCCTTGGTGTGTTCAAGGAGCTCAGTTCAGACGTTCATTAGGTGGCACCACCAAAGCCCTTGAATAAAAGCCTAATCAGAGGTGTTAGTTCAGCTGCCAAGCCTTCTAAAATGTCAATAAGATTTCTCTCCAGGTAGTAGAAAATACTAATTGCCTACTTCTACTGAGAAGCCTGTAGTTTAATAATTTTTGCTATCTAAAGGCAGTGTCAATGTATTCCCTTATCTGCCCTGGAAACAGGAGTCTCATGCACCAGAGCTCTGTTTCCCCATTCATCCTTTGGCAGGAGTGGGAAATTGCCACAAGCAGTTCTTGCTGTCATCCAGTTTTCCATGGGATGTGTGACCTTAGTTCCTGGATGCAGCAGGATTAGTGTTCTCATGGGCAGGGATGGGAGGCTTTGCAGACTCAGTGCATCATCACCTTTAGTGTCTGTGACCATCTGGTCATGCACGAGACATCGTGGGGAAGAGCCATCACGAGTCACAGCTCTTGGTGCAGTTGGGAGCCTTCCATTTTATACCTTGAGTACAAAATTGTTTTGATTGATTTTTTTAAGGTTATCAAAAGCAGATTGTCTATGTATGTCCTACTGTGGACTATCTTTTCCCCTTCTGGGGTTTCTGTCACTTTTTCCTAAAATTACTGGCCAGAGGGAACAGTTCAGTGGCAGGTATTTGTTTCTCATCAGTTTGAGGCACTAACTTGATAGTCTTAATCATGGAGTTAGGAGCCTGGTTTTATCAGGCCTGACTACATTTTGGTTTCTTAGCATAATATAAACCAAATTTTATCTACTGAGTTATAAGACATTAAGATCTTATTAAAAATGAAGTCTTTACCCCACAGAAGCCTGTAATGTCATTCTTTTCAGTCTGGGAATCTTCATGTTCTGATACTGCTGGCTGTGATGTAGATTGGATGGAGACTGCTCCAAACTAACTGAATATTTCAAACTCACCTCCTGGACCTGCTGCCCTCTGTTCTTAGAGGGGGATCAGAGGAGCCAACCAGGGGGAAAAAATGTTTGGTTCTTTTTTGTTTTGTTTTGTTTTACTATTATTTGAAAAACAATTATACTTTATGAGTGTGACTGAGTGTCACAGACCATCCCACCTCAAGCATTGGTTTTCAGGCCTCTTTGGAGCTAGAGAGAATCAAGAAACCTACCAAATGTAGAGCCATTGGATCTATTTCCCACTGGATTCACTTCCACCTATGCACAAAAAGTGCAAAATCCACTCAGGAAAAGCAGCAGAGTGTTGCATAGGTCCAAATGACTGAGTAGTACCAGGGTGAAGAGACTATGACCCCATATTTCTCTGTGGAAGACAAGGAGATCACAAAATAGGAATGCGATGTAGTTCCTGTTTTTGCTTTGCTAAGCCCAGGGGCCTTGTCATGTTAGTTTGGAAGATTGATACTTTCTTTTCAACTCCCTGCCTCCAGGAATACTGTGGGTTGGGAAGAAAAAACCTGCCAGAGAAAGGACTAAACTATTCAGCAAATAATACTGCAGCTCTTGATCACTGATGCAAGAGTGATTATTTTTAAACTTTTTAAAATTAGATAACATAATAGTTGTTTTCCTCTGATGAAAGAGATTTGACGTTTCACTGAACTCCAGCCTCCCAATCAGGTTTTTTTTTCTGCTCTGTTTTTCTCTTTCTTTCTTCCTTTTTTTTTTTCTCTCTCTTCCTCTTTAAGTGCAATCAACAACAACAGACCAGGTCTACAGAAGTTTGATGTTTATAAAGTGGTCCAATCATGGCTTCACTTCTGGGCAGGAGTAAATAAATTCATCAAGCAATTGATGCTTTTGTGCTGCTGTTATGATAAATGTTGCCATCAATTATACCAGTCTGCTCAGCCTGCAAGGAGCTGAACGTGCTGCCTGATAGGAATGACAACAAGACAATATGTGGATCCCTCTCTTTATGCTTTGTATTCATAAACACAGCTCTCCAATTATACTAATTTGTTTGTTTGGATTAGCCAGCAGATTAAGGAGTGTTTTTAGCTCACACTGGAGCATAGCACACATTAATATTTTGGCAAAGATGACATAATTCTCTGTGTTGTTTTGGAGTCGGGGTAGTCTCAGTGGTGCTGAAGTTTCACCAGCTCTGTGCTGTTGGAGTTGAAGGAGCAAACACTTGTCTAGCTGGGACCTCTGCTTATTGCAGCACCAGGAGAGATCCAGATGTCACAGAGTGCAGGGTAAGGATGGGATATGACAGCATTTCAGAATCACCTGCTTTCCCAACTGAGTTTGGATTCCTCTGGAAAAAATGGTACCAGTCCCACTACTGAAGATGTTTGTTCATTGATGTGTTCTGAGGAGGTTGGAGGGGGGAGGTTTTAGGAGATCTATTGTTTCAGCTCAGGACTGGCAATAATAAGGTAGCAACTGGCTTTTGTTTGGTTTCAACACTGGTCTCAGTGCCCTCCCTCTTTCATTCAGCAGAGTCCTTGAGTGATGTGATTACAAAAGATTTGTTAGAGAAGTGAAAACCAAACTAGCAGAGAGCACACTGCAAAATCTAAACCATACTTACCATTATTTAAGACATCCTTTCTTTGATCACCAGCTGTGAAGTCGAAGCATTGCATGAATTGAAGGAAATTAATTAATTCAACAGATAGTTCCCTTCCCTCCTTTGAAATTCATAACCAGCCAGCACCTTTCAGAATTGGACATTGTCACTTAAATACCTAGAAAAAAAGTGCACCTTACAGCTCAAAGTAGAAGTAAACATGCAACATCTGTTTCTTTTGGTCCAGAGTCCACATGACAGAATGTTTATTTGACAATTGGAGTTTTAAAAGTGAGCACGTACAGATCCTACGTAGATGGCTGGTGAAGCGTTTGTAAGTTGTACTCTAGATTTCTGGATTACTTGCATGCAACATTAAAGCCAGAACAGAGTTCTGTCTATGATGTGCCACCCCAAGAACTTTATTTGCTGTGTCTGTTGTTGTCCTTACCTCACCCTTTTGTTGATCAGATGCTGTGGTGGGGTAGCATATGCCACTTTTTTTTTTTTTTTAGGTGGGAATGGAGAGGAGTCATGTCAAACACCTCTTTAATGGACACTACTGACATGCAGATCTTTCTGCAGGTAGGATTTGGGTCAAGAAATAGGTAATTCTTAGCATAGGAACAAAATCACAATAGCTTTTCTGTCTGCTGCAGTACCTCTGAGAGGAGACAACATAGATGACAATCTGGTTTGTGTCAACAATAATTGCTTTTTTGCTATTCTTGGCAAAAAGAAAAAAAAAGGATAAAAATACTGCAAATTGTTAAGTTGCACTGGTAGGTGTGAGGTCAGGGATACACCCAGCAGTGCAGCTGTCAAGACAGCTCTGAATAAGACCAGAAATCCCCATGTCCATGAGACTGTTGTGAAGATGGGGAATTTTTCAGCTGGTTCCCTGTGGGTCAGCCTACTTCTCTGGCCCAGCCAGAGTCAATGCTGACTTGAAGGAAAGCTCTATGAGAAAAGGAGTGCAAGTTTTCAAACTGAGAATGTGATCCTTTGTATGTCACAAATGGCACACTCAGCAATTCACTGGAGCTGGTAGAGGGTCTGGTTCGTTACAGGGTTGTGGGCACTGGAGCATAAACTGAAAAACACAATATGCAACATCTTTATTAAAGCCAGAGCATGCTCTGCAATCTGAAGGGAAGAAGGCTGGAACTTGTAATCTATTCTGCAGAGAACAATTGTGCAAGGGTTTATAAATGACATTTACAAATGATCAGAGGAATGCTGTGCTAATAGCATCCAGGCAAAAAATTCTCTGGAAGATAAGAAATGGGTTTCAGTCCTCAGAGCCATTCACTGTCTGTAGCAAAAGGATTTTGTCTTTTTAGCATTTCTTCCAAGTATTCGTCTGCCTTCTTATCAAAAAGTCAGGCTTTAATCTGGTGGAGTTCTGAGTTTCCAAAGAAGGTGCTTTTTTGTGTTTGTAAGTTGGAGTCTGGTTGTGGGCATCATTTACTCTGTTGTCCTGCTGGCTACTTCTTTAATCTGCCATAACACAGGGAATGAATACAATTATGTCGGAATAAAGCAAGTGTTGGATTTACAGCCGCTGCTAAAGTGTGAGTCTCCTCATGCTGCCCCAGGCTGAAGGGCTGCCCTCTGGATGGTGTAGGGACAATTTTTCCCCGGTTGGCATTGGTGGGCATCGAGCAAGTAAAGGGCTTGACTGATTTTTCACATTAGAAAAGTCCACCTTTACACTTTTATGGGCTTCTGTATGAGTGGAAAGTGCTGGGAGTTTGTGGTCAGAGCCAATATCAAAAAGGATTTTCTGATTCCTGGCAATCCCTGATGTTGCAACGGTGGATTCTAGGATTCAGATATGAAATAACTAAATTCCACTGCCTCCAGTTCTGGGCTCCTATATATTTATCTGTTTTGGTGGATGAAGACTGTATATATAAGTAATTTTCACCCCCTAATACCTCACTTCTTATTTTGTGCAATATGTGTAGAATGTTCTGAACTAACCAGTCTGATCCTGATCTAATTGTAATTGCCCAGAATGGTGACACGTGAAAAAGAAAAGAAATCAATAAATCTGATTTTGAAGAGAATTCCTTTTTCTTGGTGAATTGTCTGTGGAGCCAGTAAGTGACATCTCACACTGCTGGTCCAGCAAATTGCCTTGCCATGAGCTTGTACAGAGATGTGGCTTCCCAGATTGGACCACCTACCACGACTACCCTCTCCTTGCCCACTTCCTCCTCCTTCCACCAATTCAACTCCTTCAGAAATTCTCAAAATAGTGTAGAAAGCCAAAGTTGTTCAATTGGAGAGGAAAATACTGCTATAAATACAAGAAAAATAACATAGGCATAGTGTACCTCATGAAAGGACTTTGTAAAGTTTTCTTGGCTGAGACACCAAGGAATATCACAGGGACTTTGAGTTTCCAGGGAGGCTATTTTAAGTTATACTGGAAGAGGAGAGTGTGATTTCATACTTCCTTTTCCATCTTGCATGACTTCTTGTAAACAGGCTCAACTTAAATACAGATAATTGAGTGCAAAGGGAAGAAAATAGTGTCTTTTTATATACAAGTAATTGCTGTCACATCTAGGTACTTCTGAGGCAGGGAACAAGCTTTCTTCTTTAATTGCTGTGCAGCTGTGGGTTGCACTGGCCCTGAAGAGTGGTGTTTTATATTTCCCTTCCAGGACTTCGAGGAGCAATGCCAAGCAGGCTGCTCAGGGCATCCTTAGGCTTGACCTCTGTAGGTGGGAGCCTCAGTTTTCAGCTGCTCATTGCAAGGCAGCTCGTCCTTGGAGCAGATGTGCCACCCGAACAGCCCCTTGTGTTGGTAACTGTGGTGAATGGGGACTAGTTTGCTACATGGGGACCTATAACCCAAGGTGGTTAGGGGTGTATTTGAGGTGTATTTTTGTTTCCGTGTGTAACAAAGGTGTAAGTCTGTGCAGGGAGTTATGGCAGTAGCTGGAACATCAGATAAACAGCTTTTTTCTTCCCCCAGCTTTCTGCCTTGGCCATTGTTGGCAGGGCACTGAGACACATTTGCAGACAGGGAACAAGGTTTGTGCCGCACTGGATGTGAGCTAATCTGCAAAGGGAGCCAGGCAGGGAAAGGGAAAGCTGTTTGGAATTTCAGGCTGGTTATAAATGGTGAGTTATCAGGCAGCAGGAAGAAGGAACTCCTGTACCTTTCATAACACCGATACCCTTTGTTAGACTACAGACAAAAGCAGGCTTTGACTCGAGACTACAGGAGAATACAAGATGAGAGTCTATAAAGATGGAACATATTGATTTTCCCTTTATCTTTTCAAAGCATTACTCTTTTATTAAGGGTTCCTATTTTTGTATAGCATGTCCCTATCTTATAATACTTTGTGCATTTCAATGCACATATTTTAAGAAAATACTACATTAATGTTTCCTTTAATTACATTTTTTTACTGAATATTTTTTGAGTGATGAAATGCATATATTTTCAAAGAAAAAAGTTACTCTGAAATGAGATAATAAAAGCAAGTATATTCCTAGCCTAGCATGAAAGTACAGTTTCATGTTCCTTACTGAAGGGATATTGATTTATATGAACTAAACATCTTTTTCTCTGAGTTCCAAATCACAGTGGGTTGTTCTGAAGCATGGTGTCTCCTATAAACTCCAAAAAAAGGAAAGTTTTAGTAAGGAGACTGGAGATATGCAAATAATTGATTTGTTTGTTGACTAAATCAAAACACTGGTAG
Organism: Sakesphorus luctuosus; assembly: GCA_013396695.1. NCBI lineage: Eukaryota > Metazoa > Chordata > Aves > Passeriformes > Thamnophilidae > Sakesphorus > Sakesphorus luctuosus. The sequence goes on from VWZD01006204.1 coordinate 2,009,644, forward strand.
AGAAAATTATCCAGACTCAAAAGCTTCTTTAAGCTTTTTCACTGAAATAAAAAAACCAAAACATTGAAAGTTCTTTAGGATCAGAATTAGGTCTGCTTTGTATCAAGGGGTCATTTAGGAATGTAGAACTTAAAAGCGTGGAAAGTATGAAAATTTTGAAACAAAGTCACCTTCCTAAAGTTTATTTGAAAAAAAATACTGCTAACATTTGCAGTCAATTCTTATAGGCCATTCTGGGTTGTCTGAAGTGTATTTTTCAATGAATGAATTCCCAGGTTAGCCAAGCCCCTTGTCCCCATGTGTTTTGAGCAAAGAGTGCTGGTGAGTCACTTCCATGTTCTGACAACATATGAATGGAGCACTAGTGGAATTCCAGGAAATAAGTGTTGATTAATGCTTTCTCATAAAATATAGCACCGTAATGTGACAACACACAACCATTATTCAAGGTGCAAACCTTAAGAAAAGCTCTTAGTTGGTTGTTGGTTTGTTGTTTTTTTTTTTCAGTGAGGAAACAATTGAATCTGTCCCAACTCAGGTTCTTAATCCCCAGCTGCTATAAATCAAAGAAAAGAATTAAGTTTCATTTGGCTTTCCTGACTTTGAGCATCAAGCAAGAATAACCTGAAAGACAGAGGGAATTCTGCAATTTAAAATTCAAATGCTCTGCACTGGTAAGCTCAGCAGAAGCTGCTGAGGGTGCTGCAGGTCTCCAGGGAGCCTGTCTGCAGAGACAGGGAGCCCAGCTGGGAGATGACAGCAGTGTTTGCTTGGCCAGGTTGAACAGAAATGAGCAAAAAAAAGGCACTTGCAAACACATAAATATTGAATGATTCCTTGTTCTGTACAAGTTTTCTTTCCCAAAATAAGAAGTTATCAGGATTGAAACCATTCAGAGTGTCAGATGCATTTATTCATCTGAAGACTAATGGAATTTACTAGAAGTGCAGGATCAGAGCTTTGGAGGATTTTCTTTTTCCCATTTCTTCTTTTCTGATTTTAAGGTTTTATTTCAACTCAGTATAGAAAGTTTATGTTTCTTTTCTAATCATGTAAGTTGGTTCATGAAAGTAAGAAAAAAATAGAATGCCACAAGCTTTTTGTCTGAAATTTTTTTCACTGCTTTTAAAGGGACCTAAAAATGACTGTATTTCTTTCTTCTCTCCAACGAGTTAAAACTGGGGCTTTGCATCTTTACAGACTTTTTTTTTTCTAAAAGCAATAGAGAATTCATAGGTCTGTGGAGTTCTGTAATTTGATTGTGCTCTACTTTTCACTTTGATGGAAAATGGAAATTTACCCTTGGATCTGGAAATCTGTGATGGGTCTTTTTTAAAGTCTGTGTAGGTTTTTACAGCCAGTTCTGCAGTTTGCTTGCTGAAATTTCAGTGCTACTTTAAAATATCACCTGTTACTGTCTTTGTTTCAATGGACCATTATAGATGGTAGTACAGTTAACTACTAGTATTTCTGTTGTGTGCCAACTGCATTTCCAACCTTTGCCATCAGGGAAACACATAGAAGAACTCTTGTTCTGTTTTGCCTCCAGCACGATCCTTCTTTCAACTTTTCTATAGATCTGTGTAAAGTGATATTGATTCATTTGGGTGTCCTTGCCTGAAAGGCTGGAGCACCTTTTCATTTTGGGATGATGTTATGGAAAGTTCACTGTGCCTGACGTTGTCTGTCTCCCACTGAAGTCAGCAGAGGAGTGTTTGGGGCTGTATCCTGAGCTGTTGGAAACTGGAGGAGCACCATTTACAGCTGTAGGATCAGGCCATGGTGTGAAATATGCTAGAGGCATTTTTATTAAAAAGACATGAATCTTGGGATTTATTTGTGAATATTAATATTAAATTAAATAAAAATGAGAAAGAGAAGAAATTAGTATGAAAGAGCAAAAAGAACTGCAAGAAACAAACAAACAAATGTTACTTTTTAATTGGATTGTGATTTTCTAATTCCCTTTTCTAATCCAGTATAAGCAGCTGGCTTGTGACAATATATTCCCAAAAGAGCAAGCAATTTTCCTCTGGCATACCTAATTGTGTCCATCATGGCAGTGTTTAGTGTCTTGTTGGCTCTCAGATACAGATTTTTCATTCTATAAAATGGAGTCTTGTCTTCCCTCTTCTCTGCTCCCCCAAATCCCTAAATTCCTGCTAGGGTAGTAATTTACTGTAAAACTGAATTATCTACTACACGGCTTACTGTGGTTTAGAGGAGTGGGTGGAAAGGTGTTCAGGTACTTCTCCAGGGGTTAGGACACACTGGCAGCAACAGGGACATATTAACATCATCCGCCTTTTCTTCTGACCAGAAGGTGATGTTCCAGTAGTTACACTAAAGTCAGGACTTAAGAGTTGGTTCTAAGGATCTTGAAAGGTTTTTTATGCTTTGCTTTTTTCATTTTCCAAATGCTGGAGTCAACCATGACTCACTCTGTCAAATAAATTGCTTATGGTAAGTGGATACATTGAGACGATTTCTTGTGGCGGAAACCACAAAAGAAGCAATTATGAAAAAATCAACACCCCTCATGTTTTTTCTGATGCTCTGCAGTGATAAAATGCACAGACAGTGGCACAAGTCAAATGCCATCCAGTGGGAGTTTTTGTCCACTGTGCATGCCTGCCTTTGCTAACCTTCTAAACATGTGAAACTACTATGGATCCCAACTGGAGAACCTGGCTGTCATCTTCAACCACCCCAGGACATGTATGCAGCCCTGGATATTGCCAGGAGACCAGGCATTTCTGACTTTACACACCAATCCAGTTGTGGCCACAGAAATGCTACAAGTTAAGGAGTGTTGTTCTGCTGCCATAATCCCTGGAGCTCCATGGTTCAGTTCCTCAAAAGAGCCCAGAAAGTCCCATGTGAGCACGCTCTGCACAGGGGCTATTCAGCTGCAGTGAAAGAACAGTTTTTCTTGCTTGTTGCCTTCTATGCTGCAAGTTCAGACAATTATGCAGTTCAAGAACAAAGTGGTGGAAAATGTGTCTTAGACCTGTTGTGTGTGCCACAGAAATTGCACTTTATTTGAGATGAGTTTGGGATATGTTTATCTTAGTATTGTGCTTGTAGTTGTCTGCCGTGTGCTTTGAAAAGCTGGGTGAGTATAAAAGATTATACATTCACTGGTTCTGAGGTAGATTTTCCTTAAAATGAAGGTTTTACCTGGCAAAGGTCAGGATCAGTACAGCTTGTTCAGTTTTCATATGTGAATTTGCACTGGTGCTATGTGCAATTAGTGGCAATTAAATGAATTAACGTTTTCAAGGCAGTGAATTTTCTCAGCACTGTCTACTGTTTGTATCCAGCTCTTCCAGTTACATTAGTATTAGTGTTACATAGCAGTATTCACTTATCTAATTTTAGAGCAGGCTATTTAAAGAACAATCTGATGTATTCATGTATGTCATACATAGAGTAGATGCTGTAAAGATGCACTATTCTTATACTGCTGCCCATCATTATTTATCCTGTCTATGTGTTAAGTGTCAGGTGGAAGCATCTCACAGTCCCAGTCAAGACCAGGGTCCTGTTGTAGATAAATGCTCCATTCAAGCATTGATTAAAAAGAAAACCACTTAGGAATGTGCCACGGGTTGGGGGGGAAATAGAGGATTGTAAGAGACATACTGAAGGATAATTTGTTAATAATCAGTAATCGTGTCTGTGACCAGTTAAAGCCCCTAAGAAAATGTGTTCTGTGAATATTACTTCTGGTTCTACTACAAGACTATAAGTTTTTACTTTAAGCCTTTTCTTACCCTGTGTTCCAAACCTGACTTGTGCACTAATGTGCTTGAGAAAGATATGCCCATTCTGAAGCCTTCCTAAATATTATTTCCTCAACCCAAACCTACAGAACATTTGCCTGCACAGGCAATTCACTTCAGTTGCCTCCAGTTCACCAGGTACCAGTGATGCTGTGTCTGGACTGGGCTGTACATCTTTAAGGTGCTGTATTACACACGGGTCTGTTTTCATAGTGTAGTGGGTGTTGTCCCCCCCAAGAAATACATTACTCTTCCTAAGCCATTCTGTCTTTTTTGGTCTCACGTGCCAAATCCTCTGAGGCCCTTCTGTGTGAAACCACAGAAATTCCCTATCCACATACTGACCTCAAAAATCTTTTAAGACCTAGAAGGAAACCAGCCTTGCTTGTTTTAGCTACAAACACATCAGATAATTTTGACTTTCTTTTATTCTTTATTTTTTGTCCATTCTACCCTACACTCTTTCGGTAAGACCATTAGATTCCACTGTATTAACCTGCCTGCCTCTAGTTTCCTCCTTCCCTAATCCAATTCATGCTATGGTTTCTTCTTTCTCATGCTCCAGAATTTGCAGTATTTCATGTGACAGACAATTACTGTTTCAAGAGAATTCCCCTAACCTTTTGTCAAAAGTTGAATAACCCCAGTCTATCACCTGAGCCATCCTTCAGTATTTACTCTGGCAGGGTATTGTACTAATTGTGTTGAGCAAAGCATGCTAACAGGCAGCAGTTCTTGCTCACTGCAACACTTGTCTCTGTAAAATAGCAACTGAAACCCCAGTATTTTAAACCAAATCTGGTTCATCCTAACTTCTGTCCAAGTGTGTCCTCCCAGGGGCTGTATGCCTGAGGGATGGAGGGGAAGAACCAGCACCAACAAAGATTTGCTCAGCACTAGACAGCCCAGTCACTGCTTGGTGCTGATCTTTGGTTTATGTAAATCAAAAGCAGCTCAATAGACAGCAAAGGATTTAATGTCAGGAGTTTTTTGTGTGCTGATACTAGACATATGTTGGATATAATAGCAAATAGCATAAAGAAAACTACAGACCTGATCTTTTCTGTTTCATGTTTCCTGCATATTGCTGGAATATGATCTGCCCTTTATGGCTGATATTAATGTCTGTACCCCAATCAAGACACTGATGTAAATATCTCCCTGTATTTAGTATCAAAAGCAGTAAGGGATCTTATCTGTAATTATATATCATAATGTAGTGGCTAAAGGCTCATACAGCCTGGAATGCTTGTGAGCTTGGCCAGAGGCTTCAGTGCTGCAGTTTCACTGTGAAGGGTTTTGGTGAGAAATATTATTCACTCAAAATAAGTAAATATATAAATAAGTGAGGCTCTTCAACTTCATAGCCTAGAGCAAGATTAATTAATAGGGGAAAATGCTTAATCTGTCTGCTCACCACAGAATTAATGAATAATAGAGAATGTCTTCCCAGCATCTACAGCTAAAAGGGAGATGAATATCTGTGCATTTCATAGCTACATGTCTCTGTCTACCTGAAGCTCTGCTCTTCATTTTGCACTTTTGATGCTTTCTAGCAGATCTGTTGGTTTTTCATGCTTTTCTTGTTTTGGACTTTTATTTGCTTTAAGCTCCATATGGTCTCTAAATGAATTGAGACGAAGATTAATAAAAGCAAGTTCTGTCACTTCCCTTATGACAAGCTGTCCCCAGTTTTCAGATGTAGATATTGAAACCTAGACAAGTTGTGTGGTCTGGAACAGGAAATAACAGAACAGTTCTTTAAGCACTCATATAGTCCAATATAGTCTTGACTGTTCTTTTCCTACTGACTGGCTTGTATTCAAGCATGTTAAATTGGACTTTGCCCTTTACTGGGAATATTTGGGAATGCAACTCAACTAAATGAGTCTGATTTTGTCATCCTACTTCCATCTGTTAAGGCTTCTCACTGGATTAGTTTTAGGATGGAATTTTACCATAGATGAGCTTTTATCTTCTTTCTTTCTTTTTGATGATACTTTTAAAAAATGCATTGGAGAGTTTAATGCTTGAAATGCTTTGGTTTCTATTTAAATAATCTGAACATCTCTATTTAAAGGCAGATACAAACTGTACTAAATGTTCTTTATTACTCATACATACACTGTCCCTGTGAAAAACATCATACATCAGAGGCAGCAGTGATTCTTCAGATTTGCCCAGTGACAAGTCACCGTAGAGCTATTCTTTGCTAAAAATGTCAATGTCAACTTTATTTGCCAAAACATGTTTTCTTCTTTCAAGCTGCCAGTTGTTGTTTCAAAATAAATGGAATCTAAAAATCTCATTATTTTTATTGTTTAAAGCCAGCATTGGGTGCAGCTCCAGGGGTCAGAAGGTAACAATACTAATTTACCCTGGTGCTGCTGCGCTTAGAATATTTAATCTCTTATGACTTTGACATGATGACTGGCTGTGTTTCTTAATATTGTTGTGAAGATTTTGCTGGAGGGCCATGCAGCCCTTAATAATGTGCAGCAAGACAGAGACAAGTCAGTAATGAATATTGTATGAGATTCTTTTCCTACAAGAGGATCAGCCTGGACAAATACCTGCAGAAGTCCACAAGGCTGTACCTCGTAGCAGAATTGGGACTGTGCTGATGATGACCAAAGTTTAATGTGCCCTACTGCATTCAGTGCAATTCCAGTAGCAAAATATTTGTAACTATACTAAGCCAGTGATAACGTTCAGCTTTTTCATAGACATTCACCTGGACTGGACAGGGAACAACATCTTTCCATGTTCTCTGTGTTACGTTCAACATCTGTCTGAGAAAGCCAGTTCATTTTGCCAGTCCTTTCAGTGAGCAGACTTCTCCCTAAAGCACAGCTGTATTTAAAACATGCTGGAATGTAAAACTTGATTTGGACAGTGTTTTCTAAAATCATATCTGACTAAAGACTAATAAAAGATCTGACTGTAAATTGTGCTACCATAAGGCTGGCTGTGAAAGAGTAAAGGTGGAAATGACACAAATGGATTCCAAGGAGGAACTCAGGGTCATAGTCCATGGATGTCACTGAGAGTTAAAAATTGATTTGTTCCTGGGATTAGGAGCATCATTCATGAATCTTTTTTAAAAAACATAGTATCAAAAAGCAGTCTCTGCTTTAAATGCTCTTCAGAGAATTTGAAAAGCAGCAGAAGAGGAAACACTCAGAAGCAGAAGACAGTATTTGTCAGTATGAAAAGCAGAAACCTCAGCTTGGAAACAGCCTAGCCATTGTGTAGGGTTTTGTAAGTTTTCTGGCAACAAGAATAAGTAAAGATGGATTTCACAGAGTATAATGAGGTAATTTCTATATCTGTAATATCCAGATATTAAATTACATTTATATATCTCTTGCACATTTATTTTCTTTACTAGAACTCTCATAAACACAGAAGCTGTCCTTGAAAGCTTCCCAGATTTATTTCCAGTGTTAGTCTGTGTCTTATCACAGCAGCTCTGAAATTCCTTGCAGTAAGTTATGATGATGATCAAAACATCAGTCTGCAACTTGGGATCCCAGTGCAGCAGCTGTCAGGCAGGTTCCAGCCACCTTCCCTTTTTTGAGGGGCAGCTGGACTGAGACTCTGCCACTTGTGGGAGACAAGGTCCTTGGGGATTTTTTTCCTGTTGTTGCATGGGTAAATCTAAGTCCCTGCAAGTTATATTTGATCATGATGAATGGTGATAATCCTCTCTTAGCAAACAAGCACCTATTCTGAAATTACAGAAGGAGATAATAATAGGAAATGGATAGAGGACTATGCAATTGGGTTCTAAAAAGGTAGGAACTCAACTCATTCATATTAAAATTGGTTAGAGCTGTAATGTTTATAAATTAGAGCTTTGTAAAATTTAAGCATGTGGGTTGAATATTTTAGTCTTGGCAGTTATTTATATTCTGTTTTACAATGACAGGTTTATTGGGGTTTTTAATGCATGTTTGGATAATTGTTGAGTTTTATCTGTGTGCTATTTACTACAAGGTGGTCATCAGCACAATTTCACAGGCATGAAAGCAGCAGATCTGCCAGCAATTGTGCTGTCTATTGTAAATGTTCTCTGCAGGGTCAACTTGTAGCTTTAATACAACAGGAAAAATATATGAGTTGGACATATTTGTGGCACAGCCACGGGTGCTAGAACACAGTGAGGTCTGTACATTTGAAGAACTGTCCCATGTGCAAGTGGGGATTAGCTGCAATATTAGAAGGAAACATCATAAAATTCCATTTATGAAACTTCTGCTCAATCTTCATGACTAATATTGCCAAAATTAAAAGGAGATATATATATTATATGTATATTATTTCTGAAATATGTGTTCAGATTTTAAGGCATCTCCTTTCATTTAGAACCATCCTCAATATGATTTTAAAATTCAGCACCTTCAGGCTAATCTTGTGACTACTTAATCCCTGTGCCCACTGCTTTGAGTAGATCTGCTCGTTATGAATGAGAGCCTTTGCACGCTGTAATTGTGACCCCAGTAATAAACGCTCGTGGCATCGCGTCTAAAACAAGTGTAGCCAAGAGGTCATCTCACTAAAGCAAACACATTCATCTTGGGTGAACCACAGCACAGTGTGTTGTTGTTCTGCTCCAAGTAAAGCAGACGCTGATCATATTCAGGGCTATCCACTCACCACACACCTTCCCTTTCTGAGCCAGCACTAAATGGTGCCAGCACAGGTTCACTGCATGGAAATCCCTCATGGCTTTTGGGCTTCCAGCCTCTTTAATGCAGTGAGATGGATACAAGGGTAGGGACTCCTTTCTGTGCCTTACCTGGCCCCAGCACTTCTCTGCTATCAGTGACAGGCACTTGGTCATCTGTGAATAAGCCCAGAGCCTCTGCATTGACAGGAGCAGGGTGGCAAGATGAAGCCTTAGGAACTGGGCAGCATCTTGTTGCCAGAGGAATTATTTAGCTTTAGGCCTTCCTGTGCTGCTATAATACCAGCTTGACATCATCTCCGAGGCTGCAGCAGGAAAGATAAGAGGCTGGTTGGAAACATCTCAAGTGTGAGACAGTTGTGGCTTCCTCATTTATTTATCTCCTAGGTTGTGCTTGTGCAAAAGTTTCATGCAAACATCATGTTTGTACAAACCTCATCTTACAGAGTCTGCTGGCACAGTGGTGAGGAGATGCTGCACAAACTCCAAATTGCAGGTATTTAAGGAGCTGCAATTCCTGTTTGCAACAGGATGAGGGCCTCAGCTCTGTGTGTCTCGTTATTCTACAGAGATCTGAGGCTTAGCTGTCTGATTCTGTTGCTGTTTTCTTCTAAATAAGTAGAAAAGTAGAGACTAAGTAGAAAATAACCAGAAAAATAGTAGGCTATATTAAAACTCTAAGTAATGTGCTAGTAAATGCAGTTGGGTTTTCACTGGGAAAATGGCAGGTGATATCAGCATGTGTGAATAACTAAAGCTGGATTCTACAATTGCAGATCATCACTGGCATAATATTTTGTCTGTCATGTCTTTTTCTTTCTTTAAAGCTAGTGTTCAAATACTTTAAACATCAAAGCCTTCCTTTCTACACATTATTCATTCTTGCAAATGTCTCATATCATGCAGTAGAATGATCAGAAAGGTATGTTTCTTTAGATATGGTAAATCAGTCTTGTGTCCTTTTAGAAAGTGGTTGGGAATGATTTTATGGTTATTAATTTGAATTCAATTATTTTTTTCAACTGAAACCTTCTAAAATTCAAAAAACTTTCAAGAAACTTTTCAATCATCCTCTTCTTACCTTTCCTCCAAAGTAAAATCTTACTTATTTTCTTTCATCAGTCAATTTCTTCATCTCCTCCTTGGGACATTCAAATGAAATTCAACAGAAAACACCTCATAGAAAATTGAAACTTGTATTGATTATCTGAGCATGTACCCACCACACCTGGGACTGTACAATGTGGGGTGCCTCCAAGTGTTCTGCTGTAGGGATGGCATTTTGTAGGTCTGACATGGCCTTTCTAAAGATTTTTTTCTGACCATTTTTTGTGAAAACTTGAACTTGAGAGCTGTGTAGATGATGATTGTCATATTCAGCTGCCACACCACCTACAGTTTTTACTAGCTGGCTAAAAAATATGTAGTCCCTCTGTATTGGTTGAGGTTAGTAGCTCCAAATGAACTGGGGTCAGATTGACTTGGAATGTCTTGCCTTCAGTAGCTGCATGATGGGCTCTGCAGTAACAACTCTAAGATAGATACTCTTGTGAAGTTCTTTTAAAAATATTTCAGTTCTGTGTTGTTTTAAGGGAAATTTGCTGTCTCTGACCTCAGTAGCTAAGTAGAACATGATTTTAAATGCAGAAACAGCTGAAGTTTTCCTCTGTATCAACATCTCTATGCCAAGCTATGAAGCATTCTGCAGTAACCAAAAGTCAACTGGAGCAAATGTAACTGTTGCAAGATCAACATTGTACACCACCAAGAACAGCTTCAAGGAGAGCCAGACAACAGCAAGGTTTGTTTTTTCCATGCTGCAGTTATCATTACAGCCTCAGCTGTTTGACAGCCCAGTAGCAGCCCAGAAGTGCCCCAAGGCAATAAACCATCTTTGCTACATTAGGGGAGATGCCTATGACAGATGGCTATTTTAGAGTGCTGACTGGTTTTTTAGTCTTTGCCTCTGGCTAGTTAACATCACCTTCATCTTCAGCCAGCTGTCCTTCATCCAGGTGTTCATTCTGGCTGAGGTCAGTGGTAGCAGAGAGATTTAAAGAGTATGGTCACCTGTAGACAGTCATTTGAATGCACAGTATCTTGGCATGTCTTTATATGATCTTCCTCATCCATCTTGGATGGTATGAGTGGAAACATGAGCCCTATGGAGAAGAGTGGGAGTGACAATCAGTGAGAGAGTGTCTTGGGCTGAGTAACAGTGAGAGAGAAAGAAACTGGATTTGTGGTTTGGAATGGGATCCTGACATTGCCTCTGGCTTGTGCTATTGTTTGGGAACAAGCTACCAATGCCTTCTCATGGTCCCCATTTGTAGGATGGATCAGCAATCGGAGTTGATTTGTATGGTTTCAGCTAAAGCATTTTCACTGACATGAAGCTGTTGCATATAATGATTTTTGATTTCTGTGGAAAGAAAAACTGGAACTTGACCCTTTTGAGCAGGAAATAGTGACTTCAGCTCAGTACTGTTTGTGTAAAAATATTTCAATGGGTTTTTTTGTTGTGTTCCAAGAAAAAGGAAAATGTATTTTTTGATCTTGAAATTTTTCCAAAAACACTACTGCTGTCCTTCAGTCAGCTCTGGTTTATCTTTTGTAACTTACTTTGAGATCTCTGGAGGAACACTGATCTATACAAGCTAGCTATTATTTGAATGGTGCTAGGTGAGGTTTCAGCTGTGTAAGCATATTCTCGTGTTCTTCTGTACACATCATAGACTATTTTAAGCTGACCATTTAAAAGCATTTACTTAGGTCAAACAGTTGTTTCCTTTTGCTAAGCCAGTCATGGATGAAATCATGTCTGTGAAAGAGCCCATTTAAAACTGCAGTGGTGCAAAAAATCCTCATCAAAACTTTGTAAACTCTCTGAGAGAGTTGAAGGTGTTTTACAACTCTTTGGACAAACTATACACTCGTGTCAGAATCCAAACTGAGTTCTTGTGGCCAGCTTGTGAACTTGAAGTTTATAATGGAAATAGGGATGTAACAGATTCTTAACCATATCAAGACCAGCAGGTGTTGCTATAATATATTAAATGCTGTGAAGGCACCTAATAAGCTGCACTTGAGCATTAGTTCAATATGTTTTCTTAAATCAAATTGTTATTGGCTAGGAAAATGTAATGCTTTGAGAGACTTGAGAAAATGTAATGCTTTGAGAAATAGTAAGAATACTACTGAAATAATCAAAGCACTGGAAAATTGTAGGTTCTGAGATTCTTTGGCTGAGCTGACTAGAGAGTTGTACTATAGCTCGAGTGAAAGATCTGACCCTGCATTTAGGCATTACTTGCATCTAAGAATCCAGTATGGTAAGAAATAACTAAGTCCTCTACCTATTTCCATAGAGACATGTCTACTTGCAAGACATGACACTGCAGAAACCGGTGGCATCTTTTTTCAGGGATAAGATTAGATGATGGTAAAACTTCAACTTAGGCTTCTTCCACGCTGCTGTTCTCTTCAACACAGGTGTCATTGGTGATCCCCACAAGACAATGGGACAATTCCTCCAAGACAGAAACACATCTTCTCAAAGAAACTGTGCCCTCAGGGACCTTGCAGAAGGTGAACAGCAGGAAGGTCAGGAATAGGACTAATGGTAGAGATTTTATACCTCAGGAAACTCTGAGCTGGCCTTGCCAAGTTACAGTCCACTGAAAAAGATGGTAACTTTTGCTGGATTTTGAGTTGGCAGCTCCTAAAATCAAAAAGGAAGAATAAAAGGGGGAAAATTACCAGAACCAGGATTTATGCTGTGGTATGCAACCCTGTGAGATGGGTATATTTTTGTATAAGAGAATCACTGTGACCATGAATGGAGAAGCTGTTGAAAGGGCTTGTTTAACATCCACAGACATCAAGCCTAGACAGTTAATGGTTTTAAACTATATAGATGATCAATTTAGATATAAAGAAGAAATGTTTCATGATGAGAGTGGCAGAATACTGGCACAGCTTGTGTAGAGAGCTGGTAGATGCCCCATTCCTGAAAACATATGAAGTCAGCTTGCATAGGATTCTGAGCAACTTGATCTAGTTCAAGATGTACCTGCTCCTTGCAAGGTGGTTGGACTAGATGGGCCTTTAAAGGTTCCGTCCAACCCAAACTATTCTAAAATTCTGTATTTCTTTGTATGCTTGGCAAGGACTTCTCTTGCATGTGGACGTGGTCCCAGCCATGTCACTTCCAGGTAGAGTCCTAAGCCAGCGTTGTACTTTGGCTGCTGGGAAACCCGTGAAGCTGAGCGAGTCACCCTCGAACTTGTTTCAGCTTATTTCTAGCGGTGAAACGGGTGAGGCATCACCTTTCCTCCAGAACTGCAGCACAAGCAAGGACAGCCTACGTCCTGCCCGTTCTCGGGAGCTGCCCGTGGCGATGCTTGGGCAGGATAAGGGCTCCCTGTGTGGACAACCAAGGGGACAATGGCCACTGGCGCGTTCCGTGGGAGAGCATCTCCTCCCCGCTTCGCGGTGCCGAAGCTGCCCCGCCGGGCCCCGTGTGCGGGCTCTGGCCCCCGGCAGGGCCGGGGCGCGGGGCGGGAGCCGCGGGCGGGGCGGCGCGGCACGGCGGCTCCACCGTGTGCATGTAGATGAGATCCCCCGGAGCACGTCACTCCGCACCGGCGCTCTGCGTTTGGGGCGGCGGAGGGAGAGCGAGCGAGGGCGGGCGGGAGCCGGCGAGGCGGCGGCTCGGCGGGCGCAGCGGTTCGGC